>CM052061.1:9998431-10598431 GCA_028476895.1 Tetranychus truncatus
TTTATCAATTTTGTCAGTTATTCTTTGTATCTTTAGATAACCAGATTTGTATTTCCAAAGTCATCAGTTGATAATCACCCATGACAGAGTTTGTGTAATTTTACTTTTCCCATAGATTTTGATCTTTTATTTTTTGTTTATGGATCTTTTTAAATAATCAAGTTAATTCTTGACTCAAAAGACATTTAAGTTTTCACTTTTATCTCTCAGCAATATCCAAAGTGGTAGATAAAAACTGTCGAAAGCTTCAAAATTGATGAACAACTTTCAAAAGTTTTGAAATCAAGATCTAGTAAGGTAGTTCGGCTAACTGCGTAATTTTTCGCTGGGTCAAAGACCAAACTTAAAGAATGACCATTGGTCATTATTAAGTTACACATTGACAACCTCTGCAAATAGAACCGGTTTAACTTTGATTTGCTTAGCATTTGATTTAATCTCTGATTATTTCTCTGTCAACTTGGATGATGAATTGTGAAAAATTATCTCGATTGGATCTTACCTTGACACACAAGCATACCAGATTTTGGTCTATTCGATCTATAACTTATATTTTTCTACTAATAAATTCATTATTGCAATTACTAAGTTAAATTTAATAATATTTTAATTACTATTCAGGTCGCAAAGCTGGTAAAGGATGGTACATCTATGATAATTCTGCTAAAAAAGGTACACCTAGACAAATGAATCCTGAAGCCTTGGCGATTCTCAAGCGTCATTCACTCACGCCAAAATTAGAGTAAGTTGAAAATTGTCGTTTATTTTGATGAATTGAAGTACTCACTCTCTAATTGTTTTTTATTCTTTATCCTCATTAGAAATACCGATGAACAAATTCAAATGAGACTAGTTGTTCGTATGGTAAACGAAGCCATCCTGTGTTTACAAGAAGGTGTTCTTCATAATCCTGTGAGTTATTGAAATAAATGTTATACCTTATTTATGTAATATTTGATTACAAATTTGTTAATTCATTTGTATTTTATTTACCTTTCTGTGATTTTAGTTGGAAGGTGATGTCGGTGCCGTATTTGGACTTGGATTCCCTCCTTTCCATGGTGGACCATTCCGTTTCGTTGATCATTATGGAGCTGGACGACTAGTATCATTGATGGAAACATTCCAAAATGCTTATGGTCCTGAATTTGCTCCTTGTCAATTGTTACTTGATCACGCTAAAGACCCAACTCTTCGATTCCACAAATGATAAATTGTTTCACACTTTTTTCTACACTTTAAATCAATATCATGAAGGTATTTTTATTATCTGTAAAAATCATTTACAACAATTAAACATTTAGTATTTAATTTAGATTTTAATCATTTCTTGTGCGTACCAAAAAAACGGTAAACTGAAAAATTCAATCAAAAGAACAGGTGAGTTTATGATATTTTCATGAATCCAAAATTTGATCGACTAACGATTTCTTTTCATTCAAAGTGATTATGATTGCTCGTTTATTTTATTTCAATGAACCTCAACCATTTCTAAAAAGTAATAAATGCCAAATTGCTTGAAATCAAATGAATCGAAAAAATATTTACTGTCTTCACTTTCATTTTCCACTGTTGAGTCGAGTCAAGTTAATTACATAGTAGACATTCGGAAAATAGAAAGTAAAATTGAAATTATGTTGTTCATAATTATTATTGATAAACGATTATCTTCAGTCTTTCAATCATTATGGCTAATCAACCCATTTAATCACAGCTTTTAATCATTTAAATTATCGAAAGGAGAAGAAATAAGTCAAGTTAAAGTGATCGATTCGTCAATTTTGTTGGAGTCAACAACAAAAGTAAAGATGATAAGGTTCTGGTCAAATAAATTAGTGGTTACCTGTTAGCAGTGGTCAACAGAGAGCAAGAGGGTAAGAGAGAAAAAAGTAAATACTGACCAAAGAAGCGGAATAATCAAGATGAAAGGTCAATATGAAAGGATGACCGGGGTTAAAGATACAAAAAAGTAAAGGTTCATTACCATAGCCTCGAGGTAATTCCCTAGGCCAGCGAACCATCAATTCAGTGTAAACACCAGATTCCAGTCAAAGACCTCACAGACTCTTTTTTTATCTTCTCGTCTTCTCTTACTCTCTCATTAACTCTCACTTTCCTATTTCAACCAAAAGCGATGCCAAAAACTAGGGAGATCAAAACAAAAAGCGAGTGAGGCCATTAAAAACGAAGTCGAAGTAAAAGTAAAACTCAGGTAGAGATTTTATTTCAGTTGAAATTCATTCTTCACTCAGTGAAAACAACTTTTGATTGTTTAACCGTAATCTTTGCACTTGCCCATTTTAACAGTTAACTTCATGATGATTTTTAATTACATTACAATTGTTTTAGTTTTAATCTCTATCTCAGGTCAATCACAAGCCCGATTTGCTAGAAATGAAGGTTCATTTGGAAATACTTCAAAAACCGAAACGAATAAAACAACTGAATCAGTCTCTTCAACACGATCACCAACGTCAACGGCACTTCCTTCCTCAACTCCATCGCCCTCATCATCAACCACACAATCTGATTCCCTGAAGGTAATCAATAACAATGGAAACAGTGTTCAACTTTTCGCTGGTTCAGGAACTAATTTTGCTACTAATATTGCTAGCGTTATTCAGGACAATCTATCCAAATTAACTAATCGCCTTGCTGGTCAAATCAGTTGGCTAAATACAACGGAAACTGTGAACAGTCTTTGGAATGATATTCGTCGAAGTGATTTAATTCAATCTCCGATTGCCATGACTGCAGCTGGTCTAACCTTTTTTGGTTTTGTCTCGATGATGACACTTTACCTTTTCCCATCTTTGAGATCAGCATCATTCCCGGTTAATTATAAAAGTCAACTGCAACGAATTGGCCGATTGGGTCGGTCAGTGGAAGAAATTGCAGTTACTGTTAATAAAGCGATTGACAGTTATGCTCGAAGTGAACCTGATACATGCATGATGATGGCTCTCTGTACTTTGGGTAATGCTAAGCAAGTTTCAAGAAAAAGTCGAACAATTGATACAATCAATACTTTTTTAAAGTAAGTTTTCTAATAATAAACTTAAATGATTCCGTTAACTCAATTTTTAATCTCTTCTTCAGTTTTCCTGGTTTAGATGAATTCATTTTGTCCAATAAAAAATGGCGTGATTCCCATGCTTATGGTCGTGATGGTGGTGATTGTGAGGCAATCAATATGAACCAAAAATGTCCATTCAACTACGATACCTGGAAGCTTTTGTTGTCGAGTCTAAGCTCGGTCATTTAACGATATGGCCAAACTAAGATACTCAATAGCTCTATCGAGTGTCTAATTAAAAATTCTGATGAAAATGTTTTCAAGAAAACAAAATATTTAAAATTTTCTCAGGATGAAAGACTGTTATATAAATCCTGGATTACAAGTGAAAATTGAAAGATTTGTTTTGAGATGAAAAGTGTTACAATAAATATCGGATTCAGCAATTATTCATAATTTATGTAATTTTTTCATTTTTCATATTTATTATTTATAACTTACAAACTATTTTTATTTTGACCCGAAAAATTGAATGACAGAGGCTTGAGAAGCAAATTAATATAAAATTTCATTTTTCAAACATTAATTCTGTAGAAATGAATTTATACATGATATCTATTTGTAGATCGGTTTATTTTCTCAGAATTTCACCTTGATAAAAATTTAATCAATTTTTCTATGAATTTGAATCCACTCGACCTTTCAGAATTGATCAATTATTATTGATTATTGATCAACCAAGCATAAATTTAGCCTAAGAATTGTTACCGAAAAAGATGATATCTTGTGTCTCTTTCAAAAGACTTTATTATTTCAGCAACTGAATGGACAGTAGATGCTAATTTTGTATATTTTCCCATCATTTATCATAACCATTGTACATTTATCAATGGATTCATTCATCTACTTGCAAGATAAGGGCATATCTTGACCAGCGAAGATGATATCTAGGAATTTTTGACAAGAAGCATTAATTAACTAATCATTATCTGCCTGATTATTCCTATTTTATTGAAAACTATTTTTAACATTATCAAGACTTGTCATGAACCTAGATAACCAATATAGACTTTTACAATACATTATAATGGATAAACAGCTTACAGCAATGGAAGACAAAACTCAAGAAAGTTGACTATAAGCAACAAAATTACGGAAGAAAATGATTTTGAATGAATGAAAATGAATAAGCTTCCAGCAATAATTAAATTGTGATCAAAATTGGCCGATCGACAATAA
Organism: Tetranychus truncatus; assembly: GCA_028476895.1. Classification (NCBI taxonomy): domain Eukaryota; kingdom Metazoa; phylum Arthropoda; class Arachnida; order Trombidiformes; family Tetranychidae; genus Tetranychus; species Tetranychus truncatus. Next base: position 10,002,687 of record CM052061.1, read on the forward strand.
GCAAGTTGTAAAAACAAGGGACACAATCACACAAAATAAGCTCTAAGCCCTGGTAAAATCAATTTTGTTGTAACTTTGAAATTGAAATTGTTGTCACTAAACCAATACTGTCTTAATGTTTAATAAACCCTTCACTTTATCACCTTGACATTTAAAATCGCAATTAAGCAAAATAATAGATGACCATCGACCTCTGGATAACAAATGAAACAGTTTGATATTTACAATGAACAAGACCAGAACCCACTATCGATACAACCAGTGTCTATTCAATTATTTAGCAGCTATTAAACTTAAACACATAAATAAATCAGTTAAAAAATCAAATCACTTTTAATAAAATAAAACACAAATTAAAACCAACATGAAACAATTCAAAGAAACAGAAAAAGCTAGATTTTATGAGGAGCTAAAAAGTAACTTGCAGTTTTTCATGAATAGATAAATCGGTTGAAAAAATAACAGTTATTTAATGGTCAATTAAAAGATGATCTTTTAAAATATGGTCATCAAAGCTGTATATCCCAAGGTTATGATGAAATATAACTTAAAGATTATTGAGGCATTAATCTGTTTTTTTGGAGCTTTCTCGTCTTCAACCAATTTTTTGCCTGGTTTTCAATGAAAAGGTCTCCTCTTGGTCAATTTACCAGCTTAATCAGCTTCTTTGGTCAACAACTTTCATCAGCCAAAATCCTCATCTTGGAAGCAAATTCAACGTGACTTTATAATACCATCTAGATTGACCATAAATTTAATACTTCATTGATCACGTTTCAAATGTCTTCCATTTTCAGTCATCTTCATCATCACCAGTTTAACCATCAACATCAAAATACAAGCCAACAACACCGATACCAACAACCTCTGCAACCTCAACATTTTAATTTTTAATTTTTTTACTGGTTAACCTTCCAACTATCAGTTGAATCAACTTGACACCAAAAATTTTGAATAACATCATGAAAAATTATATCAACAAAACTGAGGTTTGATTAATTTATATTATTATTCATTGACAATCAATCAAACTCTTCTCTGACAATCATAACTGTCTTGTTATAAAATGCAAGATGCAACCTAAAAATTACCAAGAATCTAAATTATTGATTTTTGTGTTGGATTTTACCATAAAACAATCTAATGAAGCAAATGTTTAACCATCATTGTCAGAGTTAATTTGTAAACAGTGATGATCAATTGTTATTAATTTAATAATTTTAAACTTTTTTTTTCTCTCTCTCTCTCCAATTGCCAATTGTCACCTTAAACTATTAACTTTATGATCACTGATTGCTTCCATAATGTGGATCATTTCAAATCATTATTTTGGGTTAAAAATTTGGTAAACAGACAGAAAGTAATTTAATGAATCTGGACGAGTTTCTCATTGTAAATGGAGTTGATTTTAATTATATGAATACCATTAAAGAGGAACAAAAAATTGAAGTTAAATTCAGGTAAATATGTTTACTAATTATTTTAATCAACCATTAGTTACAATCAACTGTCTTTGTTTACTTTTGTTAGCATTTAAATTGCAAATTTTTACCGTAATTTTGCGAAATAATAATAAACAGAAGAAGCTGGTCTACAATACCTTTGATTGTCAGTTGAAATGAAGGGGGAAAAATGATTATTTTGGGAAATTATTTTGATTATCAAAGGCAATGTTTATTATTTGAATCATTTGCTGAAAAAAATATTTACTTAACCTTTCCTCATTTCACCCTTTCAACACAATTTAACATTTACCCTGAATCTGATTAAACAAATAGCATTAGATACTTTTTGTTTAACCCAATTAACCTGTTTTCTGGGTTGAATTTGGGCTTGCACAAAAAATACCAAATTTTGATTCAATGTTTACAAAGTCTGGTAACGTAAATCTGGTTTATGGACAAACATTTAGGCTTAAGTTAATAGTAACATTAAGAGGGTGAAAGATCGAGAGATTTGGTTTATTGATCAAAAAAACAATACAATGGTCATGGTTAACAAAATAGGGTTACACATAAGTTAATTTTTAGGTGTCGAGCATATTCAGTTTCGAAAGATAAAAAGAAAACATTGCAATAGAAAACTGAACAAGATCGATCTTGGTACTTTCACTCACAGTAGTGCGTAATCAGGGTTAGGCCCCCGGACCATCCCATCCTCCCTTCTTGATGGGTTCTCAGCTAAGCTGGAACCCAGCATCTATGGGTAGGTGAAACATCTAGCAAGGGGTAGACAGCACCTTAAAAGCCGTCACTGCTGGCCGGTTCACATAAGCAAAAAGTTAACTTAACCCTGACCATTACTGTATAAATATTAAGCACTGAACCAACTGGTTGGTTAGTTTTGTCAGATTTAACTTTATATTATCCACCGGATTAATAAATAAGCTCAAATAAAGTTGACATGTTTTGCCTAAAAGCTAACCTTGGTGGATTTGATTTGACCAGTTTATTAGATTGTTTAGTTGGTTGAGATATTATTTTATTTGATTGTTTATTTTGATTGAACGCATGATTGCATCGATTTTATGTAATCTGTTAGCTTTCAGTTTTGATTTTGTTTTTGTTCGACTGTTGATATATTTTGTTGCTTGATTTCCTTGTCTAGTCCATTGGATATTGCGTTGGCCACTCGACCTGGCAGTGAGGCATGCTTTGATCCTTCAAGTGCCCGATTCAGTGAAGATGAACTTCGCCCTCAGCCAATCATGAGAAAGTCTCGTAAGCAACATGTACCTGATACTTTGAAAGATGCCCGTTATTGGGCTCGTCGAGTTAAAAACAACATGGCAGCCAAAAGATCAAGGGAAGCAAGAAGATTAAAGGAAAACCAAATCGTACTTCGAGCAAGTTATCTAGAGAAAGAGAACGAATCTTTAAAATTAGAATTGCAGAAATTACGAGAAGAGAATGATCAACTGAAAAAAATGCTTGATTCAGATTGAAACGCTATTTGAAAATTTGCTCTTGCATTTATTAGTTGAAAACTAGACTTTCAAACATCAACTTTGTCTTACACTTTCTTGCAGTTTTAAACAACAGTTAAACAATGTGAAATAATTGACTTGATTATACTAGTTTTGTCACCATTGTAACCAGGATAATTGAGTTAAAGCTGATTCTGGACCATTTCATAACAAGTGTAACTACTCTTGATTCAACGTTTTGGATCTGAAAATGCCTACAAATACAGATTTTGAAATATAAATTAAGAGCTTTTAATGCCTGTTTTTTATATCTTGTTTTTTCTCAGCCTACTTGCTCTTGCTCAATTAATCCGGATCAAGGGCATTATTTTTGACAGCCATCTTATCCCCTTATCAAAGCCTTATCCAAGCCTTATCCATGTCATTTTTAAGCCCATATCCAAGCCATATCCGCTGGTTGTTTGTTACAAAGCTAATCCTTTTTTCCGGCTCTCTATTCACAGTATTTTTGATCAGTTGTGCTTTTTGTGCCTTATTTTTGTCTGAGTTTACTGGAACCTCCTAAAATGGTTAATATGTGATTACATTAAATTGTAGGTGATATGTCAAAATTGTAAAGTTATGCGCGTCATTTGTCATTTTAATACTTTATTATGTATGACGCAGGAAAAAAACTCATCGGTTAAACTTGGTTATACATAAGGAGCTGCAATGTGAGATGAAAGGTGTTGTGGGAGACTTTTATTTATAACAGTAGATTTTACTTCTTATTTATTTGTGGCCATCTTCAATCCTTAAATTACATTTCTCTAGTATTCAAGGAAATTATAACTCCATTACAATTATAAATTATCAACATTATTATTTACATATATATATAAACAGTTTGTATACTTGAATTTACAACAGTTTGTGGTGTCCACTTGTTGATAAAATTCTTCTGATTGACAAAATCTACCTGACTTGCAGTTCCAGTGATATTATGTTTTTGCTAAAAACTGTGATTATTTTGTGAATTTGTTCAATCTCCATCAATCAGTGTTTGGGTTTTCTGGTATAACCCAAATTTATCAAATATATTTGAATATACCTCTTAGTTTTCAACTCCTTGTGTCTTTAAAATTACACAATCTAACTTAGGATTTATTTATTTACTTCAAACTCGACATCATTACTTAAAGGTGAGTTTTGATCATTGAATCTTTCTTTTTTTTAATTAATCGCTTGAATTAATGCTAACCTACTTCATTAATCTCTTTAATATTTGCATAAAATCTGTGGCCGAAAATTGTCTTTCTTTTAGATGATCCAATCAACTCGCTGGTTAATCTCACAGTACAACACTGTTATGGTCTTTGTGTTAATTTTCCCTCTCATTTACTCTTTTCCCAAAAGAAGTGATTCAGATTTAGTCCAATCTCGTGATCTTCGCTCCCAAAAGATTCGAACCTGTGGTCGAAATTTGATGGATTTAATTCAACTCGTTTGTTCAGGCTCTTTACCTGGTAAAAGAAGTTATCATGACGAAAATTGGGCAATCAGAGGTTTGTAAATTTGATTCAATTCAAGCTTTCTTTGTCTCGATAATTATAGATATTTGCTATTTCAATTTTTGTCTCCTTCAGATAATACGGCCTGGTCACAAGATACTCAATTTAATAAGTTAAATTTTGAAGACAATGATTCTGATACAAGTAATTTCATGGAACCAAAGGCCGCATTTTCATTATTTGGATTGAATAAAAGATCACAAAATGAGGATAGTCAAGTTTTCTTTAGGAGTTTACGTGGTGCTACAGATGAATGTTGTTACAAATCGTGTACAATGAATCAACTTCGAGCCTATTGTCGCCCTTCTGGTAGATGATCTGGAAAACTTACGAAAATAATATACATTTACTCTATTATATCATACCATTGGCTCTAAATACGTGAAATAAAATTGATCTGACTTAATTAATATTTACCTCTTTGTGTCAACAATCATATTACCGTGATTAGTTTTTTCAAAATTTATTCTGACAGCTTTAATGTTTACTTTCGCTATAAATAACCCATTGTTACCAAATTAAGTGTTAGACAGTTCAAAAAGAAATAAATGTTTCAGTTTTCAAGTTCAGTTCAAGAAATAAAATGATTTCATGTATTATTTAACTGCGATTTGTTGACTCAACATTTGATTGAACCAATCTCGAGATTTTTACCTGGTATGCATGAAATAATCATCTTGTTCAGCTAATTTGCTCCATCGTTTAAGGTCCAAACATGCTCTAATATTTTGTCTAAATATTTTTAACTAGTTTTTTGTTTTTGTGTACCGAGCCATCAACCAAAGATATTCGTTTTTAAGTTCGTACCTTTGCAACATTGACAGAGGAATCAATTCAAAAAACTTTTTTCTTTCGAGTAAAGAATTGAAACTTAAGCCCACAATACGTCACTTTATTTTCGAGATTAAACAGTAAAAGCTCAGGTCGGATTATGATGCGCAACTGTTTAAAGTTAATTGATACAAATTCGACTTATAATTAAGCTAATTGTAACAAATCAAAATTTAAGTGAAGTAGAAGTAGCTTCAACCAATCTCAAGCTGAATCAGGGGAAGGGGCTTTGCTGGAAAAATAGGCTTAACGAACCTTGCACCAGACTTATCGAAATGTTTATTTACTACCCGATGAGGTTTTCATCAATGAAATCATTTCTATCAAAACATAATGGTTAGCTATCTTAGGCTATAATCTTTGATTGAATGCAAGTTCGGGATCCAATAACAGTGAATTCCCATTTATCTAGACAAAAAAATCATCGCCTAGATCAATTCAGTAGGCAACTAACTTTTGCTTTCCCATTTTTGATCTTTGTGTTGATGATAATTATTTATTTGTTGGTTTCCACTCAAAGGAGCATGAACTAATCATGAGCAGCCATAATTAGGAAATCAGGCAATAAGTTCTTTGATCGTTCGAAATTCCAGCCATTAAATAATCAGATGGCGCTGGTTTCGCTGGCAGAATGAATGGGAATTGGCTGAAAATGGGAAATAAAAGAAAAGGGTCAACAATGGAATAAAGTTTATTTTAGTAGAAATGGATAAGTAACTTGACTAAAATGGGGACTGTGCTGGAAAATGATCAATTTTTTGTTTGGAATGATCGATAGGTGCATTTACAAATAAATATTACATCGGGTATAGATAAAAATTAATTACATGATGAAATATGTTTACAATTTTAAATAATCTTGTTTTCACCGGGTTATGAAAAAAAAATAAATCTCAAAGTTCCAAGTGGTTCTGTGATTTAAATGAAATAGAAGATTCAGCCGAGTTTATTGACTTAATATACTTAGTTCGTTCTTTTCGAACATATTTGACACCTTCCATTACGTTATTTATGAATTCGTTGACATCAAATCGATAGTTAGTGAATTTTTGATGAGCTCCTAAATTTGGATGGTTTCCTTCGTCTTGTGGGTACAACTTATCTCTTTTAGACCAAGTAATGTACTTGAGACCGCGAAGAGCTGCCAAATCTTTATAACAATTTTCATCATCACAATTGTACAGTTCAAATAAAACTCCCCAATCTGGTTGAAAAAGGCAATGAGTCAATCCAGCTCCATGCATTCCAATCAAAATATCTGAATTGTGACTAATTTTTAGTTGTTGATCCAATGGCATTTGGTGCGTAAATTCAACTTTCTGTACTTTAAAATGCTTCGATTTCGCTCTAAGACTGGTCAAAAGTTCTTCTTCATTCAATATCTTGCGATATTTAGTTGTACGGGAAATCAGAGTTATTCTAATTTCCGATGGGTCGTAATCTGCATTGAAATCTTGTGTTATATTCAATTTGTATAAAATGTGTTCATTGAACGCTTGAAACAGCCGACTCTTTCTACATCCAGGCACAAGTGGCATATTATAATATAAACCTGGGCAAATGTAATAAAAAAAAATGAATCAACAAATTGAAAGTGTGATTTCAGATGAATTAACTTACCAAAAACCATTCGAGGTAACAAAGGGAATACAACATCTTTGAAACAAACCTTTTTACCAGAATAAGGGTTTAAACTAAGAATTGGATTATTAGTGAAAGCTTTCCATATGATCCCAAAATTACTTCGATAAGGATAAGTGTCCCAAATGAGTATATTGATATCAGATGAGAATCTACGGTTAAGATGAAGTGTTGCATATAGATTGATAAAATCACAAAAATGATGGTACATGTTGACAGTAGCATCTAGTTTCATTATATAAGTAGGCTTGGTAATTATTGTATCACAGTCTGGCTTGTTATTGTATACATCGTAATGTTCCAGCTCTTCATACCAGGATTGCAGAGGAGATTTGTGAGCGCTTTCTTTCCTAATTTTGGAATCATCTATATCGCAATCCCAACCACCGATCTGGCCATCGTCAAGAACATCACTTCTATATTTGATAGGTTCTTTGAGTGTTTTTAATTTTTTAAAATTTATCATGATACTTTTAGCTCGACAAAATCTGAAATAACGAGTACATTCCAGACTCGAGCTTTGTCCTAAGAGTTTCAGTGGACTTCCAAAGGTCATTTTGGGTTTACAGTAAGTATCTAGTTCTTTGGCTCTTTCGGCAATATAACCGAAGTCTCCTTGATTAAAAAAGGTATCACTTTGTTCGTTTTTAGTTTTCGTCCATCCTTTGCTACTGTCTTCACAAACTATGATGTAAGAAGTTATAGAATAGTTAGTCGTGAGAAATAAACTCATTATTCCATAAGGAAAGAGAGCATTAGTAGGAATCAATAATAATACAAACCTGCGACTCTTTCAGTCTTGTTGAGACAATTGATCCCAAAACTAGATTCATAACCCCAACATTTAAGGCCATGAGTATTCACATAATCACAAATCTCTTTGTGTCGTGAAGTAGATTGTTTTGAAGCTGAACAAAGCTTCTCGAATAGTTGTAAGTTACTTTGAAAAAAGTAAGGATAATGATTCAAAGGTAGATCTGGTAAAGCTATATCTATCTCATTTTGATGACTAAATTGGAGCATTAAAGAAGTTAAACAGTATAAGATTTGGCCATAGTGAGGTTTCAAATTAATTTTTACCATGGTAAATTGAGTTAATAACTCAGGAATGAGAAATATATAGCCAAAGTTGACTCAACAGGATACTTGCAGTTGATGGAAAACTTTAACTTGTATCATATGGTTATAGTAGATTTTTCCAGAGCTTGTTCAATCTATTAAATAGATTTATTAACTACAGAATATTACACTAAGATAATTACTTGAAGTTGATTTAAAAAGCATGAGTATTAGTTGACCAGAATTTCCCATAAAAGACATTTAGAACAAATGATCTTAGTGTTAAACAAAGAACGGGCACAAAAATAAGCGTTGCATGCTTTTTTAAGATTGGGTGAAAATATCACTATATATTAAATAGAGAATCACAGAGTAAACAATTAAATTTCGCACAGTTTATAACTATAAACTAATAACACAATAATCAAAAGGTTGACCACAATATGAAGAGCTATTGCTGTAAATCCATTTAGAGTTGAACGCATCTAATGTGGACAGATGTTATTGGTTATGATAACAACAGCAGGAAACTGGTTCAAGCTGTAACAAGTAAGATGTTTTGGGTTTCCTTAAACTTGAGATGGAGTTTATTGGTTTTAATCAACTAATTTAGATTATAGTTGGTCTTATATAATAAATAGAAATTGAATTAAGAATTATTTCCAACTTTATTTTCTATTAATTTAAAGTTGAAATCAAATAAACAACTAGACAAGTTAAATAACCTAAAGATTAAGAAAGACCATTCTGTTTGCTCCGGAAGCAGTTGGCTGACGTTTTGTTCCATTGATTTCCAGGTGAAGAAACTCTCTTTCTCTATTTTCTCTCTCAATCGTCAAGATGTTAAGGCGTTTGAGAAGAGTATAACTCTTCCAAAAGACCTTAAATGTCGCGTACTGTTACAATAAGTTTGAATTCATCTTCGAGAAAAAAATTTATTGAAATTTTCCAATTTCAATTTGTTAGTTTGAAATTAGTAGAAATTGTTTTGCTTCTCAATTTGAAATTTGAAGACTAATTGAGCTTAATGAGGAACATTGTGTAGTATAGATGTGAATTTAAAATTGAAAAGAAAAACATAGAAAAAAAGGTTTGAATTATGAGAATCAGAATGAAAAATTGACAAAAACAAAAACAAAATTATAAACTATGATCACAAGAAAAGAGATAATTTATCATAGAACATGGTTAATATTTTTTTGGTAATCAGCTTTAAAGTCCCGTGTAAACTGAAAATAGACGAGATAAAACGCTACTACTTCGAGCTCCTTTAGGTAAAGTTCCAGGTGCTGGTAATAATGATGTACATTCATTAGTTTGAGGGCCATATCCTTGGCAAATTATATCGGGTAATCTTGAAGCGGCCATTCGAAGCAATATGTTAATAAACTCAACAGCTTCTTTACCACATTTAGTTTCAACTAGACTCTCAGTACAACCCTGGAATCGACGATAAGCACAACATCCAGCGGGGATTCTTCTATCCCATTCAACGGAGGTTACAATTTCTAACGCTGATTGTAAATCTTTGACACAGCCTTTTTGTCCTTTGGTGGCTTGACTAAGACAAGTAGCATGTTTAAGATAACTCTGTCTTAATTGGGTTCCTGGTGTACAATATTCAGTTAATAAACGGTTTCCACCTTCGCTAACGAAACTAATTAATTCTCGCTGAAGGGGAGTTGTACATTTTCGAGTGAAATTACGTAGACATGAATCAGCTTCTTTAAGGTATCCACATTGCTTATTTAGCTCAGCATCATTGGTACCGATTCCTGTAAGATAAATAGAAATAATCGATTATTAATAATTGTTGAAATTCAAGCTTATGGTTAAAGACTGAGACAAGGCTTATTGTTAAACCCAATTTCTGGAGTGCTGATTAAGGTATTAAATTGAATTTACAACACTAATCAACAGCCGTCTAATGATCAATATCGGAATGTTTACAGAAAAAAATATTTTTGTGTCTTACAAGGATAATTGACAAATCAGCTTGAAGGGTTTAAGGTTATCTGATCAAAAGGTAAACATTTCAATTGTTTTTGTCACTGACTTATTAAGTCAATCATATTGTAGGTCAATACAATCAAATCCAAAATCAAGAGAAAGAGATGATAAAGAAAAGTAGAAATAACGTAAATGAAATATAATACAGAAAATGCTAAAAAATTGCATGTAAAAAAGTAATACCCACAATTTAATTGTAATTGTCAATTCTCGCTTCCAACATACATTGTATCGCATTTTGTTGACAAGTTTGAAAAAAGTCAAAATAGGTTAAAATAATTAAATCGTGTTTATTGTGATTGGTTTTGAAAACTCCCCAATTAATCACTATTAATTATTAATTGATTCCTTACGGTGCGAGTGAAAGTCTGAGTAAGAATTGGAATGAAAAATTTGCCCTTAGATAGTTAACTTAACCATTCATTCAACAGTTAATAACTGATTTGTCATTCTTAAATGATTCACATGACATTAACTATGATAAAGCCAACAAAAATTAACCATAAATGATAAAACAAGAGACTGAAAGGTAAGATTTGCACCTTCAAACGAACATAATTAACCCAAGAATTAATCAGCTTGGAGGTTATTGGATTTAACAGCTATTGATCGCATTTTTAGCGATGAATCGATTATTGAATTGACAAAATTCTTGCATGAAGTTGAGATTTGAATAGGAAAATTCGATATGGGTTTAGCTTTAATAAAAAGCTAGAATTGTTAAGTTGAAGCAACACTAAGCTTATTGTATTCATTCATCATTATTGATAAATCAATGGTTTATTAATATAAATATGAAACCAGTTTTAACTCTATTGATGGGATTTGATTAGGCGTGGTTAACAGTTTGTGGTCAATAAATTGTTTCAGGATTTCAATAAGATGATCAAAAATATTAAGCATAATCACTCAGTTTAAGAATCAGGAAAAATAACCCAATTCGGGCCTTTATTCATCCTCACTATAACAAGTTTAACTTTCAATTTCAGCATGAAAAAGGTGGTTCAGACTATTCATAAATCTGGCTTTGAGCGAGTTGATTCAAGATAAGATTGAAATTAAAATTAAATCAGATTAGTGGTTAGCTTAAGTTAAAGTTTTAATGCTAAAATCTACTTGTCTATATTAATACATGTACGATTCAGGAAACTTAACTTCAACTGTTAACTGAATAGTTAGACAAATGAGTATAATTTCCGCTGATTAGTCAATAACGCGATAACGAAATGAGCTTCGCCGTGATTTATCAGCTACCCTTTAAGAGAGACTATCATTAATAAACTATTTTAATCTTTTGATTATTTATTTAGCTTTTCAGCTTAAAAATAACATTTCATGTTTACAACCATCTTTAATGGTTGAAGTATATCTCAATTAGTTTCTTTTTGGCCTGTGACAATATGTAAGCTTATTCGAGATGAGACTATACAATGAACGGAGAAAATTTCATCAAATATTCTAAAAAGACAAAAAACAAATGAATGCAATCAATGAAACAAACAAAGGAAAGCCTTAATTGTTACTATCCCTGACAGAAGCGAAGCGATATTCTGCTAATCTTTCTTCAAATTTAAAGAAACATAAAATAGATATATAACGTAGTTTGACTAGAAATTTTTAGGTAGTTTTGACACAATCTTTCAGTGATCAGCAAGGTTAAGTGCACAAATTGACATCGCTCATTAAGCAATAATTGATTTTTGTTCTTCTTTTCTTGATTTCGTCAACTATGTCCGTTCTTTGAAGTGTCAATCAAAATGACCTTATTTTTTGAGTACAACCATCATAGTTGAATTCAGGCTAATAAATTGGTCATCTAACAAGGAAGTCTTATTGAGATATCGACTGTCAAATCAAACAGTCGACTTAATCGAAAAAAGGAATCATTTTTCTTATTTTTACCTTACTAGTCAGGTCGGTTATGGTCAATTGTAGGGGATGGGATGTTATAAGACTTTTCAAGTCACTACACATTGATTTAAACGAAGAGTCTCTCATGAGTTTTAATTACTAGCCAGATAATAGTCATAAAAGATGAAATTTTTACTTACCTCCAGAAGGATTTTGGGTAAAGACTAGCAACGTTGCTGCACAAAGATCCAGTTCTCGAAGATGACATGTTTGAGCGTAACCTTGTCCAACAACTGAATTAAATATGATAAACAGTGGAAATTAATTGAAATATACCAACAAATAAAGTTTGGGACAGCAAATAGTAATCACTTTTTTACTTACATAAAACTAGAAAACACAAACTAATTCCAATATAATTCATTGTTATGTGAATTTGAACAGTGACACTGGATCGAAAATAATAGATAGTATTAGAAAAGATCTGTTTCCGTTAAGTTCAAAGATGAAAATGAAATGAAAATGATAAAATCAGCAGTGAAAGTGGCGAGAGAAAGTTTGATTCTTTAATATTTACCGATATTCGCGGATCAGCCTCTTTCTTTAGGTATCGCCTCAATTTCCAATCGACTTCTTTTTTCATTTTCTCCATCACAAGAGTTGACTTTTTATTCATTTGGTTTGTAAGGTGAAAGTTTAATTCACTTCGGAAGGTTGTGCCTGCCAGTGATAGTTTCTACCTTCTTGTCATCGAAACAGTTTGAAAAACATTCTTATCGTAGTTGATTAGTATTGTCATTACCAATTATTTCTTAAGTTATTTCGCCATCCTAATCAGCAAAATAGATTTGGATATTTTAATTAATCGATTGTTGGAAAATTTCATTGTTTAAGGTCGACAGCAGTTTTGGGTTGATCAGTATGACTGGGTAAGGTTGATTTTCATGATTTTAGTTGATACAGGCTGATGATAACAAAGTTAAAAAAGAAGTGTTTACCAAGAAAACTTACCGAAATATCGACATAAAAAGTTGAATCTTTAAGATTACACTCAATTTCAATGAAAATCATTAAAAAAATAAATTAATTATCTAACAACATAATCAAATAAATTGAACCGATTTGGTTGTCAAGAGAATATTTTTCAGGAGGTAAATCAATATATCGATATATTGTTTTTAAACGATCCATTGAAGCTGGATCCAATAATCATCAGTTTCGTGATGTTGCTAAAGAATGGTTAAAATGAATCGGTATCAATCATAAAGGTATGGGGTAATGTTTACAATTAAAGCATGGGTTTGGACAGTGGATCTTGGTGTCTCTAGAAACAACTGAAAGCTCATTTTTTTCTCAGTCTTGTAATTCTTTGTCTGATAATTTCTTCAAATTATGCGTTTTTGGTATCGAGTACTTAATTTAAAATATCGATATTTTTACTCAGAAAAAAATATCAGCGAAACACTAGGAATCATTATTAATAGAAAGTTAAAGCTTTGTGTTATGATTATTTTTGCTGCACTTCTCTCACTCTTTTAGTTAAATTTAATTGTTTACCATTGTTTAGGATTGAAGCAGTGTTATATCTCAACAATTTTGTATCAAATTACTTACCCATAATTTGATCTAGATTGACAACTTTCAGTAAGTACAACACTCATGGTAAAACTCGTGTCAATATCTTTGAGCTATTCGTAGTCATCGGTTTTAATGATGTTAATCTCTTTTCACTTGATTCTTTTTTTTCTAGTATATTTTTACTTTGAAACTGAGAGAATTTTGTAAAGCTATATATACTTATGGAAGTCGATAGCCCACCAGTAACTACATCTGCTCTTCAACAATTTATTGTTTTATCCAAAGCAAGTAAAGGATTGGCTGCAGTTGAGTTAATAAAGCAAGTTCTTAATCATCCACAAATCTATGTGTTCGGAGAATTGTTGAGACAACCCAATATTAAGGAGTTGGCTGAATCAGAAGATCATAGAAAATATTATGAACTATTGGAGCTATTTGCTTATGGAAACTATTGTGATTATAATGAAACCAAATATCCGCCATTAACGCAGCAAATGATAACAAAACTACGTCACTTGACTGTGGTGAATTTGGCGAGTAAAAACAAAATTCTAAGTTATGATAAATTGAACGAAGAACTCGGGATAGATAATCTGAGAGAGCTGGAGAATCTTATTATAGATGTAATCTATTCGAATATTATTAAAGGTAAAATGGACCAAGAGAATGGATGGTTAGAGATAAGCTCAACTATATCTCGAGACATTAAGGAGGAACAATTAGAAACGATTATAAATGTTTTATCAGATTGGTGTTCAAATTGTGAAAATGTCATTGCAGACATTGAAAGTCAAATTATTAAAGCAAATTCAACAAAAAGCGCTCATTCTAAGGAAAAGCAAGAATTGGAGGCCCAGATATCAAGTATTGAAATGCATTTGAAAAATTCCGGTCAAGACATCGAATTTTCACAAGATAATTCTGATATGAATTTATTCATGAGTCAAGCATCAAATGTTGGTAAAACTAAGCGTACTCCACGCCGATCTAATAAGCCGTCTGGCCCAGGAACGTCCAGAGACTCGAGGTCGTTTGATTGAAAGCAAAGATATTTTTTTTAATTTTATGTTTCATAGCGTACTAAATTCTGGTGATTATTGAGAAAATATTTCGATAACTCTATTAAATATCCATTTGTGTAAACCACTCAGCAATTATAAATGATCGTCAAAATATTCTGTTGTATGTAGCTTTTGGTTATAATGTCACCGAAAAATTAAAAATTTTTCGGTTTTTCAAAATAAAAGAGCAACCATTACCAACATACTAAATTGTATTTTAATCATTTACAGCCATTTCAGATTGGCAAGATAGTTTTCAAAAAGCAAGGCCTTGAGGGCAAGTTTTTCCAGAAACATTGAAAAGGTTAAAATTTTACAGATCAAGATTTAAATCATCAAGGTTTAAATTTGGTTAATGTTAAAATAAATTTGTTTTTAAATTTTAACCGCAAATTTTGAATTACATGCCACAAAATTTACTTTTCCCTGATGAATACAGCTGAAAATGAAACTGTAAAGGTAGCTCTTTTGTTATAAGTTTGTGAATATACTGATCACCATAACCATTTAAAGGTAGGCAATATGAACAATCAATGTGAGCAAAATGTCTCTCTTTGGTCATTCATTAGACGAGTTAACTGGACAAGTCCTTCACCCTCTTTGCATTTTTCCCTTCTTTAGAGACATCTCTTTAATGCATCTCTGTTTGTATCTCTCTTTCTCTCTTTTTCTCCCTTGTTTCTCCTGTCAGATTTCGCTTTGTTTGTTTTTTTAGATACTTTCTCTTTCTTTCTATCTCCATGTTTTGATCCTGCATACACCTCAAAGTGGTTGATCTTTTTGTGTGCTTCAACACCATCATCATCAATTAATCTAGTTACATTGACATAGGTAAGTTAAGTACAAAATTAATCAATGATCTGATCTTTGTTTAATGACAGATTTTATATTTTCTTTAATCTGTTTCTATCTAACCAAAACCACTGTATACAGAGAATATTCTCTTCTCACTTTACCTTCTCTACCTCTCTGTCTATCGCTGTCTTGCTGTTTCTGATTTGATTTGTTTAATTATTTGTTGACTACCTGATTGTAACCTATTTATGGTTCCTCTAACTATCTAGATTGACAATTGAAGTTGTTAGGTCTGAAAAGGATTTAATCATCAATGCAATAATCATCTATTGAGGACGCAAGGTCAAGGTAAATGAGAAAATTATTAAAGAATTGTTCTCTCTTTTGTAACAGTTATCTTTTCACATTAGATATCTCTATTTCTTACTCACCCTTTCTTTGTATCTATTTTTTTCTTGATAGAAACTCCTAGTCCACTTCATATGACTCATTATTGTTTGAAACTTGTATTTTAGCGCTGGTCGTTAAAATGGCCATTCTAATCTGACTGTCAGATAAAGGAAACTATGATACTAGGTGAGTAAAATAAATATCTATATTATTTAAAGCTTGTCAGCTTATTTTCTAATTTCTGTTGTTTTCACAGAATCCACAGGATTGTTATTTTGTGACAATTTGATTTAAAGAAATTGTACAAATTTGTTTTGATGACATCCCGCCGTAGCCGTATTATCCTCTCAATCGCCTCGATTACATATTCATGTAAAATTGCAACATCATCAACTTATTGCACTTAACTGTGTATTCATTTTTGCATCATATCTTGATTACTTTATTTACCTACACACTACAAACATCATTTCTGTACAAAAAGAAATCACATACAAAAAGCTCTTATTCAACGATTGGTAATCAAAGAACATGATGACCATTTTCATGGAATCCGATTCTAAAAGTCTACATTGACTCCTTTATGAAAAATTTTTTGTTCAGTGTTTTTTGAGCAACAAAATAATTATAACTAGTTTGGTAGCTGTTTCTAATCTTGGAACTTATCTCGAATTTAACAAGCATCAATTAAGAAGCCATGAAAGCAATCGAAGTTGACCAACCAAATGGTCATATCCAAAAAGATGCTCAGACTCCTCCACCTCCTCTGCACCCTCCACAACCTCTTTCATCAGAAGACTTATCATCACCATCAACACCTTCAGCTCAGTTGTCAGAGTTGAGTTCTCAATTATCATCACAGATTGAACCAGATCAACTAAATGACTTAAAAAAAGAAAAATCGACTAAGGAACCTGCTACATCTGCTGAACCAAATAAACTAGACAAATTATTTTATTGTTTGCGTAAAGTTGGCTCAGCTATTCAAGAACTTGTAGAAGAAGGCTCTAAAGATTCGTATACGTCTACGTTTGAATCTTATAGATCAAAAGAAGTGCCTCCGAACATTTTGCCTAAAGTAACTAAAGACTTTGGATGTCAGAAGTTTGGGTCTGTTAGTTTAGTTCATCGCTCAGTGGGAGACAGGAATCCTATCATCCGTTCAATAGATGAATACGAAGCTTTGGAGCAATCGGACCAACGCCGTTACTTAATCAGTCAACTAGATGCCTATGGGAAACAATATTTAAAAATCATTGAAGAAAAAGAACGCCGAAGACGTAAATTGTGCCATTTACAATCAGAATTTATATCTCTTATGCTGCCGCAATTCTCTATTATTCATAGTATTATGGCGGAAGGACTACGGAATGAATGGCAAAATAAACTCAAAATTATTGACGAATTGACCCGTTTATTGAGTGAGAATGACGAAAGGCTTAACTTTTCAAGTGAATTTTTCATGAATCAATCCAGTTCAGGTATAAATTTATCAATGTCCCAAAGGCGAGCAAACAATGGAGAGACAGAAAACGACGATGAGTATGATAATGATGAAGATGAAAGAGGAACTGATTATGAAGAAATGTCAAGGAACCATAACTTTTTTAATGGATCAATACTATCCTTGACTGATTCTAGTCATCGTGAGATTTCGCCCAACGATGAAGTAAATAATTCTGCAGAGTCTTTACGAATTGCAACTGAACGTTATCAGCAAATCAGAAGAAATGCTGAAGAGTTACGTGAAGATAGTTCTGGAGTCCCAGTTGATTTAACTACCGACTCTGAATTTGTAAATCAATTAGCCAGAGCCTGTGATCCATTAGCTTTCAAGAGATCTTATGGTCGAAAGTCAATTCCACCGCCTAATAAATATAATAATGGTACCAGTGATCCTGCCTCCCCTAAGCCCCCTGGTCTTCATAAATACAAAATTTGTCTTTTCCGTGATGGAGGTTATCGCTGTTACTATATCGGTAAAGATCGTTCTTGTAACATGAGGCAACATTGGCTTCACAGACATGGAGTAGATGCACCACCTGAACATTTCTATGCTCGCAAAGACTTGACCGATACAGAAGTTCAAAAATACAAATTAAAGTATGAAGTTCAAAAAAGTAATTTCCCTAAAAATAGGGATCCATTGATGTCCACCATCTTCCAACAATCACCTGCCAAACGGCTAAAACTTTCACCTACCCACCAAGAAAACACTCCACAGGCGTAAATTTTTTTATTTTTTAATTTTTCTTGTCACACATTTTTTTCGGCCATTCTCAGTTCATTTTTTGTTTATCACCAATTGCCACAATCCTTTTCTTTATATTTTTGTTTTACATAGTTATTTCAAACAAATTAAATAGAAACATTTGTAAACAGATTCAATTATATTCCACAACCTCTTTAATTTATCAAATTTTTTTTAATTGCCAATTTTTTTGTATCACAATCTGACACTCAATCAATTCCAGTTCCTTCTGTTAATAAATGCGTTCACATCCAAAGTCAAACAAAATTAACTTCGAAAGTTATTATTACATATTTAACGCAAAAAGAGTATGATAATTGAAATTGGCATTTTAGGAAAATTAGTTTATTTTTGCGCAACACATTATTGGACATGTTCCTTCATTTTGACTTTTGAATTCTGCTTGTAAGTCTAGTCTAATTGTCGGGACTTTGAAAAATTAGTTCAAAACATCAGAAGCCATACCTTAATTAGCATCATCCGCGATGAAGTTACTCAAATTCAATGAAATATATATTAACGATACGAAAATTGAAACGATAAATTGAATGAATACTCGAAAGTTTACCTAAAATGAACAACAAATGAAAATTGAGAGCAATTTAATGTCTGGATCGCAATCTAATTTAGTGGTTACCATGTACCATTATCTGCATTATTGTAGGGACATTAATCCAATAGAAAGACTAAAAAAGACTGGAGAAAAAAAGAAAGGAAAGAAAGACAAGAACAGGGTTTTACTATTTTGAGTCAAGGAAAGAAGGAAGAGATTCATGTAATAATGAGTTTATAAGTTCAACTTGAGGCCAATAACCAGGAAAAATGATGTTCATTAGGCCAATTCAAGGTTATATCGGGTTAAAAGTGTATATAAACTGGTTCAAGGTTAAGGTCAAGGCTAAATTAACTAAATAAAGCAACTCTTTGTGTTAAACAGTTTGCTCTAATTAACTTGCGCAGTAAAATTGAGTTTGTTAAGTTGACCTGGTAAACAATTGATTTAACTGGTTATCGAGATTTTATTAAACAAATAGTAACCAAATATCAGACGTTGAATAGATCAGTAATTTGAAAAATGACAAGGCAAGACAATTGTTTTGCATCATAATATGGGTAATAAGCTGATATCAAGTTGATTTTACAATTTCCTGATTCAACCAACTTTGCGCTTACAATAAATTTTGAGGGTTGAAAGTTTACTCTTAAGAGTAAATTAAATTATCTAGTAGATCTTACTTTTTAGTAATTGAGATCATAAAATAGCTTGAAAGTGGCCTGCAGGCTGTTTATTAAAATAACTAATACCTATTTGTAGTTTAGTTTTTTGATTTTTCACTTTCGATATTCGCAAGAACACGTTAATCGGATTTAGATCAATGTAAATTTATTTGGTGAAAATCTTTAAACAGGTTTTCTGGTTTAGTAAATTAAGAGTTTTAGTCCAAGCTTTAAGCCTTTACAAAATACTAATAAACAAAGGTCTGGAATAAGTTAAACAGTTTAACTACAAAACAATATTTTAATCTAGGCGCCAGAAGAAAGGCGGAGTCTTGCTGAATAAGAAATAAACCGATTATTTCGAGTGTAAACAAATGGTATAAATTGCTCCACTGTTTTAGATGTTACCATTGATTCACTTGCGACTATAGTTATCAGGTCATTTTTACAAGTTCCTTTATCATGTCTTTGATCAATACTCAACTCAAGCGAACTCTTGTTGAAACTGAAAAGAGTGAAGACCTCTCATCTCAACCTAGCTTTGTTAAAAAGGTAAATATACTTGTGCTTTTAAAATGTTTTGCCTCGTTCTCTTTCTCTTCAATCATTAACCTTAACTCATCTATATTTCTTTTATTTACAGACTACAACTATGACTGCCGAAGATCGCTTAACGTTAAGAGCTAAACGTTTTGGTGCTACTGACAAGTTACAAGAAAGAGCCCAAAGATTTGGAATGACCAAAGATGGTGGCATTGGTAAAAGTGACAAACCATCAGCTGAAGTATTGAAAAAACGTGCTGAACGCTTTGGTTTAGCCAATCAAACCAAGAAAGACGCTGTTCCTAGTCTTGAATGTGACGCTGAAACCTTAAAGAAAAGAGCTGAACGCTTTGGTGTTATTTCCGAGTCTGTCAAAGAACTAGATAGTCAAGAAAAATTAGCAAAAAGACAAAAACGCTTTGGTTCCCTTAAAGTATGACATTATCATTACTTTTTTATCTCATTTACCACTTTATAAAATATATAAATTTTTCAATAGAAGCATCCAACACTGTAATTTGCTTGATTGTATTTAATGAAAAACGTAAATAAACAATTTAAATTTAAATATCAAAAAAGTTTTCAATCGCTTTTTTCTTCGGCCACGCTTAAGAATAAAATTTGTATAAATTTAGTTACAGAGTCTAAATGGAAACGAAAAAAAAGTAAATTAATATAAAAAATTTTTTCATCGCGAAATTGTCTTACCAATGAAAGATTTATAAACTCTTGGCTTATTCTGCCAATAAATTGTTACCATATAAACTGGGACTCCCATCAAAGTTATTAGAGCTGCGATACCCGTTTCAACAGGTTTAGTATAAGTGGGCAGTAACACCAAGAATAGACAAACAATCAGGAAAACAATCGGCCAGACCAAATTCACCTAAGCAAAATAGAGTTTAGATTAAAAATCTTCAAATTTTGAATACATCACTTGAAGCTGAAGTAATAAACTCTGAAAAGTATTCGGTAATACTTCAGTGTCAATTCAGTTTGTTCAAATGCCTTGAAAATTTACCTTAATTGGTCTATTCAGTTCGGGCTGCTTATATCTCAACCAAATAAGAGCAGCAACAGACAAAGTGGTGAAAAGTGATTCAATGAAGGATGCATAAGTAATTAATGAATAAACCTTGGTTGTTGTTAAATATAATAGCGTCAATAAACCCTGTTAAAATACAATAAGAGTCAGTTAAAAATTACATTGTTTTGAATTTATTTGAATGCTGCGCTGGAAAGTTGATAGTCAATTAATGTTAACACTTGATAGACTAGAGTTAATTAGTCCCTCATTATCAAAGAGTAAAGAAGAAGAGACTGCAATTGTGGTGCTAGTATTCAGAGACCCTTTCTTTTCTCTCTTTTCATAAAAATTTAATTAAGATTAATAATTATTGGAAATTACACAGAGAAAAAGAAAGCCACTTGCTACTAGCACCACAAGTGCAATTATCCGGCAATTTTCTATTTAAACCCAATTCTTTCGACTTTCACACATAAGTGTTATCGCGAGTTGGGATAGAACCTTGTTGATACGCATAAAGATTATAAATATTACTATGTAAATCTTGATTGATTATTAGCCGAATCTTGACTGAGATCGATAGTGGCTAACCAGAGCAATATTAATATTAAGACTTACCAAAAATATTAAAGAGTTAACAGGAGTGTAATAACGTATATTAACCATTGCAACAAAACTTGGCATATGGCCATAACGAGCACCAACAAAGAACAGCCTGGCTGAAGCAAAAATGCCTCCATTGAGACCACCAAAAGTTGACAAGGCCACAAAAAATGGCATTGACCATTTAAAATATCCTAAAGTTTTATCACCGAAAGTAACTGCTATGGCGTCTGTAGCAAGCACTTCATCAGGAGTGAGGACCACAAAATATGCCAAATTGGCAAGAACATAAATTATTGTAACAAACGGTAGGGATATATAGATTGCTCTAGGTAAATTACGGAAAGGATCCTTCAATTCTTCAGTCACAAAATTGAGATAATTCCTGAAATATAGAAGAAAAATTTACATTAATCAACAATGAATCCAACAAATTCAGACAATTTCTGGATAAACATGGTCTTTTGTTTGCTTAGTTGATATTTCCTTGTTTATTTAAGGCGACTTGATAGTCAAATTAATTGTTTGTAATTGATATGACTTTGAATTGCCATGTTTTGCGTGGTTATCTTACCATCCAGCATATGAAAATAAACCAGAATAAAAAGATGCAGCAATTTTACCAGGATCAGTTGCTGTGTTATCCCAAATTTTTGATAAATTTTGTGTTTTCCCTGTAAAATATGACAAAACAGAATTAGATTAATTAATGTAATTGCTAGGGAAAAAATCATATTTGTTTCTGTTTTTTTAGGAAAAAAATTTATCGATATAACAAATAACGATTAAACTTTGAATTGAGTGACACACAAAATGATACACTTAAACCAATTAAAATTATCATGCAAACATTGGAGGTTGAAAGTAGATTTCAATTGTTTGATTGATAATTTTATAATCAATCACATTAACTAATCCACAAAGAGTAGGCGAAGTTATTTTTAGTTGAATCCTACAATGATCAATCAGAATACTTGTTGACCTGATAAACTAATTTTATACCGCAATCATTTGATTTGAATCGGCAATAATTTAACGCTCTTCTAAACCTTAATTTCAAGTGTTTTTTATCAGTAACTCTCAGTGAATCATCAACTATTGCCAAAGCATTTCAGACGTTCTCAGTTTCAAAATTAATCACAAGACAATTTCTTCGATCAGCAGAAATTGATTGTAAATCAGATGACTTCATCATGATGGTTAACCAGAGACCAAATGGAGGTGTTTAAACATTAACCAGGTTGGGTTTCTGTGTGTTATTAAAATATATTAAATGCATGGTCATTGACTTGCCAATTCAGATTGTCAAACAATTGGGAAGGCAAAAATCACAGCGTGATTAAAATCACAATGAAAAGTCTAGATGATCGAGTAAATTTAGTGAATAAAACATCACAATTAAAACAACAAATCATAATTCAATATTTTTACTTGATTGGTGAATGAAAAAGGTTAATAGACTCTAATAATCTGATTTACCTAAAAGATGTAATTTTATTTACTCGATCAGTGTAAATCTCAAGAGTCAATCAGAGGTAAAGCAGAATTCACATGTTAAATGAAATATCGAGTCTCCATGGGAGTTAAAGATTAACCTTAATTAGAAATAAATCAAACATAGCAAACGATTAATACTTGGTTAGTGAATAAAGTCAATCAAGTTCAATAAACTTGCTTTTGGGCAAAATTTGATGAAAAAGTTGCAAGATTCGAACGAATATTTTTGCCTGGAATTTTTAATTGGCTAATATTCAACTAAGTATCAAATAAAAAAATGTAAAATCAAATTCCAAGAACTTGATTTGTTACACCAAATATGATTGAACTTTCCATAATTCCGAGCAAAAATGCATTATCATTCAAGAATACTTTGTAATTTTAAACGCTCATTCCAAATGATTTGACTGTAAAGATTGAATAAGTCATGAATATTACTAGTAAACCATGCTTAATAATTCACCCAACCTGATGAATTACCATAACAAAAATTCATATCCATTGATCGGATAGATTGTAAATTGAGCTGAAAATTATGAAAAGTGCTATTTCATTCAACCGGTCAGCTCTTAACAGTCTTAGCTGCTAACCTAGGCTATTCCTTTGGTTCAACCTTGAAACAAGGAGCTTCAACTGAAAGCGATTCTGGTAAAAATTTGGTTCATTTTAGTTAAATTGGTCATCTTATAGACAAGAAATGTGAACAAACATTACAAATCATTTCTCATAACAGTTTTAAACACTAAATTGTATGGAAATTCATGAAAATAGAAAATATTTTCGTGAGAATTTTTTGGCAACATTCAAATAAGGAGTTAATCGCACTGGTGACAGTGAAACATAATTATAATTTAGCTCAACTAGGGCAAGCAAAATAGTAATGTGTAAGCAAATTTGCCCTTTAAGCGGAAATGGAATAAAATTTCCGGTTCAATGTCAAGTAAATAATATGAAGTAATGAGTTTAAGCATACTATCAAAGAGGTTGTAATCAGATCAAATTTAGATGTAATTCAAATCAGCAGATTAAGGGTTAAACTGAGGATAAGGTTAATCTTAAACGTTCATGTTTAGGTTATAGACAGTTCTTTGGGTCATTATTTGACTGCTGCCAAAAATATCAACTTGATTGACATTGACTTATTTGCAGTGGTAAATACACAATCAATGATTTCAATGTTGATTTGTTTGAATTTTGGGATAGGCGAAAGGTTACGTCAATTGGGTTGATTGAACTCTACATTTGCATTTGAATGGATTAGAAAAGTTTAAACCATCAAATCTTATCTTTGCCTACTACAAATTGGTTAGGATTAATGAGATGATTTTATTGGGAGAATGTAATGGATTTTATAAGAAATTTATCTTCAAATAGGAAATTAGTAGGTAAATCAGTCATTAGTTATTTATAGTTAGATATTCAATGTTGAGGAAACAATTTACGAACCTGAGATTAAGTGTACAGCTCCAGTGATTACAATTATGATCAATGCAATTATTTTTGAGATTGTGAAAGCATCTTGAACGCGGGTTGCCCATTTAACGTTATAACAATTAACGAATGTGAGGAAACCTAGAATTGTGTGTAAAGATCATTAGAAATTTGAACGCAATCAATGTAGACAAATATAAAGGTTGATGAATCATGGCTAGAACTGAAAAGAGTGAAAATAATAATCGAAATTTAATTAACCCTGATTAATTTTTCTATTGAAGTGAAAATCATTGGCTAATCAACCTAAAGTCAAAACAAATCTATAATTGCAATTTTTTCCCAAGTTATAAAGCAATATGATAAACGATACTTATTGTTTACTTGAATTTACAATAACATAACCGATTTGATCACCATCTTACTTCCTTCCACGACTTATTCAATTTAACAAAAATTCAAATTACTAGGTTTAACTAACCTTGGACCTAGCCAATAATTTAAAATCATTAATCACGTGTTTAGCTCATGTGAGGGAAGAGAAACAAGGAATGGAAAAGAGAATAGAAAAAGTTGGAGATTTTTTTTGACAGAATAATTGTTTTAAAACAATTTACTTACAAATGGCTGAGGCGGCAATCAGACGAACTGCATTATCTGGTGGAGAGCAATCATATAAGGGTTGAAGTAAGTAATTGGCGAATGTAATGGCTGCAATGGCATTTCCAGCGGGCATTATTATGAACATGGCAACCCAAAGGAATAAAAAGGCAGGCAAAGGTCCGAATGCTTCTTTAATGTAAGCATAATCACCACCTGATTTAGGTACTGAAGTTCCTAATTCGGCATAACAGGTTGCTCCAATGGTGGCAAGTATTCCACATGAGACCCAAACAAATAAAGATAATCCAATTGAACCAGCATCTTGAAGAACCCCTTTAGGTGTAAGAAATATTCCTGATCCAACAATGATACCAAGTATAATGGCAACTCCATTGAGAAGACCAATCTCCTTTTTAAGAGCAACAGATTCATTTAATGGATTAGATTCTGGAGACTCACAATCAGCATGTTGTGAAATTTCTTTGTTAGATTTACCACTTTCACTGTTCTTTTCAACTAAACTACTCATCTCAAAATTAATTTAATAACTCGTTCTTTGAACAAAAATTGTCTGGTCAATTGAGGGAAGATCATTAACACTCACTTGAATAATGAAAGTTACTTTCTTGTTTCAAGTTGATAGAGAGAGAGAGAGAGAGAGAGAGAGAGAGAGAAAGATGAGATACTTGATGATTTTAGTGATGATGATTATGTCTGTGGCGGTGATAGAAGATATTCAATTTGAAGATTATTTTTTTTGTTATCGTTGAACCCGATTCACAGCTTCAAGATCGGTTAACTATTAATGTTAATGGTTACAAGTTTACTAACAAAATGCTTTTCATCAAAGAGGATTAACTATGAGTGAGACTGGTTATGGTCATGATTTCCCCCTTTATCATCATTCTCATCATCCTACTATCAACATAGTCGATCTCTCCTTTGCTCTCTATCTCACACAGTAGAAACTGAACTGTTGATATCATTTCTCTTCTTCTCTCGGTTAGGTAAATGCCATTTTGTGTTTTTTGTCTTTTCCTCTTTTTTTATTTACAATTTAACAGATTGTTCAATAGATTATTGTGTTTCTTTTTTTAACTATTGCCTATTAATCAAGCTATTTGCCTTTGTTGACATTTCTTTTTGTCTCCTCAATCGTTTCAATTGGATTTTAATTGTGTTAACTTAACAATTGGTAACATTAACTTCACAATTCTTCTTCTATTTATTTTCAATCAACAAAATATTTTTACAATCTTCATTCTGAACTATCCTGCTGTCACTTTAGTTAGTCTTCATGTTTAACAACCTTTAAACACACTTTTCCCTCCATAGAATTGATTGTCAACCATTGAATTGATGTGATTCATTTAATCAGAACGATTTTCATCACCGTATTGAAATTAATCATATGTTTTGCCGAAAAAAAACCACAGCTGATGAAAATTAACTATGATGTCATCTAAATGCGAAATTCCATTCGAGATTAATTATCTAATTTGGCTAATCTCTGCCATTGAATACATGACGAGGATAAAAAATAGTAAATCACAAAAAGTGAACTTACTCTTTGCTTTAAAAAAAGTTGTTCATCCAATATTATTCAACTTTAGCGCCTTTCGTGAGGCACTGATCAGGTGTAATAAGACAGGGTATACTTGATCCCGCTCTATTCTTGTCTGGTTAAAATCACAATGATATTAGTTAACAGCTTTCACTTGTCAATTACACTGAATGAAATGATTTATTCTGAGCTAGCCCTAGGCTAAACTACCATTCAATTAATACCTTGATGTTAGACAAATAAGCTGACTAAAAGCGTTTTCACTTTTGATTCACGTTTCAAAAAGTACAGACAGATACTCATCAATTGTGATTAGGAAGTACAATTGATAGTTGCAAACAAACAAGTTTGAAGAGAAAAAGAGCGTAAAAGAGGGAGAAAGAACATGAATGAGGGAGAAAGAGATGAACCAAACAAGAGTCATCTTGATAGACTTTGGTAAACTGGGTCTTTCAACATTTTTATTTCCTTTTGTTAATTAAATTGTTCATTTATGATCATCCACTTTTTACCCTTGTATTGATTGACAATCTTATTTTTAAAGGACTCACCGAAGGTATGTATTCTTGCTCAATATTATCTGTCTTTCTATTTACGCGTCACTCTGTTTGCTGGTGTAAAGTATTCTGGTTGTTTGTTTCATATGGTTCTTAGTTTACTTGTATCGTTTGCATTCTTTTCCTTTCCACCTGTGCCTAAATTGTCCTAACATCTTATCTTTTCTATTTCCAGGCCTACTTACCATTTTTATTGTATTGAATTGGATTAACTCTGTGATCTATAGCCGACTTGCTTTTACTCATTTCTTGACAATATGGACAAATCCGAAACCTTGAACAAACGTCAAAGTAGGCCCACAGTTAATTCCAATCCAATTGAAAGGAAAAGCTTTCGATCTTTAGTGTGTGATGAAAGCGGTATCATTATTGGTGAGATGGTCTATCGGTGTTTAATCTGTTCCTTTATCAGTGAATCAATGGATAAAGTTCGAGCACACTATCAAACAGAGCATGTTGATATCGAAGATATAAGCAATGGTGAATTTAAATATGTAAATAGTGATAAATAGAAATGCGATGGAAATTGATGGACAATTTTAGGTACTCGAATGTACCTGGAATGTTGGTGGTCTGCTTATAAATAAAATTTGTATTTATTATTATTTATAATTATTGAATTGGAGTTATTATATTTTATGTTATGTTAATCGTATTATTTTTGGACTTTCGCTATTGAGTGCTTTTAATGGCAAGCCTTATGATCAACATCTAGTTCCAAATGGTCGGGATACCGGTTTCAATGCTGATTATCGAAGTGATGGTTAAAAACACGATTCTCATCTCCCAGAAAAGCCAAGACGTTCAAACATCAGGATCATCCATATCGAACTCAAGGACTAGGCTAAAGTAACAAGGCCTTTCAGTGTTTTTAAATCGATGGAGAAATCCTTTTTTGGTTCCGCATTACCTATCGCAATTCCTCAAAGTAGCTCAAAGGCGGAGTTGTGGAGGATGTTGATTTGCAGACAAGAATCTTATAACAGAACTGGGTTTATCCTGCATCTAATATTCAAGTATGTTATAACTTGTCTAGACTAGATCTTTTACGCAGAACATTTGAAATGAGTTTTCACCACACATTCCATTAATTTCGCAGAATTTATATTTGGAATGATGTTATTACTCTGTGATTTTTTTCTAAAACTTATAACCTTATTATCCTTGGATATCGACGAGTCCAGATATTTTTTAGATTCATCAGACCAGCAACTTTATCCTAAGCAAATGCTCAATACTCATCTAATTCATTCTATTCGCGCTCACAGTCAACCAATTACAGCACTTCAACTAGATTCTAGTCATCTAATAACAGGAAGTGCTGATCATTTAATTAAAGTTTTCAAAATGGAAACGGGATCTTGTAGCTATACATTACATGGGCATTTCGGTGGTATCAGCTGCCTCGAAGTTGATAAGGTAAGTTGATAAGGTTTTAACTTGAAATTCAATTTGAATCAAGAATTTATTAATTTATTGTATTTTTTTATATCAATTTATCATCTTTTAGACTACACCAAATTCAGCTTTAAGTGGTTGTAAAGTTGGTCAGATTTGTCTTTGGGATCTTACAACTGGGACATGTTTATTTAACTTGGAAGCTCATACGGATGCAGCAGTAACTGCTCTTTTGGCTACAAGTTTATATGCTATTAGTTTAGGAACAGATAATAAAATCAATATTTGGGACAAATACTCTGGCCACCTCGTTCATTCATTACCAAATGTAAGATTTCCTCTCTTTTTGCACACAATTTTTAAATATATAGATATCATAGATCGTTAATACATGTTAATACAATATTTATTATTTATTTTCTTTTAGCAACGTTCGTTTTGTAGTGGAATGGTTCCTTTGAGGTCTAATATTCTGATCACTGCCAAAGAAGATCATCTAATTTTATGGGATCTTAGCGAAGCTGTTCCTTTACGTGTTATTAATTTAAGCTCTTTTGGAGACAGTAAAAGTTCTTTATCAGGAGCCATACTTTGTATGCATTTTTTAACATGTTGGTAGTCCTAAGCGAGACAAAGCGATGTTTTTCCGTCGTTGCATTATTTCCCAGTATACATCATGAACTAAAAAATATAAAGACAGAATAGAAGATTAGTCGTTTTCAGTTTTTATAGATCAACTAAAATATTAATTAACGAATTGAGCTTCAAATTATCATGCTCAAATTTTGATAAGCATACTCACAGCTGCTCTTTACTAATCCTTGTTGAATGTAGCGTAAATAGCAGAAGAGATCACAGACAGCGGCTATTCGATTACGGCAAAGAAGAGAAATGTTGTACCAATCTTGTCCTAACTTCATACGATATTTACAAGTTCTTGGTATATCTAAGAGAGCACATTTCCTGCGATATAAAATAATTAAATTGTAGAATAGTTCAAATAAAAAAAACGTGATGTAAATGTAATTGTCAACAAAGTTAATGACTACAAGTACATGTTTGAATACAATGAATTCAAAAATCATACTTGGGAAATGCTGACTTATCAGAAACTGATTCTATTGCGATTGAGTTATCTTCGATGGCAGACAGCACGGATTCAGTTAGAGATTTGTTTTTAAAATTAAAGACTGGATAAACTTCTTGCTCGTAAATACTACTAATGAATGAGCTTGACTTATCAATACACGGATTTTTTCGCCATTCAGCAAATTGTTGGTGGAAAACAGGGTCAACTTCCCCTAATGATGATGAACCTGGAGTTACGACCTCAAGATCGCAAGTAACTCCATTTGATTCATAATTGAGTCCAGGATTTCCTCCCAATTCATAGTTGCTAGGAGATTTTTTTGGCGTAGTTTGATTTGAGTCAGATTTGGTAATTATACCTGAAAGTAAAAATGCTAGTTAGTAATAATCATAAAATTTCGCAAACAAAAATTTCATGTGGTGTACAAAATGAAAAATAAATCAAAATAAAAAAATAAAATAAAAATTACGTGGTAAATGGGTAAATGGGCTGAGTTTTGCACGCCAATACTCAAATTCACCTTTAAGGTTATTTTTACTCCCCTCAATATGAGGATGAAGATGTTTATTGGGAGTAGCGGGAGTTGAAGTAATAACCAGAACTTTAAGAGCATCCACTTCAGCTTGAAGAACATGCATTTTCATCATTGCTTCTTTGTAGTCCCGTTCAAATTTGGCTTTCTTAACATTAGCTGCTCGAACCATTTTATTGGCTTCTTCGAATAGACTGGCGGTCAAATCCTCCAATTCATATTCAACTTGACTTCGAATGCGAGACAACTTTGTTATTTCATCGTCCTTTGCTGTCAATTCATGTTGCACTTTTTCCAATTGTTTACTAAGAATCTGGATCATCTCATTGGGATTCGATTCATTAGTTTTATTCTCAATTAATGGGGGAATTCCTGAATTTTCAGAAACAGGTAGCTTATCAGCATTTGCAGTTGTAGAGATCGCTTCAATGGCTGAGACTGGTGAAGCATCCGATAGAGATTTGCCCTTTCGGTCCACACAATGCAATCCGTTTTCAGTTGAGTCATCGTCTTCATCATCAGTACCATGGTCTAAATCTGAGTCATTCACAGTCTCAGGCCAATAACGCCTTAACTTGACTCCAGTTTCATTTTCAAGAGAATCAAATTTATCCTTCATCCTAGTTTTGCATTGAGTAACCAATTGCTCTTGAAATCGAAGAGTTTCCTCTGACACATCTAACTTTTCAGAAGAAGAACGAGGGGTAGAATATGCAGATGTTCCTGGACCACTAGAGGATGAACCATTTTCACTGGTTTTATTAATAACCTGTTGAGGTGACTGAGGGACATCGGAATCAGTAACTAGATCTGTTTTATTTTTTGAAGGTGATGAAGGAGTAGATGATGGTAATTCAATAACATTTTCGATACCATTTCCATTTACTTGTGTACTCATTACTGTTAAGACTGATTTAACAATGAATTAAATATACAAATGTGTTGAATGAGCAAAGAGTTGGAACAAATTGACACAAAGAGTAATGGATGGACTTGAATTATTTTAAATGGAAATGAAAACACAATGTAAGTAGCGAGTGGATGAGTATATGAAGTGAAGAAAAATTTCAATTGCAGAGCTTTTCCATCAGTTTGTTCGCCATTTGACAAAGATGGGAGCTTAGTTTATTGCTGATCACATTGGCTGCTTGTTAATAACGATTATCCATAAAGAGTAAGTCAATTAACGAAATGATAAATAAGATTGGGACAACAGGCAAGAAGATAATCTTGGGTTCCTCATTGCTGAGCTAAAAGAAATAAGTAAACAATGTTATAGCCTCTGGTGATATTACCACCAATACTTTCTTAGTCACCATTATCACTATTGCACTAAGTAAAATATAACATGTTGATTATAAATTAACAATAAGACGGATCAGAATTAATCCAATTAACAATTAAATAAGAAAAAACATTTGCTTGGTTCAGAGTAAAATTTTTGACTCTCTCTTATGGGAAAAAGCCATACATTCTCACAACTGGTTATAACTCCCTCTTTCTTCTCTTTCTTTAAAATCACACAAGAAGCCCAAAATAATTTTTCTCATTCTTATAGAACAATTTGATTTGTGTTGAAATCATCGACTTCCCGATTTAATTAATTAATGAAAAATTGGCTGAATCCCCTGTTTTAATAGCAAACTAACTAAGCTTTATTGTAACTCGCCTACTTTTATCATTAGACTATTAATTTACAAGACTGGATTCAGCAAAGAAATATTTTATCCATCATATGAATTAAGAAACGTCAATTTAGTGTTTAAAATACGCAGTGAATTATGAAGGCGCTAATAACATTTGCAAACGATAGAAAAAATAAAAAAAAATTATTCAATCGGCGAAACAATGTGAATATTCGAGATTCATCCGAATATTGTTTTCATACTTATGATTATCAACTATTAATATTAATTAGCTATCGACCATCATTTAATAATTTAAGCTTTTCGATCAAAACATTTTATCGATTGAAAATTTAGATGAAAGATTCCAAACTATAAATATTTACCACAGAAATCGAAATTTATCGGTAATTTAAATAAATTTTCTATGCTTAGAAATGTATTTGCTATTTTCAGCTACAATGCTTTAGCTTCGCTCATATTATTTGTTCATTGAGTAATTTATTCGGCGTATTGGATCAACAGTGTATTAATGTAAATATATTTAAAGCGAATTTCAAAGTAACTGATGATTTGTTGAAATTTGATAAATTTACTACAAGAACAACTTCATAATGGAACTAAACGTTTTAACTATTTCAATGATACAAATTCGAATTAAATTTTTTTGTACAATTTATACTCCAGTATAACTTGAAAAGATTCTGGACAAAACACTATTTGATCGAGCATCAAGAGGTTCAATTCCTTCGGGTGGCAAAATCTCTCCACATTTGGCACTTGTGTACGGGTAAGACTGGCACAACATTTCTGGTAATCGAGATGAAGATAGTCGAACGATTTTACGACTCAAATCAAGAGCAGCTTGACCACATCTATTCAAAATTGAGACGGTTACACACTTTTGGAATCGATTGTAACCACAACAAGCCATGGCAACTCGATTATCCCAGCTTGTTTGTGTCAACTCTTCAAGGGATCGCTGTAAATCTTTGATACATTGTTTGGACTGGGATCGAGCTTCACTCAAACATCTTGCGTGTCTCTTATATTCAGCTCGTATCTCTGTTCCTGGTGTACAAAATTCATCTGCAAGGCTTTTTCCTCCTTCAATAACAAAATCAACTAATTCCCGTTGCAATGATGTTACACATCGTCGGGTATAATTTTGGCGACATGATTGAGCCTCTCTAATGTAACCACACTGACGTTCAATTTCAGCTTCTGTTCCTTGTAATCCTAACAAGAAAGACAAAAAGTAAACATTGTTATTTAGATTGTTTTGATTTGTATTAAGATGTTGATTAATTATCATCTGTTTTCAGTCTTGAAGAATATCTTTTACAAGCGTTTATTCAATCGAAATAGCTTTATATTGATCCGAATTGAATCAAGATGAACAATTATCTGTAATGCGAATCAAAATCTGAACAAAATTATAAATATAATTTTTCCTTCAAAATGGTCAAATATATTGTCCAATATTAAAAGGTTAATAGCAAACCAGTTTACGATTTTATTTATACGAAATTACAATCATTTGTTTCAATTAACTTGAAACAAGTAACCTGCTTAATATTAACCTTGAATTTAATCAAATTAATCTCAATGGTTTACTTTCACTGATCTATAACCAAGTTTTACCTTAATGATCACAAGCGTTGATACATAATAAATAAATTATTAAACGTGTAAACAACATCAATCTGAATACGACTTCAAGATTATCACATGTGCGTGAAAGTTAACAAATTAACAGTTAATTTTAAAAGGAGATGAAACAAACTAATTTTTTGAAGGAAAATTTTTTTATGCAAATTCATTCATCATAATGTCAAAAATTTACCTTGAGTATTTTGGGTGAAAACAAGTAAAGTTGCCGTACAAAGGTCAAGCTCTCTCATGTGGCATGAGCCTGTTTGTCCATTGATTGCTTGTGAACCTGAAATGGATGATGAACAATATTAATCAATTATTTGGCTTCACAATTATCAAAAATGAAAATCCAATAACAGAAAACGTTATCCAATTGAAATGAAACAGTGAAACAAAAAAGATGATTCATAACTCACCAAATGAAATGATTAAGATAGAAACAATTAAAAGCATTGTTTATGATTTCTGCTGATACCAAATGACTCAAATGATTGTTAACGAACTGTATTATTATAGTATACGAACTAGATATGATGATTTAAACGTTTGATGAGATTAATTGATACAAATTGATCTTGAAACAGTTTTCATGTTGTCTCGACTTCACAAAAGCACAAAGTGAAAGTGAAGAAAACAAAATTGAAATGTTTGCCTTTTCTTATTCCAATCATATTCATCAGCATGTTTCTACTCAATCTCGACCTCAGTCAATTTAATTTCGATGTTGATAACAAACAGGTATTAATAAGGAGGGTCTTAATTGTCGTGTTTTACATTAAAATTCCTCATTTTGCCCAGAAAAGTACAAGATTCTGGAAATTGGATCATCTTTTGATTCTGCATTTCTTTTCCACTAAAATCAAGTGAAATAGTTCGAACTAAGGAAAACTTAGGATTAATTGTTAGTATATAATGAATTTAATGTGCAGTTAGCTTCTGAATTGAATTTAATCAATAAGTAATTTAACATAAGCTCAAATCCTGTTGCGAAAGCCTTCATTAATTAATCATCTTGTCAACTTTTTCATTCTGTTATTTACATGATTCCTTATTATTGTAGTGAAAAATACAAGATAAGCAATTTTGCCGAAGGTAATGAAACTCAATACCAGTGTTATTTATCTCCATGGAACCTCATGGAAATTCCTAATCAAACTTTCGTGAAAACATAACCTAAAGAAAATAGAAATTTAAGAAATTTAAATTAGAGAGAAAACACGAATGAATGAAATCTTATAATTTTAATGGAAATTAAAAAGTCATTTCCAAGAACAAAGTTGGCACGAAAAATTGGCAAAATTTAAATTTTTAAACATTTTGATGATTGAAGATACAGCAAAGTCGATAGTGGACAATGGACTGGATAATAGTTTCTCCAATAGATACGAAAATATTTACGAGACTTACATATGTACTGAAGATTCACTATCAGCATATTGTGCTGTTTCTTTGTCGGTTTTACCGATTCCTTAAGGATGAGAGTTTTAATCCTTATTTTGTGTCGGTGAAGGAAAATATTGGATTTGAAGGATTTATCCTTTTGAAATACAATATTAAATATCACTTTGATCCGATTCACAGCTTTAAGATCGTTTGACTACCATTTGACTATCGTTTTTAAGCGTAAACCGATCACTTTTGCACTCTCTTTCACACTTACAGTAGAGATAGAACTTTCATTGTCATTTCTTTTCTTTTGGTTGTTTATATTTTTCAATTTACAATGTTTTGATATATTGATCAATATATTGTTTATGTTTGCTGTGTTTCCTACCTTTTACATATTAATTAAGTTATTTACCGTTGTTGACTATTTTGCCTTACATCACTGTGCTGGTTAAATGCGAGTTAATCAAACTGTTATTTTGTTTAACAGCACATTTAACAGCCACAGTTGACATCAATAGTTATCTAGTTATCAAGAAACTACCCAGGTCAATGAAAAATAGACTTGATAATTTCTTATCAATCTAGACTTGTTCAATTTTTAGTTGAAAAGTCTTTCTGGTCACCAATCAAAACAAAATTTGGATATTTTATAAATTGGTCGTGACGTAAATTATTTCTATTGTGTATACACTATCAACTCGACTATTTTGCCTTAGCCATCTCAAATGAATTTTAATTTTTAACCTTTGAAGTGACACTCTTGCCTCCATAGAATTGATTTTCAACCAGTGTGATCTTAATAAGGACGATTCTCGTCAACTTTATTGAGATCATTTATATTTTTCAACAAAAAAACTACAGCTGATGAAAATGAACTATGATGTCATTTAGATAATTCAAGATGCTATTCAAGATTAATTATCTAATTTGGCTAATCTTTGGCATTGAATACACGATAAGGATAAAAATAGTAAATCACAAAAAGTAAACTTACCAATATCATTCGACTTTAGCGCCTTTCGAAATGCATTGAAAAGGTGTATTAAAGTGTTGATCCCGCTTTATTCTTGTTTAGTCAGAAAAAGTGTACAAAAAGCACAATTTACTGCAAGCATGCTATTACTTGATTGCTTTCACTTGTTAATTCACTAACCTGAGTAAATTATACGGTTTTTTTCTTATGTAAAATACTTCAATTAGAAATCAATTAAAAGAAAGAAAGGTTTGAACAGAAACTGATTGAGGCGAAATTCTGTCGATAGTATTGATATGGAATATCGATGTATCGACTGTTTTTCATTTCATGTTGCATTATTATTATGAACAGTGTTCTGGATAGAGATTTTGTGCTCAATAAAGATGAAAATGTTGTTACTGGAATGGTTATAAATAAAATTTGTATTTATTATTATTTATAATTATTGAATTGGAGTTATTACATTTTATGTTATGTCAATCGTATTATTTTTGGAATGTTGCTATTAAGTGTTATTAATGGCAAGTCTTTATGATAAACCACTAGCTTCAAATGATCGGGGCGGCGGTTTCAATGGCGGAGATAATCGAAGTGATTGGTGGATAATAACATGGTTCTCATCATCTCGTTTATTTAATCTTAGTTTACCCTCTTTTAAAATTAAAGAGAAAGTATCTAATATTTACTATAAATATGGTCTGCTTTGTTCAACTTATCCATGGTTAATAATACTTCTTACATTTACCATATTTTCATTCTGTGTTTACCCAATTTTTGGTATTCATTCGTTCACCAACAATTATCTACAGAAGTATGTGACCCCTTTGGATAATTTTTATGTCTACGGTAAACCTGTCAAAGATACATCATCTTCATACTCATCCAATCATCATGCTCACCAACATCCTCACCACCAACCCAACTTGGAACTTCTCAAAGGCCCTCCGAGATGGGTAAGATTTTCTGTAAACAAAATCTTGAAGTAGCATTCTCAACAAATATTACTCTTTCACTGTTAATATGGGAGTAAACAATTAGCTAATTCTAATTATTTTTCCAAATTTTTTTGAAATCTCAGTTTCAATCAGGTGCCCCATACGCAATTATTCAACAGATAGTTATCAAGTCTGCTGTTATCCCATGGAAGAGCAATCTTATACTTATGGATGCCATTCGTGCACCGTTGGCACAAGTTTTCTCTATTCTTGAATTTCTATCGAATTTTAAAACAGATCAAGGGTAAGAAATCGTTTAAATGTTCCCTCTTTCTATCTCAATTCTCGTTCTGTGTAGTCCCACATCGTTTGAAAATGTTGCAATTCACTTGAAAATTACCAGATTATTTCAAGGTAACAAGTTAATCTTTAAATTTCTTTCTAAAGTCTCTTAAAAACTCATCCGATTACTATTAAACTACTGATGATTGCCCATCTCGCTTGATTCTTTTGAATTAATGTGAATTGATGAAAATGAATTTCATATCCAAACTTGTAAAGAGGGAGATTAGATAACTGACATTACAGGAAATACACAATGGTAATTCAATTCGTTTAACATTAGTAATTACGCTTGAATCAATTGTTGATAATATCATATGTAAACTGCTAAGGGAAAACTTGTACAAAATTCATGCGAAATTATTTAAAGAAAACTGTTTTGTGTAACTCGGTAAACAAGATTGGACTAATCAAGGACAACGGTTATGAGTTGATTGCATTCACGCTCGTTTGCTTTTGCATGTAAATTTTTGTTTAAACAAATAACTAATATTTGATTTCATGACTTTGCTATTGTCTTTTTTCATATCTACAGGTCTAAATCAGTGAGCTTGAACGACATATGCCTTCAAATTAATGAACCAATAAGTTATTCTGATAACTCAGCTTCCAATGTACTTCCAAGATATAATTGCCTTCTTTTCTCTCCTGCCAATATTTGGAAGAATGATATAGACAAATTCCTACAGGATGCAACGATCATTAAAACTATATTTAATACTAAAGATTTTAGTTACCTTGACTCGGGTAATCTCAGAGAGATTCTATTTGGTGTACCTTGGATGGAAACTGGGATTAGACCCTTTTACGTTCGCACTCGACAAAGAACTTTAACTTTCGCTATTACAATTGCCTTCTCAGGCTATAATAAGATATTTTTTGAGAGTTTACATAAACAACTTCGAGATAGGTATCCAGTCAATCCACTTTGGGATCATCATCACGACAACAATAATTCCAGTGGTATCGACTATTCGTCCGATTCACCTCAAGTAGTTACTCATTTACACTTTCAGAATACTCTTACTTTTTCCGTCAATTCCCCTATTATAGCTTGTTATCTCTTGCTGTTTTTTTACATCTACTTTTCAGTTCGTAAGTATTTAAAATCAATCTTGATCTTCAAACAACCGTTTTTTAATTTGATTGCTCAATAATACTTCACAATTCTTTAGGTGCAATTGAGCTGATTAAGTGTAAATGGGCTTTAGCTGCTGGATCAGTTCTTACTGTGGTGATGTGTCTTCTAATGACTCTAGGAATATGTTCATGGTTCGATTTTAATCCAACTCTGGATGGAAGTGAGATTTTGCCTTATCTCATAGTTATAATTGGTATGTTCAGCTCTTGTTCGCAATCCTCTTCAAGTTTTACATCACACCAATCTGCATCTTATTCATCATTAATATGCTTACTCTTCTCTTCTTTTTGATTATCTCTAATTAACTAGATCATTCATCAATCAGATGATCACTTTTTTTGATTGAACTGATGTATAATTCTTATATAATTTTTTAAATAATTTTGCTTTAAACATTAACCTTGTGAACTGTTTTTTCGTGATTTTTTCTTCAGGTTTGGAAAATATTTTAGTACTCACGCAGTCAGTTATTGCTACTCCATCTCATCTAGACGTTAAAGTTAGGGTAGCTCAAGGGCTGAGTCGTGAAGGATGGTCTATGAACAAGAATCTTATAACCGAATTAGGTCTTCTGACCTTTGGCTACTTCACTTTCGTACCTGTTATCCAAGTATGTATTGAGCTTCTAAAACTTTATTAGATCTTTTAAAAAAAATGAGTTTTTACATGTGTTTTCGGATTCGTATGTAAAATACCTAAAATGTGTAAATTCATTTCATTTTTTTTCGCAGGAATTTTGTTTGTTTGGAATGATGGCATTACTTTGCGATTTCTTTCTACAACTTACCATTTTCATAACTTTATTATCAGTGGATATTCAAAGAGTTGAGGTATATTCGACGAAAAAATCTTACTTCTAAATGGTAATAATATTTCAATATTACTTTTCATTATTATTCGACAGCTTGATGGAAGCCACAAAAAAGCGAGTCACTCCACAAACGACTCTAAAAATAAAATGAATCGACTATTTGAATCTGGGTATGTACATATCAATTTTATTTTGATCTTTGGAACTAACTAATTGAATATTAAAATTATTTTCAGATCTAATCTCTACGAATCTGATGCAGCTCGTTTAAAAAATGTTAGTTATTGGCATAAATCAAACCCTATGAAACTTCCAAAGAGACTTAGACTTGTTTATTTTTGGACACGCACTCGATTTGTTCATCGATTCCTAATGATGGCGTTGATTGTTTGGATTAGTGTTTTACTTTATAGATCAGGAGTAGTTGATCATTACAATTTACCTGATGATGAATCAATAGATTTTCTTAAGGAAACCAAATTATCAAAAGAGCCTGTTTCACGGGCTCCTCCAATTGAAGTTGTATCAGAAACAAAATCAAATGATTTTGAGCACTCACAAAATCGATTAAAATATTCAAACAAGGATCCCCGGGAACTTTTATCTTCGCATCACTGGTTTACTCTGTTTGGATTTTACAACATTTCACTTTCTGGGAAATATTTATCGTTTCTTCCACCCATTCATTTGGCAATACCAGTCGATCCAACTGAGGCTCATAAAACTCGCCATCCGTCCGAAAGTGATCCTCAAATATTTAGACAATTCTTGTATCCTGGAAGCATTCATGCTTCTTTTGATCAAAGTGATGACTGGGACGAATTTTCTTACGATGAAGCAAATGATATTCACAACCGGCCTCATTGGTCCTCGAGAGAAATTTTTCTTGCTTTACTGCTTTCTACTCCTACGCTAACATTTATAATTTACATCTTGGTTACAATGTATCGATGTATGTGTTCTCGGCGTTATGATGAGTGGCGCAGCTCTTGGTCGACTCCCAACCATCCAAAAGGGCAGGATATATCGCGTCATAAATTAGAAGATTATTTTCTTGAAACTATGATGGTTAAAAGACAAGCTCATCAAGTTGAAGTTGAAATTGTTGAATGTTCAAATGAATCACCATATGTTGCTTCATGTTCAATGGAAGGTGATATCCGAGTTTGGGACGTTCTTTCTGGTGAATGTCATTTATTTATCCAAAGATCGCTTTTATCAGATTTGATTCAACTCGAAGAGCCCAAAAAATTTAAACCTCATCATAAACCAAGCAGCAGTTTCTCCTCTGACTCGACTTATGGTTCATCTCCAAGCACGGGCTCTGGGGAGTGTTTAGAGACAAATTTTTCTCCGTCTAGCTTTGATCCTTCATCTTTGAGTTACTCTCGTGTTCATAAATCAACAGACAAGTCTAAATGTGGTTATGATTTCAAACCCTTTTACTCTCGTTTTAACTCATCTAAAAATTTGATTTCAGAATTGATAGTTAATGCAGCTGCATCTAGTGATATTGATGCTCATCCATATGAGATATGTGCTAATCTTAAACGCGAATCTACTTTATCTTTTCAACAAATTTGGTCTCTTGATGTATATGAAAGATTTATTTTGGTTGGCTGTGCTGAAGGACGTTTTGAAATTTGGGACACACTTACAGGTCTTAATCATTATAATCAGGAATGTATGGCAGGAATAACTGTAATTAAAGCTCGTTCTGGTAAACTGGTAATTGGAAGATTAAATGGTGTATTAGAAGTGCATCAAATTGAGAGTAATTTTCGAACAGAAAATAACGGATGCTATGTTTTATCTTCATCATCATCTTCGTCTTCATCTTCATTCACATCTTCATCGTACATTAACAATTCTACTTCAACTCAATCATTAGACCCGCAAC
Source organism: Tetranychus truncatus (assembly GCA_028476895.1). Taxonomy (NCBI): domain Eukaryota; kingdom Metazoa; phylum Arthropoda; class Arachnida; order Trombidiformes; family Tetranychidae; genus Tetranychus; species Tetranychus truncatus. Next base: position 10,043,468 of record CM052061.1, read on the forward strand.
TTTATCCTAAGCAAATGCTCAATACTCATCTAATTCATTCTATTCGCGCTCACAGTCAACCAATTACAGCACTTCAACTAGATTCTAGTCATCTAATAACAGGAAGTGCTGATCATTTAATTAAAGTTTTCAAAATGGAAACGGGATCTTGTAGCTATACATTACATGGGCATTTCGGTGGTATCAGCTGCCTCGAAGTTGATAAGGTAAGTTGATAAGGTTTTAACTTGAAATTCAATTTGAATCAAGAATTTATTAATTTATTGTATTTTTTATATCAATTTATCATCTTTTAGACTACACCAAATTCAGCTTTAAGTGGTTGTAAAGTTGGTCAGATTTGTCTTTGGGATCTTACAACTGGGACATGTTTATTTAACTTGGAAGCTCATACGGATGCAGCAGTAACTGCTCTTTTGGCTACAAGTTTATATGCTATTAGTTTAGGAACAGATAATAAAATCAATATTTGGGACAAATACTCTGGCCACCTCGTTCATTCATTACCAAATGTAAGATTTCCTCTCTTTTTGCACACAATTTTTAAATATATAGATATCATAGATCGTTAATACATGTTAATACAATATTTATTATTTATTTTCTTTTAGCAACGTTCGTTTTGTAGTGGAATGGTTCCTTTGAGGTCTAATATTCTGATCACTGCCAAAGAAGATCATCTAATTTTATGGGATCTTAGCGAAGCTGTTCCTTTACGTGTTATTAATTTAAGCTCTTTTGGAGACAGTAAAAGTTCTTGCATCAAGAATTTGCGTATTGCTAACAACAGCCGAGCTGTTGTTTGTGATTATGGAAAGAATATTTGTTTTATCCACTTTCCTGGTGTTACACAGAAAAGTGACTAAAGTAATCTTACAGTCTTAACACGTTGAAAAATTTCAAAATCAAACGAAAGCAACATCCCCTAAAGCAAACTACAAAGTTTGTTAAAAAGCTATCATCTTTGTCAGATTGGAAAAAGTTCATCTCCAGATGAAAAAGTACACGACAGTTTTAATGATTGAATATAGTTCTATTATCAATAACGATGTCAGTTACAGAAACGAATTTAATTAGGACATTATCTCCATACGCATTAACATACTGAGAGCAGAGATGTGCATGAAATGATTGTCTTCGTTAAATTCGTTTCTGTAATTAAAATTATTGATTATTTAATGATTGAATGATATTCATTCTTCAAAATGTGAAATGGCTGTATAAAAATATTTAATATAATGTATTATTATAATCAAAAATTTTCGTTTCAATTTAAATTTTATGAAACTTTCTGAATTCCGCATTTTATTCCGCTTGCAATATTCGCGTAAATTTAATTCATTCATGATACTAGTCTTAATCAAATTTCGAACAAAACTAGCATCTTAAACATGTTTTTAAAATTTATATTATAAGAGGGATCAAAAAGTACTGACATCTTCATCTAACCTGTGTGGATAAATTATGGAACTTCAAACCATACAAATACATTGCATAAAGTCTCATAATTTACCCAAACAGGTTAGTACACATTGATTATAGCTAATTAACTCTGATCTAGTCATAAATGACCCACAAGCACTTATACTTCTGTTCTTGTATCTGTGAAATTATTAAGCCAATTGAATAATAGTAACTATATATTTAAAATAAAAACAAAATGATGTGTGAAAAGACAACAGAACTTTTTGATACCCTAATGCAATGTAATAGGAATTGAGAACACCGTTCACATTAAAATATCTGGAAGTGGGACATGAGATTCTCAGTCAGTATTTTGTGAAGATTTTTTATTTATACTGTTAATAGCATATTTACCTGCCAGAAGTATCAAAGATTCATCTCTATTTTAAATAAATAATCACTTAATCTCTAAAATCTCGACAACCATAATACACGTATTGAAAAGTGTGCTTGAAACTTCATCCATTGTGAGTTAACAGAAAAACAATAGAAAATTCTCAGAATTTTTCACCATAGATTAAGATAATATAATTTAAAATCTTTCATCAATCATACTCTTGATGTTTTTGAAAGCTGGGTCAATACTGAAAAGATGTGATCTAATTAATCAGAACGAGTTTATGCATCATGTTGAAATGAATCAGATGTTTCTTCTTATAAAAGAATATTTATTAAGAATGAATGGCAATGTTGATACAATTTCATCACATGAAACTTAAATTTTCATGGGATTTAATCCAAAATATTAATCTAACAAATTATTAAATATTACTAAACTGTACTACAGAACAGTAAGTAAAAAGAGTCAAAAAGGGAAAATCTATTATATAAAAGTATTCAATTTAAGCGCCAAAAAGGAAGACTGATAAGAGGGATGAACATCCCGCTTCATCCCTCTTTTATTTCTTTTCTTTACACCGTTTGAATTGTGTTTGTGAATAAAAGTTAAGTTTGAATTAATCTAATTCAATGAAAACAATTATTTTTTTTGGCTACTCCGGTTCCTAGGTCATTCCTAGTTAACTCTGGTTCATGTCTCCCCAAGATAACCTAGCAAAAGTCAACATGAATGAACCGGATAAGAGTGAAAATGACGGTAACCCACCAAATTGTGGTGACAAGGTAAAGACTTGCCTCTTGTTTTTCTTTATGTTGTGCTGGTTAAAAAAGATTTTCCCTCGTTTTTTGATCGACTTATTATTTAATTGATTGTTCTGTTTATAATATATTTTTATATTTCTTTTCCAGGCCATCCGTGTTGAACAAGATCTCTTTAAAGGTGTTCAGTTTTGCATTTGTGATGATGTTGATGCTGCAGAAGAGGTTAGTTTGAGTTGTCTCGCTTCCAACATCACCCTCTTTTCTATTTCTCTCTGTTACATTTGAAACCAGAAAGAAGGCAAAATTGCATATTTATACCGGTGTTATTTTCATTTATTGTACCGTTTTATTAATTTTTTATTCTTCTATCTATTGGCAGGTCAAAAAAGTTCTGGTTGAAGGAGGAGGTAAACTTGTAAATTATTTATCTGATATAGCTACACACTTGATTGCTAATAATCCGGACCATCAAGATGTTTGTCAAGCTTTAGAAATCTACGAAAAACCTGTGGTTACTGTGAGTATCAAGTTATAATGGCATCTTTTCGATTAATTTGGTTACTAATTTTTACTTTATTCGTGATAATTAATAGAGTCGTTGGGTATGGTTGAGCGCCAAAGCAGGATGCCTTCTCCCGTATGTTTAACTCTTTTTACTGTTATCATAAACAATGATCATCAGATTTACTTTTTTATTTTTTTTTCTTATAGTACTGCTGCTTTCTCACCTCTCAAAAACAGACTCATGTCTGGTGTTGTAGCCTGTCCATCTAACCTTCAACGAGAAGATTTAGATGCTTTATGGGCAATGATTACATATCACGGAGGACATTTTCAAATAAATCTAGACAAAATGTGTACTCATCTCATCTGTGGTAAAGCAGAAGGGGTAAAATATGAGAAAGCTCTTACAATGAGTGGTAAAATTAAAATTGTAACCCCAGACTGGGTCATTGATAGTATTAAAGGTAAAGCTTTGTGTGATGAGGAGCTTTATCATCCTAAATTGCTCATATTACCGGGTGATAAAGTAGAAACAAAGAACGAAACATCTATCACGCCAGTATCAATACATGATACAATGAACATAATTACTTCAACGATTAGTGAACAACAAAGTAACACTGTAACAACAAGTGCGCCATCAACCCAAGTTACTTTAAGAACAGTATCCTTGCCCCCTCCAACTATGGTTGCTAGTGTTAATGCTCCAGGACTTGGTCAACAAGCAAGGCCATTAAGAGTTTTGGTGCCTTCCCAAAATCAAGAATTGAATCCTGTATTACCACAACAAAGTGGTCAGCCTCGTCAGGTATACCTAGCATTACAACAACCTCAAATTCGACAACAGCAAGTGAACTTGGCGCAAGTTCGTCAACATGCTCCTCGAGGGCCAGTCACAGAAGGAGTTCAACCAGTCAAACCAATTATTTTACAGCAAAGAATTCAACCTCCAGGTAATTTAGATTTCTCTGCTATTAAGATGCAAACTGTCACTCATTCAATGTTAATATTCACGAAATTAATTCTTTTCGATCGTGGTCTGATGGTATAATTAATTACTTGTCTGAAATCAGTTAAGAGAGATCAAATAAAAGGAATTCCAGTGGGCTGTTTCATTAGCTTTTTCGTTAAAAAATGTCTAGAACGTCTATTTGTTTATAACTAAGGCTTATCCGCTAGATTACTGTATGAAGATTTCGATGATGAAAAATCGGTGCGTTTGTCATTGTTTTTCTTATCACTTTTTTTAAGAAAAACAATTCTCATACACAGTTTATGGATAAATACAATTTTATCAAAGAATTATCAAAATGGACTTGAAATAAATTTCTAAGTAAACTTTAATGCGAAATATGATTGTTTATTTTTGGGATCAGCTAGTATCCACTGGAAATTTTTCTAAGCTCTAAAAACTTAAACTTAAACTTAAACAAATCCTCTTTTTTAGATAACGATAACTCACGAGATCATATTTTATTTTACTTTTAAGGAAGTTGAAATTGATAAATTTTACTGAGTCTTTGAATAAGTAAATAATCTTTTAAATACGGCCACTGTCGATAATCTCATATCGCATTATATTTTAGAATTTTAATCTCATCTATTTATTTTTTCAAAATATTTTCAGCATTGCAACAAGTACAGCCTCAACAAGTACAGTCTCAACAACAACAGCCTCAACAACAACAGCCTCAACAACAACAGCCTCAACAACAACCTCCTCATTCTCAACAAAATCACCAATTGGTTCACCAGCCTCAACCATCTCCACAACAGATTCATCATCAGCAAAGTCAGGTCCAACAACCACCTCAAATCCAGCGTTTACAGCAACAGCAACAACAGCAACCACAACAATACCAACAACTTGTTCAGCAACATTATCCTCGTAAGTAATTTTGAATTTCATTTCAGCTATATTTCCTTAAAATTCGCGTTCTGCTATAACTTATTTTTTATATAATTTTTATTTTCAGCTTTAAAAGATGGACAATCAGGAGTCCCTATCTCTTTTCCAAATCAACAACAGCCCCCGCTTCAATCTCATCCTCAGCAACAAATCTCGCAATCACTTCAATCACAATCTCAACTTCAACCCCAATCCCAACAACTACAGCATCCCCATTCTCAAATGCAGCTACATATGCAACAACAGCAACAACAGCAACAACAGCAACAACAGCAACAACAGCAACAACAGCAGCAACAACAACAACAACAGCAACAGCAACAGCAGCAACAACAGCAGCAACAACAACAACCACAACAGCAGCAACAGCAGCAACAGCAGCAACAGCAGCAACAGCACCAACCACAGCAACAACAGTTTACACAGATCCAGCAACAATCTCATCTAAAGTCACAGTATATTCAAAATCAACAATATCTTATACAGAACCAACAGTCCCATCAAAATCAAGTACAGTCTACAAATCAGATTGCATTTAAAATGGGTGTTCCCCCCAATTATCCCGGGTCAACAGGCATGGTGTCACCTGGGGTACAATATGTTAATACCATGAACCAAAATCAAACCGTCCAAGATCCTAATCAACAAATTCGTTTTCTTCAAGGTCAACAAATGAATCAGGGGCAGAGACAAGTGATTCCTGTACAGCAAAGACCCCCTCTTATGCAACAAATTCAGCCCGGTCAACAAATAATGCGTGCACCTATTCAGCAAACGCAGGTTTTCAGTGGCTCACCGCCAACTAATCAAGATAACATAATGCAGGATATGCAGCAACCAAACTCGGTACAAATGGTTCAAAATCAGCAATTTGTACAGATTCAAAGGCATAACCCTCCGCAAATGGTTAATGTGAGTCAACACAATGGCCCTCATCTTATCAGAGCACCATCACCTCAACAGGTCGTTTATCAGCACCAAGGATCCTTAGTTGGTCCACACCAAAGGCCTGTTATGCAAGGAATGCAACAAGTTATGGTTAGTTAGCTATACTTAACTGAATTTGATTCAATTTTACTAAATTATCTTTTAATTTGAAGCAGCCAGGGACACCGATATATAACCAACAAGGACAGCAAGTTGCTGTAGGACCATCTCAGGTTCAGCGTGTTCCACAGCTCAGGATGCAACCGAACTTTCAACAAATGCCTAGAGGTCAATTTCGTGGGCCAGTTCAAGCCCAACAGGTCGTAACTGGTGGACCTCCTCGAAATTTTATAAGACAACAAGTAAGTTTGCAATCTTTTTAATGCAGCTTAAATAAATTCAAATGAATCTAAATCACAATTTATCATTTATTCAGATACCAGTTCAAGGCCAATTAATTCCCAGACAGGGTCCACCGCCTGTTCAATACTCTCAGCATTTTTCACAACAAGCATCCCATATCGGATCTCAGCAACCCCAACCAGCTCCACCTTCCCAGCAGTTACATGATCAACAACATTTAATTACTAACCAAATTCCTGCTCAGCATCCACAAGCACCACATTCTCAGCATACTGGAGTGCAATTGGAGACCCAAACCGTACAAAAACCGAACCAGACTTTAATACGTGGTCAAGCTAGCCAGAATTGGAATCAACAATGGACACCAACTGCGGAAAGTCCATGCGGCATACCCAACCAGCGTCTTTTGATTAGACCTCCGTCCAATAACGTACTCATAGCTCAACAAAACGGCCCTGGCACGCCACAGATTCTGCACTCTCCTCAGCATGATGGAGCAAGGAAACAATTACCCTTCGGGAACCAAACACCCATTCGTATTATGCACACCGTTGGTCAACGTTTCCCTATCGCTAATCAGGCGAGTGACCCATTAAAACAACATGCAAATTTAGCCCCACCTCTTAATAATGTACGTTCACTCAGTACAACCTCCTCAAATACAAATACATCTTTAAGTAATTCTAATAGTCCGGGTTTCACCCCTTCTTCTCCTGCTGTCACCACTGCACTAACTATTACCCCTCCTTCTATCACAAGTACTTGTGCCTCTGCAGTAGTTACTCCTAAAACTAAGACCACTTTAGCTAATTTTCTTAACACGCGCTTGCAAAACAATAACGCTTCAATTGGAGCCAGTGTTAAGCTCTCCAACGAAGTAAGCAATGCTCCCCAAACTCCCTCTTCTCAATCTCATGCTGGTGACGGCTCTTCTACTTTTTCTTCTGTCTCAAATCTTCCGCACTCCTCTGGGTGTACTTCGGTATCTATAACCCAGAATAAAACAGGATGCTCAGGAGCCTCTGGTGTGGTAAGCTCCACAAAGTTTCGGTGGCTTAAGCATGAATTTGCATGGAAATACTTGTTTTGTTTTTATTCTAATCTTATATTATCTTGAATTTTATTCGTTTAGGTGTTGCCGAATGGCGAGCTAATTTCTCCTGTTCTTCCTTCAATTGAACCTCAACCAGAGAGACTTTTTGGTCATGAACCTCGAATATTAGTTCCTCCATCATTTTGTCTTATTGGTTGCATCTTTTATTTTGTTGAAGCTGAAAAGAATATTTGTAATGTTAGTGAAGAACGGTTGGAAAGCTGTAAGAAAATTGTTCAAAAGTACGGAGGAGAAATGGAAAACACCTATTCTGATAAGTGCACTCATGTTATATGTGAAACGCAGCAGAACCCAATAGTCCAACAGGTAAACTTTTCATAGTTTTTTCCGAATTATCAACTATCTAAAAAAATTTTCTCAATTTAGGCTATAAAAGAAGGCAAAAGATGTGTTACAATATTCTGGTTAAATGATATTATCATTGAAGGAAGAATGAGACCACCATATAAGATATGGCACTTACCTCGAACTTTTGATGGCGATTTTCTTCCATGCAGGGATCACATTATTACATTGACTAACTTTGAAGGAAATGAGAGAGTATTTGTCAAAGAATTGATCAAAGTTACTGGAGCTCAATATACTAACTACCTTAATCATAAAAATACAATTATAATTTGTAAAAAGTAAGATAGATCACCATAATGTCTTATCTTTGAATAAATATTAAATACTCTCCTAATTTTATTTTCAGGTTAGAGGGACCAAAATTCAAAAAAGCCCTTCAATGGGACATGCCGGCAGTTAATTTAATTTGGTTACAGGATATTCTTTTTGGCCATCATAATCAAGCTTTAAGTGCATTGCATAAATCTCAAAGATATACCAAGTTCGAGTCAAAAGATTGCTGTGAAATAGATTACAATTTAGTCAAACCTTTATTAACTAGTTGGAAAGTGCCATTGAAAGTCCCAGAAGACTTACCGCGCAGAATTATGGCGTTGAAGGAAGAAGATGTTAAAAAAACGCCTCCTTCAGTCCCATCAACATCACCCACTCCTGTACAAACTAATCAATCAGCTCTACCTCTTCCTCCTCCTCCTTCCCTCCCTCCAACGCCACAGACTCCATCTTTACCCTCAGCTCAACAGCAATCGTCGCCACCACAACCACCATCTCTACCCCTGGTCCTACAACAATCGCCATCATCACTACCTTCAATACCTCCATCTTCATCTAGTGCCACAATTGAAGCCATGGAAATTGACCAAACTCTCGATGCCTCTAAGCCAGTTCCAACTTTAATAGCTAAAAAACCAGATAACCCTCTTAATGCGTTAGCAAGCTTAGATTTAAATGATAAAGATTCTCTAATGAATGAGCCGACTATGAAAAAAGTTAAGCTCGAACCATCTGGTGAAGTTTCACCGAATGAAAACTTAACTGGAAACTTGCCTCCACCTCCTCCTTTAATGGTTGCACCTTTCGCCAATGCTAGTCCTGACCGAGCTGCTGTTAAAGTAATGTTTACTGGTTTCAATGATACTTCTACTCTAGCAGAACTCAAGGAATACGCTAAAAAACTTGGGTTAACGTTAATTAATGAATATAATAAATGCACCCACCTTATTGTAAATAGAATTGTGAGAACGTCTAAATTCATGTGTGCCTTTAACTATGCGGACCATATATTAACCTCTGATTGGATTGTTGATAGTTTCAAACGTTCTCATCTACTCGACGAAAGCCAATATATTTTGTCTGATCACAAAGGTGAACAGTTATATGGTTTTGATCTCAAAGAATCGTTAGAGAGACGTAAAGCTCGTAAATCACCTCTTTTTAAGGATCATGTTTTTTATATCACTCGATCTTGCCTACCTTCATTTAAAATTTTGAAAGAAATAGCTGAAAGTGCGGGAGCTACTGTCACAAAGAAGGGTCCTTCTCCAAAACAACTACATGCCCTTAAAAAGGTAAACTATTTCATTTAATTTGGAATCATTATTTTTGATTATTTATGTATTTATGTATTAATATTGATATCGATTAATTTTCTTTCTATAGCGTCGCAATGATATTGCTTTTGTGGTAATTAGCAAAGAAGAAGACCTCCATACTTGTGATTTGTTCTTTGAAAAAGAAACTCGTAAGTTTACTTTACTCAAATTTTTAATTATTTTATCAATACTTACCAAAACTTTTTTTTCATTTATTTACAGCGGTTCTCAACTCAGAATTCATTTTACACAGCCTTTTACGACAACAGATTGAATACGAACCATACGCTTTCAAGCCTCGATGATTATATTTTTTCTTTCATTATCTATTACAGTTTTCTTATAAGTATTTTGTTTTAACGATGATTTTTCATGCCATCTCAAAATTTGACTTTATTTATCACTGATCACCATCATCAGAAAGTGCAAAAGAAATAAAATTTCTTTCACGTAAGAATTGTTTGTTTTTTCAATTACCAAGGTCAACAAAAAAACATATTTAATTATAACCTTTTAATTAGTTTATTTCTTATCTTATGTGTAAATAACATGATCAAAAATCTTTATACCTTCAGGCAAATCGAGATGCAATTACCTCAGAAATTATGACAAAGGTCCAAACCAATAAAACAATTGTGTCTTTTTTACTCATGCAACATTGAAAAATTTGTCAAGTCAATCGAGATCACTTTTCATCGATTTCTAAAGATTTAAATAATTTTCTAGCGAGTAAATCAGTAGCGTTTCAAAATTTTATTCAAAACAAATCAAGCAAGATCACTATATTTGTAATTGACAAAGGAATGAAGAAACCGTTGTTCCACTAAATCAATAAACTGATTATTATAAATAGCAAGATAATATTTATCCGAATAAATGGTTGGACTCAATCTAATTAATTTTTGTGACGGATTATCTCTCTTTTGCCTTCGAGTTCGATGCCGATTACCATTCTGTCCAGCAAGAGGAGTCACCGTAACAGCTTGGTTTCTCATCATTAACAGAATGAAAATCAATTCAATCAAGAAAAAAACAGCCAATGGAAGAACAATTGCGCCAATAACTATCGGTAACGCTGTTGCTAATATTAATGGCCAAAACCAAACATTTCGATCCCATCGATCACCCAAATCACCGTCTGAATTGCCAAATGAATTCGTAAACGGACTCACTGTTGCACCTGGTTGAGTCGCTAAATTGGTTGATATTAGCACTGGAGTGCCAAATGTTTCCAATTGTCGACGATCCGCTACTGAAGGATCACTACTGGTCTTGTACAATTGTACTGGTTTGTTATTGATCCAATCATAGTAATTTACCAATTGTATTGGTTTTTCCGAGAAACGATGATCAAACGCTGACGGCCAGTAAAAATATCTTGTTGTTTGATGGATAGCACCAATAGAAGAAGACAATTTCTCTGGTTTGATCAGGGAACGTCGAAGATTCATCTTGTTTGTGAATATTTGTTGGCATACTGCCTCACGATCAACAAGCATAATGAATATCAAATAAACCAATCTTTGTTTTAAACGTTGTCTAATCATTCCATGTTGTCACTAAGTTAGAGATATTAAACTCTATGCTTCAACATAAAATATGTACCAACCAAGAAACTCTACACATTTCTTCACATTTCATCTTTTCAAATCAGGATTCCAAGCTTTAATGACTTAATTTTAGCTGTTAACCGTTTGAGCCATTTGAGGAAATGTGGTGAACAATCTAATGGCACAAAAAGAATCAGAAATTTCTTTTCTGTGTGTTCAACAACTTCAAATAACATAGAGAAAGTCGGAATAATTTTTTTCTTTGTGATTCGTTATACCAAATTTAATTATAATTGTTCACCCTTCAAATATCTGGAAATCTTAGAAAATATCAAATTAATGAAAATCATTGGCTTGTAAATTAATGAATACAATCAGCAGGGAATATCTCAACTAAATTCAAAACCTATTGTCAAGTTTAATGATTTTAATGTTTCGTAGTGTTAATGTCAGTGACTGATGGGCTTTTTGTTAATTGTTGTTTGATTGATTAAGATGATTTTATTGGTTGGGTGTTAGTTTAATTGAGACTCAGAGCAAATTTGAAAAGAAAAATGAGCCACAATAAAATAATGAACTAAAAATGCAATTTTATTATCTTTTTTTACAATGAAATTTACTCTTGTTTATAAATTTTTGCATCCATTTAGGTAATTTATTATTTACAGAATTGAGATAAATTGAAAAACTCAATCAGTCAGATTTAAAAGCAATATTAACTGATCCATTTTCATTCTTAGAGCCAAGGTTGGTATCTAAATTAACAGATTTATTAACAACATTGGCTTCAACATTATTTAAATCATCTTTGTTCGATTTCACTGAATCAGATCGTCTTTTTGATTCTTTCCCTTTTAGGTAAAAAATATAAATAAATGTATAGGAAGTGCCAGCAACAATACAGGCCAAGGCGTAAACTTGATAGGCTTGACGAGCACCTAGATTTTCAAATAAGAAGCCGCCAACAACAGAGCCGAGTGCCCTACCAACAGCGAAATGAAGAGCTGCCCAAGCTGCTTGCATTGTGGCTAAAAGTTCATGAGTTGATAAAATAGCTGCATAAGTTGTAATAGTCACAATTAGAAGAGTTGTGGTGATTCCTTCGAGAGTCTCAAAAGCCAGAACAACGAAAGCATTGGGAGCGAAGGAATAACCGATTAGTCTGATTGCATAGACCATTATACCGATGATTAATATCATTACATGCCCAATTCGTCGTTCAATTGTTCCAGCATAAATGTTAAATGGTATTCCAGAAATAGCTGAGATTGAGAAGCTTAATCCAATCAAAAATCGAGACGCATTCAGTTCCTCTAAATACCAAACAATAAAGGTCTCAATGAATCCCCAAGTCGAACCAATGAAGGTTACATAAAATAACAGAATGGCCACTTCTTTATTGCGAAGCAATTTACTCAATTTACCCCAAAGCTCCATGGCTGGTGGTTTGATATTTAAATCAATGAAGAAACTAACAACTGCCATAATTAACTTGAAACTGCAGTAAACAATGAAGCAAGGTACAAATGCATCGATATCTCCTGTAATTAAATGGATAAAAAAATTAATATTTAATTTAGATTTGAGTAAATTGAAATTTGCTGATCAATAAATGTAAAGTCAATTATTTGCTTAAATTCAAGTTTTGATATAACCTGGCAATTGCATTTCTACTAACTCCAAACATTGTGAATTCAATATAATTCACCTGTATTAATATAAAAAGATGTCTTCATCAAATCAGGAAAATTAAGATCTGGTGATTGATTAGGAGATGAAACGGTTTACTGAGCATGATTGTCAGCAAAGTTGTTCATCATCAAAACAATTGTTTAATCAAGCAACTCTTCCAAGAATGACAATTTTCCCAAACAATTGTTTACACTTTTTACAATTAATTTGGGTGGTCTTAATCAGACAAACAGCAATCAAATCAACCAAAGTTAATAAAGACATTGATTGGCAACAAAAATAAAATTTGAGATCTCAATTACCAAGCTATAAAAAACTAATGCCAATTAATTAACACTTCACTTTTAATAATGATTCAGACTTTGACAAAAAAGGTAACCAAAATCTTCCTCATCAATGAGCTATTTAATGCATACATTTCCGTGTATAATTATTTGATTACGATCCACAATTCAATTGTTGATTAAATTGTCTATAGACTCACAGTTTGTGTGAATGTTTTAAATTGTTTTTGATTTTGAGCATGATTTGTTAGCAATCAAATTCAATCAATGGTTATCAATAAATCAACGAGAAAATCAATGAAAATTGTAACTGGCTAATATAAACCATTAGTAGTTATTTTCCTGATCTGACAATTAATCAACCTTACCAATAATTTAGTTTTTGGTTAAGGAAAAAACTGTTTCATTGAAAAGCGTGAAATCATTTCAATCAGTTTACTTCATTTTTGTGAATTATCAACACAATTGTCAATTTGAAAGAGATAAATGATAAATAAAATTTCAACCATCATAATATGAAATGTTGAAGTTGATTTGGTTAAACAAATTGACTTGATTAATGGTTTTTAATTGAGTTGATATTGTCTAATGACTATCAATGATAATTGAATCTAATACATTAATTTGAATGTAAGAACTAATGACAATAGCGTTAGCAATGTTAAAAAACAATGAAAAAGGTCAGTTGAAAGGTAAGCTCTTTGAAAGGCTTGAGTTGAAAGTGAATTTTGAATGGATGTTAGGTGAAAAGGACAGTTTGAAAAGATGACGATGATAAAGATGATGAAAATGATGAAGAATATAATGAAAGTAAAATAGAGGGGAAGATAAAAGAAGAGTTAAAGTACCTTGAAAGGTCAAAGTCGTTATTTCCGTTAAATTGCAACTCAATGTTTGTTAAGCTTGATCCTATTGTAACAATAGGCAATTTACCTGCTATTTATCTTCATGTTATTATATAAAATGGACTAGCCAATGTTGATTTAATCATGAGCACAATCAAAATAGAGTCAGTTTGATTAAATCAGTATGAATTCCTAAAACTTGAATCTAGTTGGATATAAATTCATGGAAACAAAGTCAGCCATTATAATTTAAAATTGGTTGTTAGCTGAACCATCGGTGAATGGTTATTTGAAATATTTTTAAATGCTATGAAATGAGCATGAAATTGATTGTAACAATTTCATTATGAATTTACAATCAGCTAAAAATTAAACAATTTTTTGAATGATTAAAACCTTTCCATTTTTGATACCTTGAAATGAATAATATTTGATTGATGTAAAAATTGTAGGTTTTGCAAGGTTAAAAAGCAAGAAAATGAATTTTTCTACACAAAGTGTCAACCATTTGAAAGGAAATAAGTTAACAATTAAAGCCAATATTTATATTTAAAGGAATGGATAATTGCAAATAATTAATTCTTTCATAATTTGAATTCAGAAATTTCAATTGTTGACTACTTACCACTTTTCTTGAGCTTATCCATGACAATGCCAGTCAATGGCGGGACAAATACGACTGCCATGGATGACCACAATCTTTGATAACCATATTCGGAGTTGTTTTTAGCTACTAATGTAAGAATTGCTGCTTTTAATAGACTCATTTCGGTGGCTATCACGACAATCAGCGAAACTCGAAGAACCAAATACATCCAGAATGTTAATCGTAATGAACTTGGCTCTGGAATTTTTCTCTGTTTAAAATGTGGTATCATTCCTGGTTTGTTGATTGGACAGTCAACGTAACAATTAGCTGACCCATTTGTCTTACAAGTTAAATCTAGGTAAGTATTGCCATTATATGTAACTGTATGAAGTGTTGCATCCATTCGCGGTGTTGAATAGTTTCCAATCAATTCGGAATTGGGTGACAATTTGATTACCAAGGAATCAGGTCGAAATGGTTTAGACGATCTTGAATCCAACCCAAAGCAATAATTACCATCACTCTCATAATAAAGGCATAATGAACCAGGTGAACTTTCACATGAAACACTGCATCCAGCAAAAGTGATCAACTCCATTGGCATTGAATTGGCTGGTTTGAAATTACGATATTTCCCGTTACCAATTGCTAATTCATTTCCTGGCTCTGATTTAGTATCCGTTATAGGCTTCAGACAATTAGGTAAGGTTAGCTCAAAATAGCGATCACGATCAGCAACCGAACCCGTCTTTGGACACTCCATCCTCACCGATTGGCCATTGTGAACACATTCAAGTACTGTATTTATTTTGGGTACGTAAAGAAGTAAATAAGCGATACAAGCGCATATCACCAACGCTATACTCAGCATACGACGAAAGTTTCCAATTTTATCAGCCAGCAATCCTACTAATGGAGTTGCTATTAAAGTCGCTAACGGTGTGACAGCAAATTGTATTCCAATGTCAGTCAGACTTATTCCTAAACTTTTCATGTGGAGAGTGAAAAATGGATACAAAGCCATATCACCTGAAAGATGAGACCAAATACAATTATTAGTGCATCGATTCAAACAATGGTTAATCAAATCAAACTGCTTTTACTTTTTCAATGATTGAAGATGTCTTTCGTTCCAGGTACTTGTAATGCTACATGATTAAGGTACTGTATTGAGATTTTTATTGAAAATAATTAAATAAAATTTGTTTGTACTCTGATTTGGTGAAACTTCAAGCAAATAATGAAATTAGATGTTAAAACAATTCAACAAATACGTGATTACACCAAATTGTACAATTGTTGTGGATTAATTTGAGATGATATTGATTACTTTCATCTTAGCTTTTGTTTTCGGTAGCATTTTAAAAGCTAATTGAAGCGCAAATTATAAATTGTTGGACTAGTAAATCATTCAATTTGGATAAAGAAACTTAAAATTTTCATCATATTGCTGTTAAACTGCACGATTGATGGATGATTATTGTTTACAACATTAATTTTTGCTTCCTCAGTGAGTCCAGAAACAGATTTTTAGTGAAGCTTAATGATAGACAGGTAACCCATAAAGCTGCACGTTGTGTACAATTCATTTTGAGTGTAACAAAATAATTAGGCGATGAAGAAAAAAAGAAACCTTGAAAAGACATCTTCAGCTATACACCTTATCAAGAATGAAAATAAACACTAATTTCAGCGTTTACCACGCACCATTGGTTATGTTACCTGATAAACTTGACAGCAAAATTCAAAACACAATCAAATTAAAGATGGGAACCACATTAATTGTTAGTGAACTTAACGCTGACATTAATATTTTTCATTTGTTACATTCGAAGTAAACTTACCCGCAGACTGAAGAAAAAGTAAAACCTTGACCGAGGCCAACTCTTTAATCTTGAAATCCTCTATCAGAGAAATGGTTCCTTCCTTTGGTTTGGATTCATTTTCCTTTAGTCCCTTTGGGTTAATCACATCCTTTGATTTACCCATTTTAAAGGGTATATAATAAGATGATGGTTAATCCAGTGATTAGTAAACAAACAACATTAAAAACACAAAAATAGTTAAAGATGATGTTAACAAAAGAAGAAGAGTTTATACAATAGTTAAACAGTTGATGTTGGTGTTGGTGATGAAGATGAATATTATATTGGTTTTGATGAAATGAATTTAAACTGATCCAGTGTAACCGGTTTAACAGTTGCTTGAAAAGTTAGTTTATTACCTTCTACTATTACTACAAACAAAAATTAACCTTACCTTCACTATGACTCAAAATAACTGTTAACAGAATGATATTCAAGCAAGAAGTGAAATAAGAGAAGCAAACAGGTTTCCGTGATCACTCCTTCTCTCTCACACATTTAGTCTTCTTTTTTTCTTCTTCTTTCTCATCTTGACATTCAGTATCCTTTTACCAATCATCATCTGATCTTCATCATTAACTATATCACCAACACAATTAACAAAATTGAAAGTGTTAAACGCTCAAATTGGCCAAATTAAAACAGCTGACCATCTACTATCGGCAATTTTAATACGGATCCAACTTATGATCTATTAAGATCCAGATTTGATTGATCAACATCATATTAAATATTTAGCTGATTTAGTGATTAATTGGTTGTGAGGTGAGGCGATGATTAAATCTCTGTTAATAGAGCATGAAATTGCTTTTGTTTTTAGTTTTAATTGATAAAACTGTTTCTCGTTTCAAGTATTATGTACATTATTATGTATTTCACCAAAACACATTTTATCTATGTTCAAAGCTTTTTATAACTTTCTCGTTCATCTATTGTTGATTGGTTAACTGGCTTTTTTGATGTTGTATTAATCTGTTGATCACAATTAAATGAACTTCAATTCAGTGGAGTTGATCAGATGAATCTAAATTGATCTCAGTTCCTAATGTTTCAATTAAAATTAAGATGTAGCTGCTGTTGTTTATATTTGCCGAGCCATAAAGTCTTTTGTTGTTGCTGTACATTCAAGGGTATACAAGCATTTTGATTATCAACCAACCAATGGATTTGATTGATACAATTAATTAAATAACTTAATTGAACCAGTTAATACCCTTGTTAATCAACTGAATAGAGACAGTGGCCGAGTAAGTTTAATCAAATTAGTGGATTCATGTAACAGTTGAACCGGTTAAATGAACTCTATTGTTTTATTTGATCAACTCAAAAATGAACTAGAGAGGAGATTCATAAATTGCTACAAGTTAAAATTGGGTTTTGGGTTGATTCGGATAAGAGACTAACTGATTATTAGTGTCTAAATGAAGGACAACTTGACTAAAATATAAGATTAATTACCCTAAATCACCGTAGATCAGACGAAAAGGTAGATACATCAAAGCGTCAATACAATGTCTTTATTTTTTGATTGTACAGCTGTTGGATAATCACATTTTCAAATTTCAAGCCTTATTTAATTTTTTTACTAATTTTTACTCTTATCTTCTTTCCAGATTGGATAAAATCTCAAGTCTATCGTCACTGTTGCTCCTGTTGTTTGTAAATCGTTTCAATGGTTTTGTAATTGATGTTCAAGCAAATATAATAATTTATCCTTGGACCTAAAAATTTACGGTTCAGATGATTTGAACGTACAAGTATATTGTAATATCATCTTCCGTGTTACTCACCGTATCTTCATCTGAATCGTCCTCATCGTTATAATCATCATCTTAGTCTTCAAACCATCAACCATAAAACCAATAATCTTTTCATTTTTTGTCTTAGCTGTTCTTAAGGATTTGGGTCTTTTGAATTTCATCGTTGGAAAACTCTATGCCTGTCAATTGACAATTGAAATGAAAAATTGAGCTAACCAAGTCAAATCAAGAACAATGGTGTTTCAGTGTTAATCGTGTTTAAATATTAATCCAGTAAATATCGATCAAGGTTTGATTTTGCTTGGAGGGAATCACTTCACGGATATCATTATTTTCGGTAAACAGTTCTATTTAATTAGGTCTATTTAGCTAGCTGTAAATGTCGATTGAACAGGAATGTTTGAACAAACATCCCATTGAATTGTGATTTGCGGCTGTAACACAAATATTGTTTGGAGTGAAATCAAATTGGCAAACTGTTATTCGTCTGGACATGCAACAATTAGTAAAATTAGTTCTCATGGGATAGGAAATGTTATTATTTTTTAGCATGACGCGATTTAAGTCGCATCACAATTTGCTGAGTTAACCAGCCGAATTAGTTAATTACATAAATTCCAATAATGTCAATCCGAATCAAAAAGCTTGCAAATTTTCAATATGGAAACAAAATTGGAGTGATTTAGGACAATCGTCAATAGCTGCATAAAAAATTAAAGTTCATTCAACAATTTGAAAATAATTACGACCTTTCTAATGTAATATTATGATCTAAAATACCGATAACAGCTGCAATATTGCAATACATTTCTCTTGCTATATTTACAATAAGGCGCCGAATATCTTTTTACATAAAATGAAGAGTTGAGGCCATCTAGTAGAGTTTAAAGTGACTTGATTTGTGAAAATTGTCAGAAATCAATTGATTATGGCCAATCACTC
This sequence comes from Tetranychus truncatus, assembly GCA_028476895.1. Lineage (NCBI taxonomy): Eukaryota > Metazoa > Arthropoda > Arachnida > Trombidiformes > Tetranychidae > Tetranychus > Tetranychus truncatus. The sequence goes on from CM052061.1 coordinate 10,062,317, forward strand.
ATATTTATGTTTTTATTTATCACCGTTTATTCATCTTTATAAGCTGTCTGTAACGTTTTTTGTTTTTCGCTTCTAAAGGTTTCACTGGTAATCAGTTGTTTCTTCGGACTCACTTGGGATTCACAAATGGGACATTTAATTCTTGTAGTATTGCTAGTTTTATGTAATCGGTGAACAAATTATTTGCTTTTCAACACGATCAGTCACTCAACAGTAAATACATCGATATCAACTAACCAACGTCGTTTAATGCTGGAAGCAACTAGAAGATGTGACTGGGAATCAAGTTTGTGAAATTTTCGTCTGGTTTTGATGATTCTCAAATTCTATTTTGCAACATTTTTCTTATAACCATAACTATTTGACTTGTTAAATTGTTTTTTTATAATTCGATTGTTCTGGAATCAATTATGTCAAAAATACCTCGTGACTGGTATGATATATTGAACGTTGATGGTGATCTTGATTTGATTTGTACTGAACTGCTGGTTGATATGCTAAAGAAAGCGTCCGAACAAAGTCAAGCTATTTTTGCTGGTACAAACAGGAATTTTTTCATATGGGAACTGGAAGACTATAATAAATTGGTTTCTTTCATTTTCGATTTATGTTCCTCTCTTAACATGGACGATGATTTTGTAAAATATAACTCTTGTGAGCTATACGAAGAATTTGTCTATCGACATATCGACAGTTTAAAGTCTGAAATTACCAATGGCACATTAGAGGAGGAAAAGAACCTTTGGGTTAACATAAAAAATCAAGCTTTATTGCGTCTTATTTCGTGTATCATGTTATCAAGTAAGATCAGTTCCATGCGTGCAACCAAATATTTGAATGATTTTTACGAGCTGTTGAAATCATATGGTCAAAAATATTCTAAGAAAGCCATCCTCAGATCAGAAATAAGAGTGCTGAAAACCGTCGATTTCAAGGTTGATAGATGTTTGCTGTATACAATCTGTCCATTGTTAATATTAACATTAAGCCATAACGAACCAAACTTGGATGCAAAATTGCTCTATTCTATACTCAACAAGATAATGGACTATTATTATTTGGCGAAATCAGATATTTTCAAGCGAGTATTCGAAGTCCTTAGAAGACAATCTGTGAGCAAAAGGTAAGCGATTTCAAGATGAATTTTATTTGTATAAAAATGTTTTATTATAATATTGTTCCATAAAAGTGTTTAGTCGATTAATAGCCATTTATCTGATTTTTCACTTCTTAATTTCAAGTCAATTTATAAGTCTGATGAATAATACAATGTTGATTGGCTCTTCAATTGTCGCTGTGGCACCAATGCTGGTCAATGAACAGGATGCACCTCAGGTAAGCTGAGTGAAAAATCGATGATCTTTCAAGTGAAACTAATTTTTCTATTAAAATTTTCCCAATAGGTACTAACGGAATTGGCTTTCATAACCTGCTTTGATGAAAAAGATATTTGTATCATAAGAGACGTTATACTTGAAGGTTTACTTGCATCAAAATAATAATTTGTATCAAAACGAAATTTATATCAAGACTGACTATCTTTATCTCACATTGAGATTGGAGCTAAACAAAACTTGAATCAATCATGCCAGAGGATATTAAAATTTGAAAATTCCAACGAAACGAAAAAATGATAAACCATAAGAGCTATTGATTTGTAATAATTGACTATGTTCATAATTAACATTGCTAATAAAGCTGATTAAAAAATAGAAGCTTATAAATATAGTAATTTTAGCATGGTAAATAACTTGCTCCAGTAGCGATTACGGAAGATTATAAATCGAATTAAGAAGTATTTTAGTGTTAAGGAACTTTTTGCCGATGGCAAGTTATATGAGTTTACCTCAGATGCAAAATAGCTTATTTTTATTCCTTAAATTTCCAATCTTGACGACAAATAGGACACAATTGGACTACTTGAGGAGAGTTCAACCATTTCATGATACAATGAATGTGGAAACAATGAGAGCACTGTCCCCAAACAAGCGGACACTCGTCACCAGGCATTTTACAATCTGTACAACATCCATCAAAAGCATTTCGACAGATTCCACAATTATCATCCTTGGCAATCCATTTCCATACAGCTACTCCACGCCAACCTAATTTTCAAGATGAAAAGCACATTTTAATAATGTAAATATTAATCTGAATGCAATCTTAGTTAGATATTCATGAACAGAAGCACTTACTTTTAATATTTACTTTCATTTCTGATGGTTTTGAGATGGTAACATAAAATTAATCAAAGTAAATTAGTATTAACCAGTTTGAGAATTCATGACACAATCAGCTGTTGAGAGCGGCAAATTCTCTTCAGTTAGTAATTTCAGAAAACCAGAGATGGCTGTACTTTAAAAAACAACAAATAGCATTTTTTTAAATTTTGTAATTGATTCTGTTAATATCAATTAGACAAAAGTCAAGTACTTAAAAATGACCATACAATGGTCTCCCCATCTCGTATTAATTGCAACAACCTTTAAATTTAACTAGAAAAACTAAATAATAGTAGATTCGATGCTGTAATAATTTTTTTATCTTCTTGATGAAATTCAACTAAGAAAGGCGCTTTGACTAGCAAGCAATCAGAAGATAGCGTTAATAAACAGTTTTTTATTGTAATTGTATGGGATATTAATATTTTCAAATATTGCGCCTGAAATATTGCACGGAAAATTTTAGGTACTCCACTGCTATCATCATTGATTGTTCGCGAAAGCTCTTTCCGCTAATCTGAATTGTAACACAGACTTTGTGAATTAGCTACAAATTAGGAAATATTAGCTAAGTATTGTTTATAATTGATTTCATTTGTTCTTCTTTGATTGGGTGCTTTAGAGACTGACTATTGGTAGATTAACATTGGTACCATGGATTCAAGTAATGACGAGGAGCTGTTAAATTTTTCATTTGTCCGGCGTCCATCTAGTTATGGTTATTTTGATCAACCCTCAACATCACCTTCATCTTCATCTTCATCCCCATATTCAACACCAACAAGCCCTTCGTCCTCCACGTCTTTATCCGCTGCATCTTCATCTACTTCAACCAGCAGCTCATTCAGTCTTTCATCACTAAAAATGTTTCTCACTAATAATTATCACAACATCGCAAATTGTGGGAATGAATTGGCTCAAGCTGGTTCCTATGAAAGAGCTATCGAGTATCTAAGTTTGGCCATATCGTTGAATTCATCTGATTACCGACTCTATTATAATAGAGCTTTATGTTATTTAGAGACAAACGAACTTGACAAAGCTTTTAAAGATATTAGTCGTACTATAAGAAGTAATCCTCTCTGGAGTAAAGGTAAGCCAACACGAATATTACTCGTTTAATTTAATTTCTCTTTTCTATGACTAATAAATCGCTTGCTCAATTAGTTCCGCCCTTCGATTTAAACTGTTTGAAGGACCTTAGTTAAAACGCTACTATCGAAGAAATATTCTTTTTATTTTTTCATCACTATCTCTAACCTCTTCAACAGTACAATAAGTGGGCCCACTGTCGTCTCCTTTTATCTTCTTACTTTACTTTGACACTGTTATTTGTACCTTTGTGATTTGTTTTTTTATTATTCTTTAACAGGCTATTTTGCGCTTGGTCAATCTCTTGCTCGCGCCAGACAATACAAGCAGGCCGAGAAAGCGTATAAGAAAGCCCTTAGTTTGGAAAATGAAAATGAGACACGTACCGAACTGATTGGAAACATCTATGATGCGTTAATTGATTGTGGTTACGACGAGATCAAAGCTGGGTTCGCTTCTGAAAAATACTTTTCAATCGAGGAAGCCCTTGAAGCGTTGGCAGCAGGAGCTTTCGAGACGAACCTGAACCTTACAAGAAGTATAAAGAAAAAATACTATAAAAGACAACAATACAAAAAAGGAATTCTGATTCCGGTCAACTTTTTTTAATAAACCACTCAAACGACGTCTGGAATGATCTCCAGCATATCAACATGTAATTTTATTTTTATAGTCATGTAATGCCAACTCCACGCTCATCATCAAGATTGTAAACCTTTTTTCAAACGTGGACTAAGATTTTTCTAATTAATTAAATTTTGTTTTTGATAATAAAGTAATTCAGCAAATACTTGTGGTTTCAAACATTTATTTCCCCTCAATGGTTTTGAATCTAAATGTATGCCATCAATAATTTGAGATAATTTGGATACTAAAATTCATGGATAATTTCTGAGATTAAATGAGTTACAGAGGTCAAACTAATTATTCGCCCATAGAAACTGTTGGTACACATCATGGAACATTAAATGTATTTTATCGACGTTTCTGTGGAGTTTAGCAATCGGTCTTAATACTTTGCACCTCAATATTTCGAGAATCACATAACCTATCGGTATTAAATAATAGATTGACATGTTAAATTTTTCATTAGTCCGGCGTCCATCTAGTTATGGTTATTTTGATCAACCCTCAACATCACCTTCATCTTCATCTTCATCCCCATATTCAACACCAACAAGCCCTTCGTCCTCCACGTCTTTATCCGCTGCATCTTCATCTACTTCAACCAGCAGCTCATTCAGTCTTTCATCACTAAAAATGTTTCTCACTAATATTATCACAGTATCGAAATTGTGAGAACAAATGGAAACAGTTTTAATATACGTAATGTACAATGTAAAACCTACGAATGCCTACGCGTCTAAATTGAAAGAAAGTTAATTTATGATGATCAACCAGAAAATGTTCGAGAAATGTAAAACGATTTTAAGCTTCTGTCCAGCAGATTCTTCGATTTCCAGTTAAAGCGACTTCTTTCTGTGACTGTAAACCTTTGAGAAATAAAATGCATCGATAATAATTCATTAGTATATATCATGGATAGAACAGTTTTCTATCGCTTTATCGACATTTCTCTTGATTTTGCCCATTAGTCTAAAAACTTTTTGTCTCAATATCCCGAGAATGGTATCAACTACAATCATCATTCTTTAGTCAATCAATAGATTTTACTTTTGGTTACAATATAACTGAATAAGATGACATGTTAAGATAAGTTCAAATGACTTAATATCGGGTAAAATCTACGCAAATTCATTTCATTATGAATATTCTTCAAATACATCATAGGAAACAAAGGATTAGCTCCGACTACAAAAGGGATAAAAATTATTGTGGGAATGAATTGGCTCAAGCTGGTTCCTATGAAAGTGTTATCGAGTATCCAAGTTTGGCCATATCGTTGAATTCATTTGATTACCGACTCTAATATAATAGAGCTTTATGTTATTTAGAGACAAACGAACTTGACAAAGCTTTTAAAGATATTAGTCTTAAGTAATACCCTCCGGGGTAAGGGTAAGCCAACACGAACACTAATCCTTTAATTTCTATTTTTTTTTCTTCTACGAATTTTTTTCTCTGATCAATAAACTTCTTATCAAGTTAGTTCAGCCCTTCGATTTAAACTGTTTAAGTGACCTTAGTTAACACTGCTATCGAAGAAGTATAAAAGAGAAAAGTTCTGTTCTTTTTCATCATTACCTCTAACCTCTTCAATAGTACAACAAGTTGACCCACTGTCATCTACTCTCATCTTCTAACTTCACTTTTTACCTTTGTGATTATTTGTTTAGTTACTTTTAGTTAACTTTTGTGCATAGACATGTCCAGCTATTGGGTAATGAGTCTATTTGAAAACACAGAAAAATCCAACACTCACCCAACAAAACCCGAAAATGAGCCGGAAACGCGTGCCGAACGCATCGGCAGAATTTATGATGCGTTAATGGATTGTGGATACGACGAGATCAAAGCTGGTTTCGCCTCTGAAAAATATATGACTTTCGAGGCAGCCCTTGAAGCGTTGGCAGCAGGAGCTTTTGAAAAGAATCTGGACCGTACAAGAAGAAAGAAGAGGAAAGCATACATAAGACAACAATATAAAAAAGGAATTCTGGTTCCGGTCAACTTTTTTTAATAAACCACTCAAACGACGTCTGGAATGATCTCCAGCATATCAACATGTAATTTTATTTTAATAGTCATGTAATACCAACTCCACGCTTATCATCAAGATTGTAAACCTTTTTTCAACCGTGGACTAAGATTTTTCTAATTAATCAAATTTTGTTTTTGATAATAAAGTAATTCAGCAAATACTTGTGGTTTCCAACATTTATTTCCTCTCAATGGTTTTGAATATAAATGTATGCAATCAATAAATTTAATTACCTAAATTGTCAAGGTTTCACTTACCTAGACTTCACTTTAGGCTGTTATAATGAGTTTGGTCCATTCAAAAAAGAAGTCTACTTGATTGCCTTTGAATTGAGCGATTGATTGTTCGTTCACCAAATCTAGTAAAATTTTATAAGCTTAGACTTATTGATCATTTTTATTGATCATTTTCTTTTATAAACTCTTTATACAATGAACATAGGTAATAAAGAAATCAGTAAAGTTGAGTTGCTAAATTAACAAGTTATTGTAAGTATAATAGTCAAGCAAATTTGTACTCTAGGTGTCAGATCGAAGTTAACAAAAAAGGGTCAGATTTAACAGTTTGAAAAACGCATGTAAAAACAATGCAAAAGAAAACAACAAAATAACGTTCGATTCTATTGATACTTTGATGTTTAGAGTGTGAATATAAAAAATCCTAGTTAACTTAACCCTGAATACTAGTGTATCTGACTTTCCTCAACATTTTTCACTCTAAAAATCGTCACATAAATCGATCTGTGAATCAATATGAAGCCTGATCTTTTTAAATGCTTAAACATACAAAACATTTTTTCATTAATTTGTGTCTTGGGCTGCTCAATTCAAATCAATTACATATTTACCCGATATTTTAAAAGTGAAATAATATCAATTGTTACAATCGAGATTCCTGACAAAACTACTTTACCAGATATTACATTTTGTTTTGAAAAGTTGAAATCCATCAATTTTACCAAGTTGAAAGCTTTTCATCCAAATATAAAGCTACCAGATAATTTACATGACATTATTGCTAACCTTCCAAACAGAAAGGACAATGCTAAGAGTCAACACCATACAATCTCTGATTTACTTTCCAAACATCTGACAATTAATGAGACAACAAATTTACTTTTCGAACCAGAACAAATATTCCATAAAATTCGCATTTTACCTCACAGATCAAACAATAGCGAATTCAAGGACTATTGTCGATTCAACAAGTTTTACTATCAAAGCTATTTCTGTATTATGTTTGTGTGTTCTTCTGACATCCAGGTCCATGCTGAAGAAGTAAATTTTTATCCTGAGTATATATTCCTTATGCATATAAAGTTAGATCCTAAATTCTCGAAAAGATTTAATAAGGTTAGAGTTTCTTTCGTCGAAAAAGGTGGTATTCCAGCGAGTCGTCAACTCAAATGGTTGCCCATCAGGATAGAAAAGAATCCGACTGCTCATGTTCTCAATTTCTTTTCGGTGAAAACAAAAATGCTTCCATTTCCAGGATATTCATGTGTAAATTACAATGAAACTGGATTTGAAACCCGGGACGCAAAATTGGTTGGCTGTTTGAATAGACTTTCATTGGAAAAATTTGGTCAAATATTTCATTCATCTCCTGTCTTAGCTGATAGCAATTTAAGATTTGCTACTTCTGATCAATTATTTGATCCAAATTATCGGGAAACGGCTGACCAAATACTTTCAAAATGTGAAAATGAAGCGATAAAATATGATTGCTTTTCAGAAAGATACATTATAAAGACTAGAGTACCAATTAAGAGTCCGAATCAATTCACTCACATTCTATTGGAACCGACGAAATCGCCTAACATAGAAACAAGAGCTCAGAGAGCGGTAACCTTTCTGGATTGTGTCATTGCAGTTGGTGGAGTTTTCAACTTCTGGTTTTCCTTTGCTGTTAATGTTCACATCCCTAAAGGAATCAAATTAATTCATCAAAAATGTAAATCGCTAACAAACAAACCTAATAACCGTTTTAAAAAAGACAATCATTTCCGATGTTATACACAAAAATTAATTGTTCATACTGATAAGCCATTCAAGGTTTATACCATTGATAAAAAATGGACTGGCCCTACAGTTGATCTGAAACCTTTAAAGGCAAAGACCAGTAATTTGTCTGAAAAATTCATCTCATCATATCATTGATAATATTGATGCTATTCACATATTCATAAGTAGACTGTAACAGAGAAACTTGATTATCAAGGAATAATTAAGTTAGAGGAAGAATATGAAATTATGAATCCGTCCTTTTAATCAAGACGAGCAAATTATTTGCGATAAATTATTTAAATAAATTCAGAATCAAATTGTAAACAAGAAAGATATCTAAAATTTTAATTTAAAATTCCGTAATAAAACAAATATTTTAAAGCATACAGTCTCGGTGCCTTAATTTATATTCATTCTGAAACGTTGTTTGACAACGTTATTGATCCATGAATTTATTGCTAATTGCCCTGAAAACTGAATAGTGTAATAGTTGGATTCTGAAAATGAATGAGTATTGATAAATATTTTTCTTCTTCCTGCTCTTTTTAGCAACCAGTCAAACTATTTAATGTTCAGCGAATAATAGAAGAATAGAATAGAATAGAATAAGCGAAATTGCAATATTTTTTATAATATTAGAGCCAATTTGATTTGATTTGATCATTCAACTTCTTCTTCTTCTTCGAATTCGCCTTCATCTTCAGCTGTAGCTTCTTGATATTGCTGATATTCAGAGATCAAATCGTTCATATTTGACTCAGCCTCGGTGAATTCCAATTCATCCATACCCTCACCAGTGTACCAATGCAAGAAAGCTTTTCTTCTGAACATAGCAGTGAACTGTTCAGAGATTCTCTTGAAAAGCTCTTGAATAGCAGTTGAGTTGCCGACAAATGTTGCAGACATTTTAAGGCCTCTTGGAGGAATGTCACAGACTGCCGTCTTGACATTGTTTGGAATCCATTCAACGAAATAAGAGGAATTCTTGTTTTGAACATTGAACATTTGTTCATCCACTTCTTTCATTGAAATCCGGCCACGGAAAACAGCAGCAACAGTCAAGTAACGACCATGTCTTGGGTCACAAGCAGCCATCATATTTTTAGCATCAAACATTTGTTGGGTTAGCTCAGCAACGGATGTAGCTCGGTATGATTGTGATCCTCGGCTTGTGAGAGGAGCAAAGCCAGGCATAAAGAAGTGAAGTCTAGGAAATGGAACCATGTTTACGGCTAATTTACGTAAATCAGCATTTAATTGTCCAGGGAATCGTAAGCAAGTGGTAACGCCAGACATAGTGGTTGAGACAAGATGATTCAAGTCTCCATAAGTTGGTGTAGTCAATTTAAGAGTGCGGAAACAAATATCATAAAGTGCTTCGTTGTCAATACAGAAAGTCTCATCAGTATTTTCAACCAATTGATGGAATGACAGCGTTGCATTATAAGGCTCTACAACAGTGTCACTCACTTTTGGAGAGGGAACAACTGAGAAAGTGTTCATGATACGGTCAGGGTATTCTTCCCGAATTTTAGAGATCAACAAAGTACCCATACCAGAACCAGTTCCTCCACCCAATGAGTGAGTCAACTGGAATCCTTGTAAGCAATCACAGGATTCAGCTTCTTTACGAACGACATCAAGTACTGCATCAACCAATTCAGCACCTAAAGATAAGACAGGTTATTTATTAAAATTAGTATGATTTAAGATCATGATAAACCGCACCCAGCTCATTGTCTAAAATGAACACGATGTAGACTTCATGAGGTGGGTAAGTTCAAGCGCACAACCAGAAAAAAGACTATTGAAAGTAACTCAAGTTTGCAGACTGCGCAGTAAGGGGTTTAGTTACCCCTGAGCCAGAACTTTTTTTACATCCTGTATAGATAGATTATTCAAGAAGAAATGGTTGAGTGCAAAGATGAAGTAATAACGACAAATTACGTCTAGACTGGGAAAAAAGATGAGTATCCTAAACTGTTTCCAAGCTATATTAAATACAGAATAAACAATAACGCAGTTAGCTAAACTTTATCAAAATCTGAAAAATCTAGGTAAATCTGGAATAAATCAAATCAGCACTCGACATAATCAACAACAAAAAGATGAAAGCGAATAAAGATGACAGCATTCAAGATAATTATGAACTAGAATCAAAAGAAATGAAAAATTGCTAAAAATAGGAAGAAACGAAATGAAAACTTAGCTGGAAAAAAGCAAACCCATTCTGACTAGTTGATGATTACATGGTGAGCAACAAAAGAATGTAGCCTGCATCATCATCTTACCTTCAGTATAATGACCCTTAGCCCAATTGTTACCAGCCCCAGATTGGCCAAAAACAAAGTTATTTGGTCTAAAGAGTTGACCAAAAGGTCCACTTCGAACACTATCCATTGTCCCTGGTTCCAAATCAACCAAAACAGCTCGAGGTACATATTTACCACCTCCTGCTTCACTGTAGTAAACGGAAATTCTTTCTAATTGGCATTCAGAGTCACCATGATAGCTTCCAGAGGGGTCAATTCCATGTTCATCAGAGATAACTTCCCAGAACTTAGCACCAATTTGATTACCACATTGACCGGCTTGAACATGTACGATTTCACGCATTTTAATTGTTTTTACTTATTTCCAAGTTATAACGTAATAAAATTTAGTTTTAAATTATTAGATTGTAGGTAAGAAAAGGTGGGTTGTTGATTTTATTGACAAGTCAACAAATAAAATTGAAGCTTCTTAAAAGATGGTTAAGAAATAAGATGTAGACTGAGACTGGTTCAGAAGTTTTAAATCAGGAATAAAATAGAAATGACGACAAAAGAGTCTGATTCCAAATATAAAGCTAAAAATCTTGTGTTTCAATTCCAGATGGCACCAGCTTACTGATTCATAATGAAAAAAATAAAGTTTAAGCTGTTGTTATACAATGTAATCAACAAATTATTATTTATTCATATTTTATTTATATGCTTACTGGAATTTGCATGCTTATTAACTAAGCCTTATAGCCAAAAAGGAGTTGTTCTTTACATATACCCAAATAATTCACCAAATAGCTGAATTTTGTTTATTTTTGCGTTAAATACTGAAATCAGATTCGGAAATACATTGTACTTTTGATGGGCCTACTCCATGTGCTTAATGTTCCTATTAATAGATGGAGGCTCAATTTATGATTCATAAATTATGAGCTGGACTAATTTATCTTGCTGGCCTGTCATAGAATAATCTAAACAAATCCAGTTCTAATTAATCTAATAAATCTGTTTATCTTCACCAGCTTATGTACTGCTTCACTTTAAGAGTGAAATAATTAATAATGAGCCAGTGGACCCAAAAAGCTACGTGGATTCAACGCTGTTAAACATCAATATTTACTCGTATTTTGTGATTCAATCAAAATTCATTATTATTCATTGTTAAACCATAGTGTGATACCTCATTCCCTGTGATCCTGGATTGTTAAATCCTGGATAATTTAATCATGTGTCTTTATAACTTGTAATTTATCAGTTTATTGGACTTTGAATCTGATTTTGAATTTACAAAATTTCTTTTTATTTAAAATGGAAAACCAGATTATTATATTTACATCATGGCTATAAAACATATGAAGATATAAGTGAAATGATGATCTTTTTCAATTTTGAAGGAAACTTCAAGATTTATCATCTCCATTGGATCCAATGGATGATAGTTCAGCAATTGATTCAAAATGGTCTGGAGTGTTGAAAATAACAGGCGAACTGATAAACATTGATGAAATTGTTGGGTTGCTTCTCGGAAGGAATCGATTTCGACCAAAATAATCATTCCAAATAGTTTTACTTAAATCGGGACCTGGAATCATCAAAAATAGGTAGAAAACAATTGTAATTAATATGATAATATCATTTAAATTAAATCCAGTATTCTCATAACAATACTCTCTAATAAAGGCCAGAAGAGCCCGTTGGTGTATGACTCGAACCATTCTGTAATCCAGCTCTGAAGCTTGAAGATCTTCGTTGGTAAAACAATATTGATAATAGCAGGATAACCATGATTAGAAGTGACAAACTAACACCAATCATAGTCCAAGCAAGCGTTTTATACAAAGGACGGGCTTGTCGAATCCGAGCTAGCATGTGAGGATTGATTCCTGATAAATTTTTCAAGTTTTTGGACCAAAATTGAGCCTCTCGAGTTTTAGTAAAGCTTATATTTCCTAGAGATCCGCCAATATACAAAGCTGTTGGATGATTTGTATTGAATTTATTCCAACGAGGATATTCTGGAGTTACTGTCCTAGGAGCATAACTATTGATGGCAAATTGGATAAGGGTTGGCTATTAAATTGCTAAACTGCTAAAAGAATGAGAAATGTGTTGAGTTTCTCGATAATTACCCAAATTTCGCGAAGTCAGTCCATAAAGAAGTTATTCTTTGAGAAACCTTTTTATCACGAAAAGGTTGATTACGATTTGTTCCCAATTTCATATCAAATACATAAAATAATTCATCTCCATGAGAAGGTCCAGTGTCGACAGGAATTAATGCTTTAGAAATAATTCGTTCAACCATACTGTTCTGTCCACGATAATCAAAAATGTAAAGGTAAACAGGTAAATTTAGCTCCCAAAGGATACGAACTGTTTCATCAATACAGCTAATAAATAGAGCATCGGTTGACAACTGAAAAAATTAAAGACAGATTAGTCTAATAACAATATATTGAATATCGCAACATGTCCTTACATCAATAAACCTAGAAGCAACCTGGGTTGAATTGAATGGATCCATTTTATTGAAATACTCATAAAGAATCAAAGGTACTACTCGCTCCTTGGACCTTCCTTTAAATGGAGTGCAACAATCAAGGAAATCTGAGGTTAATTTTTCATGAGCTCGTCCACTTTCTTCCCTAAAAGCTTGTTCGATTTCTAACGAAAAGGTGAAAGAGAAACAAAAATTAGAGAAATTTTCATTCATGAGTTTGTAAGTTCTTATTGGGTTTACCAGGATAAAAGAAAAGAGTTTCTTGAGTATTGTATCCAATCAAAACGGGAACCCTGTTCACGATTCCACTTGTTAATAACTGCCATGGATCCTGTGGCAAGAATCTATTGGTAGTTCCTTTTTCAACTACTGGTACAGTTTTTATTGGATATTCACCTAAAATCTAATGAAATGAAAAAAGGTTAGAAGCGTTATACTCTGTAACATCTCATGGTCAGTGGGTAATCACTTACTTTACTATTACTTTGAGCTCGTAGTAAATCGAGTGTTGGAACTACTCTAAGACATTCAATTAAAGTATCTCGTGGGGCGATTGGGCACCTCAAGCGCTGACCTATTTGAACAGCATAGTCCCAAGGATCTGACTGTAGAGCCCAATCACATAGACCTGAACCACTTTCTAAAATTGCTTTATTGAATAAACCTTTAGAAAGATCAAAGTAATTTGAATCAGGAAATGCATAAATCAGGGTTGTTACTAAAAAGACGCAATCAACACAATCGTACATTGTTTAATGTAACATGTAACATTTATGCACATTTTGACACAAATTTTGGAAAAAAATGAGTAAAAACGGATAAAAATAAATTTCTTTCAATCATAGACTCTGTTAGTTTGTAGAGGCATAAAAACTGAGTCCATTTGTGTGATTTGCAAGTTTCTCGGATCAATAGTTTTCGTTTAGCAATGAAATTCAAAGTTGATAATTCATCGGCTTTTGTTCATTAAGGAGAGAAAAATTTTCAATGAGACTCATTTAACTGATGTAACTTTTGATGATCAATCAGAAAATGTACTTATTCCGAACAATAAACATTTGAACCGATCGCTTTCTGTGACTTTAACGAAAACTATTGATCAGAGAAACTTCTAAATCACACAAATGGAAACAGTTTTGATATAATACCTTTGCATGCCTACACGTCTAAATCGAAAGAAAGTTATTTTTACAGTTTTTGCCTATTTGTGTCAATTGTGTCTTTTAGTAGCAACGGTAAATCATGGAGAAAAAGCAACAAAATTTGGTTTTTAATCAGATGGATTAGATTACCTTTAGACAGAGGCGATATAAGGTGAAAGAAAACGGAAGCTGCACCAGCTCCTTGTCCAAAAATGGTAACACTACTTGGATCGCCAGAGAAACTCTCAATATTGATTTTAATCCATTGCAAAACCAATAATTGATCATATAATCCCCAATTACCTGATGCACTTTCATCGTCTGAGCTTAAGAAGCCTAGAAGGATAATTGCAACAAATATACGTTGATCAGACTGTACTTTAAGATGATATACTACAAGACTCGCAATAATTTTTGTAACGATAAATTACCTAATAAACCAATTCGATGATTAAAAGTAACTAAAACGATTCCTTTATCCATAATCTTTTGAGGTCCGTATAAAGAGCTATCACCAGTTTCAAAAGTTCCAGCTCCAATAAAAACCATTACCGGGTAAAGAAAATTATTGAATGGTGTCCGCTGAAGAAATAACGGTTTGAATTAATAACTAATTTCATACAACTAATTGAGCCAATATTGGTGAGATTGATCAATTACCTCGACACTTGGAGTGTAAACATTTAGGTAAAGACAATCTTCATTTCCAGTGTCAACGCCACGAGTATCCATTTGAGGACAGCTTGCTTTATAAGTCCAAGCATCAGCTAAACCTGACCAACCTGGGTGTGGTACTGGTTGCTGATTAAACAGAAAAATAAATTTACTTAAAGACAAAAATCGAAGACAAAAAAACTTACTTTAAACCGAAGAGGACCGATCGGTGGTTTAGCATAAGGAATACCAAGAAACCCAAAGAATTCTTTGTCATCTTCTGTTCTCATGGGTCTTCCTCTTAAAATGCCTTGTTTGAGAGTGACTTGTGGGTAAACTGATTGTCCCATGTAACACGGTACAATCCATGTCAACAGAATAAACAAAATGAACAAAACTAACACCAATTTAGAAAGCAAAGGATCCTTTGGATGTTGCAAGAGACCATCAAAAACCTTACATGAATCTAGTTTCATGATCAATGGTGAAATAAACTTAAGAAATTAACAAATGAATTAACCAAATCATTGGGTCATTGTTTACATGCATGTAAGATAACATTCAGTTTGAAGATCGAAAGCAGTAACAGTTTGAAAAATATCCCTGAAGCAACATGGAACACGAAATGAACACAAGTTGAAAGTAAAAGTTGAATGGGAACACAACTGAGTTTCAATTAAATTCTATGAGTTGTATTCTGATTGTTGTTGATTCGTTAATAATAACCAAATGAGTGACAAAAGATTTCAGTCTTCATCTCTCTTCCTTTCCTCACCCAGTAACCAACCGGGATATGCAAGGACAACTAACGAACCATAATTTGAAGCTAAAATGAATGAAAATATATGAAAGGTTGGCTACATAATTGCTTCCAGGATTATGATGAGCTTTAAGCAGAGCAACATCATGAAAATCAACATCAAACAATAATGTGATCAAAATATGAAAAATAGGATTTACAATAGAATCGCTCAACCAAAGTTCCGTATTGGAAAAGGAAGGAATATTATTATCTTTTCTTTCTCTGATTAATGTGACATCAGCTGATGGCCGTCTTTTTATGTTAAAGGTTAGTTGGCTTTACACAGGACAGACCAGAGTTTCAAGATTACTGATGAATGAAAATTTGTATTTTTTCGTTTATTTATCATTGGTTTTAACTTTTTGTGAATATCCATTGTTACATGCGATGTACTTTACATGAAAATTCACGATTTTAACATGAAAATTGAACAAATTAAAACTGAATTGTTAACAAAATTTTGAAAGATTGATTTCATAAACTTTATAAACTCTTTACCTATTATCCTAAAGCTTCCAGAATATAAATGAGAGAACCATTAAACGCATAAAACATTTGTGTCCATAGTCCTCTGTGGACAGAAACTTTGAGTTTCCGAGTTAATTAGAGTTAGGCTTTGTTGGCTTGTAAAGGTATTAAAACTGCTTCCATTTATGTACTTGAAAGTTTCTCTGGTCAATAGTTTTCGTTAAATTCGGGTACAAAGTTAAAAATTTGATCGCTTATTGTTCAATTAACAGAGCAGATTTTTTAATGAAACTCATTATGATTGTTAAAATTTTTATGATGAACGTGTAGATGTACTTGTATTGAGAGATAAAATTTTCTGACTGAAATAAAAAAGATAAGTTCGATTTTCATTTGAACCGAACTCTTTCTGAGATTAAATGAGTTACAGAGGTCAAACTAATTATTCGCCCATAGAAACTGTTGGTACACATCATGGAACATTAAATGTATTTTATCGACGTTTCTGTGGAGTTTAGCAATCGGTCTTAATACTTTGCACCTCAATATTTCGAGAATCACATAACCTATCGGTATTAAATAATAGATTGACATGTTAAATTTTTCATTAGTCCGGCGTCCATCTAGTTATGGTTATTTTGATCAACCCTCAACATCACCTTCATCTTCATCTTCATCCCCATATTCAACACCAACAAGCCCTTCGTCCTCCACGTCTTTATCCGCTGCATCTTCATCTACTTCAACCAGCAGCTCATTCAGTCTTTCATCACTAAAAATGTTTCTCACTAATATTATCACAGTATCGAAATTGTGAGAACAAATGGAAACAGTTTTAATATACGTAATGTACAATGTAAAACCTTTGAATGCCTACGCGTCTAAATTGAAAGAAAGTTAATTTATGATGATCAACCAGAAAATGTTCGAGAAATGTAAAACGATTTTAAGCTTCTGTCCAGCAGATTCTTCGATTTCCAGTTAAAGCGACTTCTTTCTGTGACTGTAAACCTTTGAGAAATAAAATGCATCGATAATAATTCATTAGTATATATCATGGATAGAACAGTTTTCTATCGCTTTATCGACATTTCTCTTGATTTTGCCCATTAGTCTAAAAACTTTTTGTCTCAATATCCCGAGAATGGTATCAACTACAATCATCATTCTTTAGTCAATCAATAGATTTTACTTTTGGTTACAATATAACTGAATAAGATGACATGTTAAGATAAGTTCAAATGACTTAATATCGGGTAAAATCTACGCAAATTCATTTCATTATGAATATTCTTCAAATACATCATAGGAAACAAAGGATTAGCTCCGACTACAAAAGGGATAAAAATTATTGTGGGAATGAATTGGCTCAAGCTGGTTCCTATGAAAGTGTTATCGAGTATCTAAGTTTGGCCATATCGTTGAATTCATTTGATTACCGACTCTAATATAATAGAGCTTTATGTTATTTAGAGACAAACGAACTTGACAAAGCTTTTAAAGATATTAGTCTTAAGTAATACCCTCCGGGGTAAGGGTAAGCCAACACGAACACTAATCCTTTAATTTCTATTTTTTTTCTTCTACGAATTTTTTTCTCTGATCAATAAACTTCTTATCAAGTTAGTTCAGCCCTTCGATTTAAACTGTTTAAGTGACCTTAGTTAACACTGCTATCGAAGAAGTATAAAAGAGAAAAGTTCTGTTCTTTTTCATCATTACCTCTAACCTCTTCAATAGTACAACAAGTTGACCCACTGTCATCTACTCTCATCTTCTAACTTCACTTTTTACCTTTGTGATTATTTGTTTAGTTACTTTTAGTTAACTTTTGTGCATAGACATGTCCAGCTATTGGGTAATGAGTCTATTTGAAAACACAGAAAAATCCAACACTCACCCAACAAAACCCGAAAATGAGCCGGAAACGCGTGCCGAACGCATCGGCAGAATTTATGATGCGTTAATGGATTGTGGATACGACGAGATCAAAGCTGGTTTCGCCTCTGAAAAATATATGACTTTCGAGGCAGCCCTTGAAGCGTTGGCAGCAGGAGCTTTTGAAAAGAATCTGGACCGTACAAGAAGAAAGAAGAGGAAAGCATACATAAGACAACAATATAAAAAAGGAATTCTGGTTCCGGTCAACTTTTTTTAATAAACCACTCAAACGACGTCTGGAATGATCTCCAGCATATCAACATGTAATTTTATTTTTATAGTCATGTAATGCCAACTCCACGCTTATCATCAAGATTGTAAACCTTTTTCAACCGTGGACTAAGATTTTTCTAATTAATCAAATTTTGTTTTTGATAATAAAGTAATTCAGCAAATACTTGTGGTTTCCAACATTTATTTCCCCTCAATGGTTTTGAATATAAATGTATGCCATCAATAATTTGAGAACTAAAATTCATCGATAATAATTGTTAGTATGTATCATGGATAGAACAGTTTTCTATCGCTTTATCGACATTTCTCTTGATTTTGCCCATTAGTCTAAAAACTTTTTGCCTCAATATGTCGAGAATGGTATCAACTACAATCATCATTCTTTGGTCAATCAATAGATTTCATTATGAATATTCTTCAAATACATCATAGGAAACAAAGGATTAGCTCCGACTACAAAAGGGATAAAAATTATTGTGGGAATGAATTGGCTCAAGCTGGTTCCTATGAAAGTGTTATCGAGTATCTAAGTTTGGCCATATCGTTTAAATCTAAAATGAATGACAATGTTGTTTTGTGGAAAGAATGAGGTAAAATCTTTTGAAATCACACCGAGCTTCTCAATATTAGCATCGATTTCAACATTTCGATGTTATTCACAAATTTGCGCAACTATTTACCCAAACAACTGCAACTATTTCGATACCTTTAATCACTAAAGATCTGACGATCTAAATTTAGCCTTTTAACTTCTCAATTTAGGCTCAAAGCAACACAACACACAAAAGTTTGTAAACATAAACAAAGCGGAATCAAGGTTAACAGCTTATGTTAATCAACTAAATCATAATAAAGAGCATCAAGTAAACAGGTAAGCATATCGTTCATTTGTGGATGAATAACCTCTCAAGGAATCTGAATAGTTTGACCACTGATCTACCTACTCTAATTGGCTAACCAGATCCTAGTTTCACCATCTTTCTCCGTTAGGTTTAGCCTAAAGCTCTGATGGTAAAAGTTGAGCAAGAAGAAAGATCCACCTTGAATCGGTTTGTGAATAATTACCTTTACATAAATGAAAAGCTTGAGGCTACCAGAGGCACGTTTATCCATTAGAAAGTGAAACTTTTCCTGTGTTAACTTTCACAAAGTTTTACTTCTAAAAATAAACTTTTCCAGCTCACTTTAGTTTCTCACTAGAAGTTTATATTGAAGTTTTTTCCACTCAAATGGAATAGTCCGGATTGGAACTACCTGTAATTGGTGTAATCCAATTTATTGCAACATAATTCTAGTTTTCTTGCTTTTTATTTTCTCTTCTTTTCCAATGAAACATTCAAATGAATTTCAACTTATCCAGAGTTAATTGTGATTTTTTTTCTTCATGTGTTTTGTGTGAATTTGGGTTTATTTTGTTTTATTTCCTAGTTATTCAAAGTCACCTTTACACACCAATGGTTCCATCTAAACAGTTGATTAGCTTCAATTTTTCTTCATCGATTTTAAGTGTAAAGTCATATTGTTAACATTGACTCTGTGAAAATGTCGTCCGAACTAGCAATATGTGGTAAAAGCGTTTCCCTCAATCTTGGAAGCTATCTTTCGCCAACTTTGATTCTTAACAATTTAAATTTAGCCATTCCAAAAGGATGCATTTATGGGTTGATTGGTCCTTCTGGTTGTGGCAAGACTACACTTCAAAAGTGTATAATGGGTGTTTATAAACCAGATCATGGGTCTATCTCAGTTTTCGGTTCAACCCCTGGTTCACCTGAATCAATGGTTCCTGGTCCTAGTGTTGGTTACATGCCACAAGATATTGCTTTGGACAGTGAGTTAACTGTTCGTGAACAGTTGGTTTTCCTTGGTCGCATAAACAATCTAAATATGGAGTTGATCAATATACGTATCAAGGAAATCACTGAAACACTGGAAATTAGTGACATCGATAATAGGTCAAGTCAGTTTAGTGGTGGACAACAACGTCGCATCTCCTTAGCTTGTACATTTATTCATCAACCTTCACTTTACCTTCTTGATGAACCAACTGTTGGTTCTGACATTGTTTTAGTTCATAAGATTTGGAATTACCTTAAACACTTGCGTGACAATGCAGGTGCAACAATAATTATATCAACTCATTACATTGAAGAAGTCAACTCTGCTGATTTATTTGGTTTCATGTCCAAAGGTACAATGATTATTCAAGATTCACCGAGTAATTTTATACAAATATCAGGAACTCGAACACTGGAAGCAGCTATTCTCAAGGAATACATAAAAATATACTCTCATCGTTATGAAACTCAAAGGCCAAGTTTTTTTCCTGAACATTATTTAAATGATACAGATTTAGTGCCAAAGAGAAGGCGATCATTAAGATCGTCTATTGATAGTTTAATAAAGCGAGTATCTTTTGCCTGGTTTCCTCGGATGAAAAAATCAAAAGAAAAGACGAGATCCCATGAACCACAAGATATCCCACCTTCATTGCCAAGTTATTTAATAATTTCATTACTAATTTGGCGATATCTTCTTCGATGGAAGATTACAATGACAATTCCATTTGCTGTTTTTCTTACCATGACGATAACCTGTTCAATAGTAATGTTTGGTGTTTATGGATTACCAATGAAGCAGTTAGCTGTTGGAATAGTCAAGCATGCTAATTCTTCCAATTACCTGACTAATGTGACAAATTACATGGCGACAGATGATTTTAGTTTCCTTCAAATGTCTGATGAGGTAATTGCTCGGCAATCAGTTGAAAATGGCACCATTACAGGGTATCTGGTGATTCCCGAGGATTGGGATTATTATTTGAAGCAAAAAGTAGTGACAATGTTTTCAACAAATCCAAACGAGGCTTCGATCAAACTAAGTCAAGTTACATTGATTCAAGATACAACTCACGCTGGTAAGGTATTAACAATCCAAACTCGTCTATTTCAAGCTTTGGAGAGCCTAATGAATAACATAACAGTCCAAACAGGATTTCACCCGAAGTACAACTCATTCTTTGATTCTCGTCCCATTTTCAAATCATTGGATGAACCAGATAAATTAGCTCCAAGGTACAACTTCATTGTTAGGTTGTACGTTTTTTTCATCGAAACGTTCACAATTCTTCTACTAACTGCTTGGTTCCTTAGAGAGGGAAGTGAAACAGTCAATGAAAGGCTTATATCGTTGGGATTGAAACGATACCAATTACTTGCTTCATTAATGGTTGTTGCAACTACATTTTTGACTCTCTCATTCATGGCAATGTTTTCATCATTTGTACTTTTCCTCAAACTTCCAGCTCCAAGCTCATGGTTTGCTGTAGTCTTGTTAACGGTCTCAATCGTCATTTGTGGCATTTGTAAAGCTCGATTGCTTGGATCAAATATTAAGTCAGATATTGGTTGCATGACTTTAATTATATTTTATAACGCCCTTCTCTGGTTACTTGGTTGTGTTGCCTGGCCATATGAAGGTTTAGATTATTTCATGCAGCCCTTGACAGTTATGGTTCCTCACCTCGAGCCAAGTACTGCTCTAATCAGACTGACTATTTATGGTGATTCTGTTTACACACCTCAGGTTTACCATGGAATCGGAGTTGCAACTGTTTGGGCTGTAATCCATTTGTTGGTCACTTTTGTTTTAGCTAGAAAGTGGTGAACAAACTTTACTTCATTGTACATTCACATTAACATAATAAATTAATACTGAAATTGATACTTCGCTCATTCATTATTTACAGATCACAAATAGTAAAATGTTATTACCGAAATGAAATTCAAACAATTTCAATGCGCAATTCGGGACTTTATTAATATTTTAGGGATTACATTGATACAGATTGATAATATATTAGTCAAGTGTAACTGATGAAATTTGGTTTATAACTTTTCCTAATTAGCATTTGTAAAGCTTTTTGAGTTGATTGATCTCGGTCTGATTAAGCACACTTTTAGCACAAAGTTTAGGGTCATTGATGGTGAAAGTCTGTGGTATGCACGGGAATCCTAGAAGTTAACCAAAAACAAACGGTTGAAATAGAGCAAGTGTAAGTACCATTTTGATATAGTTTTTCATTCTATCGTTTTTCGATTGTTTCTTACCCTGAATAGCACCAGGTTTGCCAATTCCTGCGGCATGATATAGACCGTGCATGATGATTCCCTTACAAACACACAAGTTACTCAAATTGAATGGTACTGCACCATAAGTATGATTAACGACTGCGGTACAGCTGTAAACATTTGGTCAGAAGTTGTTTGTTAAAAAGAGTATTTACTTTGCATATCACTCACATGTGAACTTACCTTTGGGAAGATTTGATGTTCAAATAACGCGACTGAGCTTTTCGAGGGACAAATTTAATGCAAGTAGTTCCAGTGATTTCCTTCATGGCGGCTAAAATAGTTGCTTTGTGTATGGCTAAAGAATCCAAAGGATAAATATCAATTAGAGTTACAGTTAAGGTAATGTTAATCAATTATTACCTAAGGCTGGGTCAATTTCATATGGGATTATCGCATCTTTCCACGCGCCTGCCTATAATTCAAGAAGATTAGATCAGATATGTTCAATAAAAGTATCAAAGTTTATACTCGACTTCAGATTTCGGTTTTTAATCGATAAATCCATAAAATACTAACCATAAACTGACCGTGAGTGGAATGGATTGAGAAGCTTGAATAAATGATGAGGCAAAGGAAAAAAGATAAATGTTTAAGAAAAAACATTTCAATAGTGGGATTGGAAGCAGAAACTCCAAGAACACAATGGTCAAGAATTTAATTAGGAACTTGAATGTTAACTCGAGCTGACTTGATTAAATAATGAATTCAGGATTGAGTTTGCTTTAGCTTTTAAATGCTTTGATTCTGTGATTTGTCGAGATAAAAATCTAGAACTAGACAGTTAACGAGCATTCAATTGACAAACATCTTGATTCTGTCCATTTTTAGATACCAACATACAGATGTGACTTTTTCCAAACAATACATTTCTTAATCATCTCTAATAATATCATAGTACTTTTAATTGAATTTAGCTTATTGGAGTGAACAATCAAAACAATGAGATGATTTCATATCGCAATTTAATGTTGTCTGTTCAACAATAATAATAATTTTCAATTTTGCTCGCATGATATTTAAGATGAATCCGGTTGAAAAATTTATTTATATTTAATGGATATCATCGCGTAAATCTCATGTAATAGTGATGAAATGTGATTTTTATTTCACACCTTAAATTAGATTTCATATCAATATAACTTGAGACTTTTTACTCGATCACTCGCCTTTGTATTTCGTTCAATTTATCGCTGAAAGATGTTACATTACTTTCCTCCGGAACGATTGCATTTTGTCAGTTCAAATTCAAACTTTCACAGTTCAAGTATAATAAGCCAAACATCGTCATTAAAAACTACATTTGCTTGTGAATTAAGAATGGTGAAATTGCTAAAATATATCAAACTTTAATTGGTTAAATTATGAAATGTTTAATAATTATTCAACTATTTAATTATTTAGATGATTCGACAGATCAACTGTTCGTGACAAAATACAATTCTCATCATAAATCTTACAGATTAACATCAACGCGCGAATCAACTTAAGACTTTTGCTTTAATTGTCAACAATGCTTCAAATTTGCAAATAACTCAAATTATTTCCAATATGATTTGGTCGATTGTAGAGTTTTTTTCAATTGTTTCAATATCTCTTGGTGAGAAGGGCTACACTCTGATAACATTGATGAACCAATTCAACTCCAACCTTTTAGAAACCATTAAGAACTCAGTGAAATGCAATTTTCGATCAGTCATGATATCAGAAGCCTCTGTAAATATTAATAATGAACTCAATGTTTCAACACTGAATACTTTATTTATTGAAGGAATTATTATAATAAATATTTTATCATTATTGTATTTCAAAAAAATGATTCAGTTTTTCTGTTTTCAAAGAAATGACATTTATATCCTTTTTAAAACAAAAGGTATCACATGTTTACCAAGATTTTTAGTTCCATCCAAATAAGAAGTACAATTGTATAACTTGTTTATCTTAACGATGTCCAGTTTTGATAGTTTACCTTTAGCACAAGAGCCAAGTAGTTTCACTCCTTCCTTTTTGGGTTGAATAGTCTTCAGTCCTGGTGACTTACTGAAAGCATAATCAGGATAATGCAATATTGAATCTGAATTGAAAATAGATAAAAGGAATAAATCTCAACCTTAATATGGATAGATTTTTGCATTTCTTCTTATTGTTCGACTTTGACCAACTTACCGTAATCATAATCAGTAAGAATCCGATTTTGATCTGGACTTAGTTTCTCAAAGTTTTCAATGTATTCTTTTTTAATATTATCTGTAAGTATCTCAACGTAATCATCGCGATCAGATCGCATTAGTTCATGAGCAAATCCTAAAGCATGCATAGTTTCATGGACTGCAGTTCCTACACATAAACAACCATCTGACTGCATGATGATTTGTTGAAAGCCACCTTTATAACCAATAAAAGAAGAACAGCTTAATGGGAAGAAAAGAAGAATGAATAATCAAATTGTTATAATTTATAATAATTGATAATCGTTCGCTTACCCAGCACCATCTGTATAAACAAGTACTCCTGTTTGGTTATCGTCTCTTTGAGCATTTTTAAATCTCAAGCAAGTGTTGTTTTGTATATCATTGAGAGCTGTTTCAATCGCGTCTTTCATTTCTTTTGCTGTAAAGAACAGAAAATGATTCAAATACAAATTGATTGAATAAAAGCATAATTAATTACGGAATGATCGTTGCACAACAATAGGAATAGGTTTTCTTGGGTTCCAAAGATTCTGGTTGTTCACGATAGCATTATTAAGCAAGGACTGTAAAGGGAATGAAATGAAATATTTGTATTAAAACGTGAAGACGTTGTCACTTGTGTTAAATAACTCACTGAACTGCCTTTAGCTGTGATACTTTCCATGATATCACCCAAAACGATTTTATAATCTTCAAATTTGTATTTTTCAATGTAATCAATAAAATCTGTAGAATCGACCAATCCAAGCGACTCTCGGTCATCTCTAACTGGAGCTGATTGACTCAAGCCAGTCAATAAGATGAAGAAAAGGATTGGACGAAATACAGTAAAGAAATTCATTGTTTGACTGAAATACACTTGATTTCACTAAATGTACTTTTCCATGGAAGTTGATTCCTTAAATAGTGACTTGGCAAGTAATTAATGAAAATGGGCATTTTAGATCTGAGATTAAAAGTAACAAATCGTAGCTTTTTCACGACATGGAAGTGAAGATGATCTAATAAACACCTTGTAATAAATAATTCAATGTCACATTATTTAATCTGTTCAAATAGTGTCAATATAAAATTATTATTGATATTGAAAGTCTAGTATCTAATTTAACCATATTAAATTGGTAACACATTATTTCAATTTTTATTTTGACCAAACCAAAGTAAATATTAAGCAATTAAACAACTAATTGACACATAGCCATATACTTGATTTAATGGTGAGTTGATAATGAAGCTGACTTTGTCATATTACTGAAACTTTAAGGCTGTCACTTTAATCACTTATTATCATATTATAAAGAAAATTGTTGCTGGGACAAATAATAACTTTTAGCCATCAATATAATGTTTCTATTATTTAAAGCTAAGCTATTTTCATTGAATAATCTATTCCAAAGTTCATCTCACCTGAAAATTATGGCAAAGTCCGAAGAAAAAAAAACAGTTCAATTGTCAAGCTCTTAATTTTATTATAATATAATATAATTGCTATAGCGAACGGGAACTGAATCGTTAAACATTTAATTCAAGTGGTACTGTACGAAATAAGGATAGCTCGATGGTTAAAATCAGTGTAGCTGGCAGGCTTATCTAATTGTTAAATAATGAGAGGAATAAATCGATATTTATTGATTACTCAGTTGAAAAACTATCTATTCTAGTTTATGTCTTCAGAAGCCTCACTTAAAAATTGATAAGTTAATGCAAAATAATGATCATTTTCATGATAAAACCAGAAGCAACATTTCTAGAATATTCACTTGTATTGAGAAAGAAAGATATTTGCTTTGATTCAGTGGATTGAGTTATGCATTACAAGCATGTTTGGTTCATATTTGTTTTATAAAAGTCTCGATAGGTACTTTAATTTTTACTGAAACTGGTAAAACTGAAAACTTGCCGAATATAAAGAAACTTTCGTAAAATTAATAAATTTAAATTTATTTCATCTTTATATTATACTTGTATTGTTTCAGACAGTTACTATTGAAATTAAATATCTATCAATATTTGACTTTAACATTGGTAACAATTAAAATTTACATGTCAAGATTGTTTTTTAAGATTCAACAGTTTTTGAGATAATTTATCATATTTAAGGCTTTTTGCATTCATTTTCGTACATTTTGATGTTTTCAATCTAAAATATTATATTGTTGATGATTTTTTGTTATCGTTTTCAGTTTTTATCGCTTCTTGAGCAATAATAAACTCGTTTGTCAAATAGGTATTTTGTCGTATTCGTCGGTACAATTTTTTGGGGACATCAGGGATTATCCAGTCAAGTAGAGTATTGAACAACAGGATTGTATTATGATAAATAACTACAAATATTAACCGGTAAGCCAAGACTTCCCAGAACTCTTCTGTTGGTTTGTACTGATCACTTCCTCCTGGAGGATGACGCAGACCTGAGTAGGCACATGTTGTTGAGGAATTAAGAGAAAGGTTATTTTGTTTGATGAAATCGGTAAGATTCTGGGGTAAATTTCTAGTCTCATAATATGAGATAGACCAGGATATAAAACCATCAAGAGATCCATTTTTCAAGTAATAATATGTTTTAGGTACTAGACTTGAAGTAAAGGCAATGGTTAGTGCACTAGTGAGAATAGAGAGTTTTCCAAGAGCATTAATTATGTGAAACCAAACACCGATGTCTTTAATTCTTACAGCAACAGGTCTTTTGTAATGAGATAGAAATTTTCTTGCATCCAATCGTATTTCAAAAGCATTGTTAATCAGGGCAAACAATGGGGCCAAAGGAAAAGCAACTACAAATATTGTAACCATTCCGAATTGGATTATCATTTCCAGGTATTCGTAAAATAGTGCAGTTGCTTCCCAGTTGTTTAGTGGGTAATCAGCTTCCCATTGAGGTAAAAGAAGTATATCTTTTGGATTAAAGTTGAGAATTTTTCTGCAAATTTAAAATAAATTAGAATAATCAAAATTATTGATAATCAATTACGAGGGAAAAAACAAAATAAAATCGTTTTTTAATTCACTTACTCAAGCTTCTTCTTTTCAAACCAAGGTTGAAGCATTTCAAGTAATGCAAAAATTGCTTGTTTTCCAATCATTATGAATGCCAATTGAATGGTTAGCTCAACGAAACATCCTCCGAGGCCACATTGCTCTTTATTAAGAAGTCCTGGTTCAAACAGATCACCGGGATGACGGACAAAACGTCCTTTTATGAATGCTATGTAAAAAAGCGACGAGTAATAATTGACAAACTCTAGAACGTATAATTTGAGTGTTAAGCTATTATCAAATTCAGTTTGCGTCCGAGGTAGCTCCATTTCAGTTAATTTATAAGCCACTTTGGTATGGACCCAGTTGAAAATTATGATAAAAATAACGTTTATGAAAGAAGCACTTGATGCGCTGATTAAAGACGAGTATTTTCCTATTTTAGGATCGAGGTCCTCTGAGAGGGCAGTTTTAACGGAGACTCGGTAAAAAATAATGCCAAATACGACACCTATTAAAATTGATAAGAAAAATAGAACCAGAGAACCCGAAAGAATCATATATGGCAAACGTTTCTTCCAAAAAGAGACATAAGGTTCATACATTCTAGTTATGAAATTGAGACGCTTTTTCTCATTTTTGTCCAATTTGTTTAAGTACTCAGGACGGGGAATTTCATCGTAATAATCTAAACTGGAGATATCCCATTGATAGGTGATACTAACTGAATACCTTTTCCAAAATTGCGTAAAAAAAGATGACCAAACGGACATAAAGATGGCAAAGAAAAGAGTTGAGGGGTTATCAAAAAGGTACGAGAAAAAGGTATCAATACATGAGGACGAAAGAAGCCAGTAATCACAATCATGATCAGTACAAAGAGGACACATTGCAACATCATCAAATAGTTTTGTACAAATGCTGTTAGACACTGGATCATACGGATATGTGGCGATGCTGTAAATGAAACAAACAACACCAGCGATAGATGCAGGAATCAACAAAGTTGTGTAAAAACCCAACCAGGCAAAATACATTGCAAATTTTGCTCCCATGTAATTACAAATATCATCTAATGGTTGCTGGTCAAGTAAACGCCATAATGAAGCCCAATTAGTATATAATTGCATCCGGGTTCGATCACTGTGGATAGGAGACAGTTTACCTTCATGCAATGGGTAAGCAGCTTCATAAGCACCATCTTCAATCAATTTATCGATACCAATACATGAAGCATCAGTGCAACAATCTCCATAACTGACTCTTTTTAAAATATGATCCACTATTCGCGAGCGCTGCGCTTGGGAAAAGAAATTTTCTTTCTTATCATTGGGAATATCAAACATGTATTCTTTATCCAGTCGCCATGTTGCCGTGAATTTTTCTCCCCTAAGAATAGGTCGTTTAAATGCCTGCCTTGACGATTGCTCAAAAAATCGGTCTTTCCACGCTTCAACAGGCTTGACTGGCATTTTAAAGTGCAAAAGCTCAGCATATCGAGAGAGTACACCCCAGGGCGCGTGTATTTTGGTAAAACGAAGTAGTGAGTTACCTCTATGTCCAGAGCAAGATTCCAATTGCAGACCTTCTTTGGTTAGATTCTTTTCAAATAAATCGCGACACTTGTCGAATCGTTCTCGAAATAGTTGTGCTGATTTGTTAACAATGACAAAATCGATACGACGCTCACCATCGTCAAAAAAATATGAGTCTGGATCAGGGTGTCTATCAAAGTTGTTTTCTCTAACTACATCATTTTCATGGCCATTCATCTTTTGTTGAGTACCAAAAGAAGGTTCTGCAATGGCACCAGGAAGTGAAGGTTCAACAAGAAGTGAGGATGATGATGAAGATAACTGTTGGGTTAAATTACTCGGTAGAATCCTTCTTTGAAAACCTTCATCATTTCCTCCACTTTCCAACTCATGTGCTTCTGTTTCTTTCATGATGGGCCACAGCGAATGTAAATTTTATCCAAGATAGAAACGATGGTATCTTTTTCCACCATTTATTGGTACAAATTCGGGTCCTGAAGGCTAAAACTATCCTGAAAATTAGAAAAAAAGAAACAGATTATTCTAGAGTTCACGGCAGTTATTTGAGATTTATATTAATTTCAAGTTAAGGTTTAAATGAAGGCAATTACAGTCAAAACTAATTCAACCAATACTACAGTATAATACTGTATGATAAGACTGGTTTAATCATTAAAATAAGAATAACGTCATGGTAAAGAAGATCAATATAAATTGGGTTTCTTTTGAAACCTGAAAAGTTGAAAACTAAAGTTGTTTAGTTGAGAAAACTGTCAACATAACTGCCAGACTTATTTTATTGGAAAATAATGAAACGGAAAAATCGATATTTATTGACTATTCAGTTGAAAAAATCTTCTTCAATGATAATGGTAGATGATGAAAAGAGGAAATAAATAATAGATTTATGCGAGAACGAGCTATTCCAAATAATGCCTGTTGACATATGATATATTGCATTGCAACCGACTTAACTAAGAGAATATGAAAAGTAAGCTATTGTAATTGATAAAATCAATATAATGACTGAATCAAGATTTTGAAAAGAGTCGATGGATCATAAATCTGAGTCCGCATATCTGATTTCAAAATAAGTTTCGAAAAATCATAGCTAAGATCATAATCTCATGATCAAACAGTATAATAGCATTTGAGCATTAATGAAGGCAGGATATGTTTTTGAGTTCGACTATGATAAAGGTGGTTCGAGTCACTCTAATACGAGCAGGGCAAGAAGGATAAGTCTTTAAAATAAAAATCTTTAGACTCACCATTTCAATCAAATTTGTGAGAAAATAACTATTCTATTATGTTCACGTTAATGAGATAGAACAGGTAGCTTGCAAAAGTCCAGTAATCCATCATTGTTGAAAAATTCACATTAAAACAAGGAAATCAATCGTATATTGATTACATTGGGGATGATGGAGATAGCAGGAACGGCGGTTAGATGGTGGTGAAATACAAAGATTGAGTTTATAATCAACACAACAATGAGCTTGAGTTGAGATACTTTTAGGTTATTCTTGGGTATTCGCCAGAAAATGAGTATAAAAGGAAGAAGTACTAGGCAGGAAATAAGGTGACATCATAATTGAACAACTGTAACCTAATTAACAAACCACATTGATTAAGTACAAATATCAATCCATTTTAGGTATTTTCAGAAAAAGGTAGGAAATGAAGAAGTCACAAAGTCTGGCAAAAATAAGAGTACTGAAAGAGCATTTTGAATGTTGTAAATAAGACAAGTCATGGGAAATCCAGTTTCAGAATAAACTTGTCATTAAAAATTCTAACCAGCACTCCTTGATCATTGAAGAACTTGAAGATCCTCTGGATTCTTGAACAATATCTTCCGTAGTTTCTTGTACCTGGATAGAGATTCCCGTGAAATAGTCTTTTTGCACTATTCCGCAAGCATCCAATTTCATTATACACAGTAATTCAGTTCCTTATGCAAAATTTAACCTTGATGTAAGATGACCATAGTTAAATTTAGGAATTACTATCGCACAAAGGTAAACAATTATAAAATAATTAAAAAAATTGATATAAAATTTCTTTAAGACGAATTGAACCAAGAAAAGGATCAAATCTTATCTATCAGGTATCGGTATCCTTTTAGGTAACCCAAAATTTGGGTTCCAAATTTAAATTCAATGTTTTGGTACCAAAATTTGGGTTTAAAGGAATGATTATGCGCATGTAAATGCGCAGTCAAATTTTCAATTTTTGAGACAAAATTTTAAACCGTTTTAATGTGTTTATTTTCAATTTTCCGATCAGTTTACATAACTATCGAAATTGAGATTTTGATGGATTAAAATTTGGACCAGTTAGGCTTTCGTTGACTAAAGATGGTTTTCTTCTTCAAGAAAACCAGTAGATAAACTCGATAATTAATTACAACATTAACGAAACTTCTAAAAAACATAATCTGGTTTTAAATTTTAACTAGAGATTTATTCAGGTCAATCAGATTACATTAATCTTAATCTGTGTGTTTAGCAAGGTCAAGACAGTGAAAATTAAGATAAAGGTTGACATAAGCAAGTGTAAACACTTAACTAGCTGCTAAGAATGATCAATTCATTGCCTTATTTACATCTAAAATTGTCTAATCAATGAACAAATAAACAAAGTCTTCAATCAGGTTATCAAGTCTAGTCTTAAATCTAGTTGTAAAATCTTAATAAAACGTAATTCTATTCATAATTAATATTTAAACTAATAACTATAATGCTTTATATTTTGATACTGTTTTCATGTTTTGGTTAAATTGGTTTTCAAATTGCTAATGTTTCGACAGCCTGTTAATCTTGATCATTCATTATTTTATGATTTTCATGAACATTTCATCAAGTTAATGCAAGTAAATTATTTAACTAATTCTTACTACTACCTGAACTGTGATTTGATCTTTATCCATGTTCATATGACTAATTTGATTGTCTTATTGTTTAATTGTCTCATTAGTGAATGAAATATGTTTAAGCTTATTATTCCGTAAAAAAAGATGACAGTTATTAGGTAAATCTTGAATCATATGTTTATCATGGTAATTATTACGATAAGATTGTAGATGAGCAATTAAGACCTTTATGATAATGGTAATCACAATTTTCAGGTTTATCTAACAATTTTATGCTTTTCACCTTTGTTAAATCAATTGACAATGGTTAGTGTTAATGACAATTAAGGCGTTTCACCGTAATTCAAGCAAATCAGCTTTTAATAAACCCTCATAATTTTAATGTGCTACAGTTAACCAGTTAAACCATGATCCTAGTTAAATCATTTTGTTTTTTATATATTATTCTTTCAGCAAATTTAATTAACTCACTTCCAAGTAAGTATCAAATTGATTGTGTTTTAAAATCTAAGTTTAAACTTGAAACTGTCATCTGGTAATTTCAATTTATAGTCGATACCAATGAAGTGAGCACAGATGACCAAGTAAACAATGTAATCAAGCCATTGGAAAACATCAATTTATTTTTGGGTGACATCAAGTTAAGAAGGAAAAACAATTCAAATGACGATGACATGGTAAGTGACTTTAATTTTGATAAATTTAGCTGATGATAAATAATTAAATACAGCATTTTACACTTAGGCAAATCCAATCAATTTAATTCTTACAGTCTTAAGTTGTTAGTGTTTCTGTTGGCCAAGATTCAACATATTATGTAGTCAACTTATTTGTTTCTCATTTATACAATGTTATGTTAATGTTATTATTAATACAGTTGATCGTTCTTTTTAATCAAGTTAATTCATCTTATCTTCTTATCTTGTTTTCAAGTTGAATATCAATCTATGATTAATGGTGATTTGATCAACCCTTTTGTTTGTTTCTAATGTTACAGATTTTATTCCGAAACGCAATTGAATACGATGACAACCTTTGGTCTTATGCTTTTGTTCCCATCGAGATTGATGCTAAACTTGGTAATTAGTCTATTTGGTAATTGGTTTTTTACTTAATCTATTTATTTAATTCATTAACTTCAGACAGTATCTCTGGATTGATTGAAGAAGCCTTGGATGAATTTCATCAGAAAACATGCATTCGCTTTACCCCCAGAATAGCTGAGCGTGATTACGTTAAATTCATTTATGATGATGGGTAGGTTTAACTGTTATAAAGGGTAACACTTAAAAACTTACAGGTGGATGAGGGCACAGGAAAACATATCTACCCTTAATCACAAAATTTGGTGACATTGATTTAGATAATAATGAAGATGGGAAGCAACAGATTTGGTTTTGGTTTCATTGTTCAAGTTACTTCATTATTATCATAATCAATATCGTCTACCAGTTTTTAAGTGTTAAACCCTTTAATTGGACGATTAAGTGTTTGTTTATCACCTTGAATCACTTAATATGTAATCGCTTTACTTTTAGATGTTATTCATTTGTCGGTCGTCTTGGTGGACTTCAGACAATATCATTAGGCGAAGGCTGCCAATGTAAAGGTACCGTTATTCATGAGACGATGCATGCTTTGGGATTTTACCACGAACACAATCGATCTGATCGAGATGACTATGTTGAAATAATTTATGATAATATCATGGAGGAAGCTAAAAATATGTTCATCAAATTGAGTCCAGATGAGAATCGACTCTTCACTACCTATGACTATGGTTGGTACTTTAAATCTCATTGTTAACCCTCTAAGGTTGTCACTAAATACACAATAATCAATTTATAATTTCTGGTTCCACCACATTTAGATTCAATTATGCACTATGATGGATCAGCTTTTAGTAAATCTAAATATTTGGCAACAATGGTTCCTAAGGATAAAAGTGTTGTGCTCAAGCATCCTTGTGATAAACCCTATCTTTCTGAGAAGGACGTCGAAAAATTAAACCAACTCTACAATTGTAAACCTAATTATTAATTTGTAAAGCATTACCATTTTTAAACTCTACTTCGGTCAAAATTGTAAACAAATAACTCAATTAAATTACGAATCATACTTAAACATTAGGCCTATTGCGTTTACGCATAAATTAAATTAAATCTTCTACAATTTTCAATATTGAACGCTTTTCTCAATCGATCTGCAAACCTTTCGCTTTCACTATGAATCTGGACAACAGAGGTAAAACATTTGGTAAAGGTAATTTATTTAACTGCAGTAGTAAATTAGAAGAGAAGAGTCAAAGGGGCGGAACAAAAAGATTATCAAAAAGTTTCTCGAAGTTTTTATTTCCAAAGATTAAAGATTACACTGTTGGGCAAAGAGTAAAGATGAAGAGATAGTTCTCCATTGGATTCAATGGTAATTCTAGTTAGCGGTCCTAAGCTAGAGGCGCTCACATCAGTCACTTTTCCAATTTCTTTCAATTTAATTTTAATCTAATTTTTTAATCTAATCTATTAAAAATACCTTTGAATTACTTGAATACCTTAAAGCGCCCTCGCCAGAGCCACTTTGTAAGCTTCACAAAATTGTATTGAGAGAAACCTCTTCTCCTTTACTCTTTGCTGTTGGGGTTGTTGGTGTTGGTGAATATGATGGAGACGGTGGAGTAGGAGGTTGAGGCAAAGGACAAAGCTTGATATTTTTTCATCAATAATAAATTGAATATTGCAGTTACGCAATATTGCAACACTTGTTGCCGCGACCACTGCAGTAAAACCAATTTGGTTATCATGATAATGAGATAATATGCACTGCAATATGACTCTAACAAATTGAAGCAGTGGGGAGGTGGGGGTCAACTTATGTCCATGGCTCAATAAAAAAAGCAAAACTTTGCGATGTTTAACGCATCATTGATAAAAGCTATATCTTTCCAGGGATGATGTTGAATCACTCATGGTGGTTTCAATCAAAATATTAATAACAGTTCATCAGTTTTATCCATTCAAACTTCAGGCTTGATTAATTCAATAAAAACTAGCAAAAGTTGTTGCCAACTAAAATTTGAATTTCATAAGAATTGCACCTTATAATAGAAAGATATCAAAATTTTCAAGATTCAATTAGCTATCGATCTACCTCCCAGTCGATGTAGGCATACACGCCAGAAGAATGAGCAGTAAGAGAATTGGTCAAATAAGGCGCAGCTTTTGCGTTTATTAAAATTTATATGCACTACACGCTCGATCCAATTTAAATTTCTGAAAAAGATACTTCAATCAAGACTCGACCTATCAATCACTTAATTAACTTGACCAACTCTTTAACCACTGAGCTAGTGATTAATTTAAATAGACTTGGTTTAATTTTTGAAGTATATTGTGAAAGCTGACATTGTTACTTTTGTTTAGATGAAAATTTTTGCGTTAAACGCAAAAAACGCGAAGAGGCAATGACAAAAAATATGTACTGCATGCATAAAGAAAAACGCTTCAATTCGTACGCTGAATTTTCTTCTATGCGTCTATTTTGATTCGACTGGGCTTAAAATATATTTGAAGGCAAACTTGAAATGCAATATGAGCCAATACTTTAAAATAAACTGTGACAATTATTTTGCACAGTATAATCAGATTTTCATTGAAAATTTCAAAGTGGTAAATTAACTGATTGTGATAATTCTTGAATCCTTATCGCTATGGCCTGTTTTTCAGTAAATTTAAAGTCGATGAAGATGGGCTTTAAATAAATTGTTGAATGGTCCAAGTGATGACGATTCACACATAAACCTGGCGTTAACATGAAACCCTTACATTCGGGTCACTTTTATCCATCCACATTAAATTAACATACGTCAAATCTTACTTTAATTTTGATAAACGACAGATTAATTGAAAACAGTAGCATTCATTGAAATAATCAAATGCACATACGCCTTTAATTGTTATCAATTACCTAATAAGTGCCGTGATTTTCCATCTCATTACATTGGAATTCATATTGTATTGTATTTTGTCACCTTTGAAGACTTTCCTTTCAACCAGATTCTCAACATCAATTTGCATGGAGCAAATTAAGGTAGGTGGAGGTTTTGATATGAACAAATTTAATCATTTGAAAAGATTATTAAAAAAGACAATTAAATATGAAAATATGAATTATAGATGAAAGTTTTTATAAACGCCTTTGCTGTTTAATTAATGAGATTGAATTTGTCTTTTACTAATGTAATGTCGTATGATGCCAATTAGCTGATGACCATTTGATTGTTTTGTTAACGTTTGTTTGTGTTTGCTTTTTAATTAACATCTTACTAATTAAACTTAAAATCAACATTAAAACCATTTGATTCATTGTGGCCAAATGATTAGAGCACATTTCATTTTATTGCTTCTCATTTCATCCTTAAAAGGTAAGCCTTTGACATGATCCTGAACCTGTTTCTGAATCCAATTGGACTGTTTTCCCCCTAATTGTAATGACATACCTAGAAATTTTTTTGTAAATCTTTCTGCAACGTGTCCAAACGTATATAATTAATTAAGATGTTTGAAGTTGATCAATTTGTTTCAAGGATTGAAATTGAATCAATTTCAACCGCAAGAATACCCATCAACCAGATTAATTGAAAATACATGTAAGATGCAAGTTTTTCTGTCTTTATTACAGGCTTATTTCTGATGCACTTCAGTTTGAAATGAAACAATCAATTTATATCTATTTACTTCCAATAGAAGATGAAAATTGAAAGCTCATGGGTCATCAGAAGTAAATTTCAATCAACTAGAGCTTCTATAAGTCTAGATTTCAGAGCTAGATGATTAGACATTAGCCGCGAGAGCTAAACTTTTATTTAGACTTTAGCTTAGACTTGTGTAGTTTGGAAAAAATTTAGACTTTAGCCTTTTAGATGCGAGCTAAAAGTCTAGCTTTAAGTCTAATTTAAGATTGAAAAATCCAAAAATTCTGCATAAGATTTATGTATAAAATCATTGCCTTGGACGTTAATTTTTCAAACTTCTCCGTTTTTTGGGCAATATGTTGCCTGCGACAGAAAATTTTCTTCTGATTTCATACTTTATGCGGTAAAAATATAAATATCAGCTTTAATATGACTTCACTTAATCGATTAATTGGATTCAAAGCTAGACTAAAGGCTAAGTGTCTTTAGACTTTAGCTTCAGTGCTAATTTTGAAGTCTAGCTTCAAAGGCTAATTTTGATTTTTTCATTAGACTTTAGCTTTGGCTTTAAGTCTAAAATCTAGACGGCTAAAGACAGAAGCTCTACAATCAACGAAGCAAACCTCAAAGCAAATCCAGGTAGCTGAAAGGTCAAAGATTAAACTTATAAATTACATTGTTAGTACCAATGTTGTTTTATGCTTTGTCGTTTATGTATTTTGCTGAATCAACCGATTACTGGTTTAATTGATGAAGAGGATATTATGATAGTGGGAACAATAGGTAATCAACTCAGATAAAAAACAGTTGATGAGTGAAGTAATTCGGTAGCCAAATAGAAAGGGGGGAAATTCTGCTTAATTCAACTTGGTCTGAATGCATTATGAAGTTTCATTGAGCTCAGATAAATTAACAAGATAAGTTATCGAAAGGTTGTCATAAGACTGATTGAAAGGTATAATAGGTTTCGCATGGCAGATATTGAAGTGAGGTTTCACTGGTTAGATTTGACTAACCTCTGATTTCGGCATCTTTTTAGGAGGACTTTTAGCAAACGTTCAAATATTGGATTGTAAATTTACTGACAATTTCTGTCGATGGGAAGATCAAGGTTGGAATGGCTGGGTTCTGGGTGATTATAGTTTATCTGGCTTTGGACAACCAGCTAAACAAATTGAAAATGGTAAGAAAACATATTAATTAAGAAAAAATATCCAAAGTAATTCATAGACATCCATTTTGCATTTTCAATTTTCCTTGTTATTAACATTCAGGTGGATTCATTTATACTCAAAGTCCAACCAAAACAAGTGTTCTAGAGTCACCAATATTGCATGATAAGGAACCTTTTTGTTTGTACTTTAATTATTTTATGTTTGGTTTATCAGTTGGATCTTTAGAGTTGCAATTAGAATCGGTAATTGGAGATGATGTCTCAAAGTTTAATCAAACTGGGCAAAGAGTTTGGAGACAAGAAGGATCCAAATATGATGATTGGATCCTTGGTAAATATTATTTTGATCCTTCACAGCATAATGGTGACATGTTCAGGTTAAAGTTTGTAGCAACATCAGACGATATTGCTTTAGGATCAATTTTAGTTAAGCCTGGCTCTTGTGATTTTGATTATAAGTGTGATTTTGAAAATCCATCTTTATGTTTTTGGTTAATTGAACCTGATTATCAAAGTAATTTCCGATGGTTTGTGTCAAATGGATCAAACTCTCAACATGATTTAGTTGGTTTCGATGCAACAACTCATACTGAAGCTGGACATTTCGTGAGGACTCCAACGAATGGGTTTGTTGGTTCATCTAGTGATCTAGCCTCAACAATTTACTTATCATCTAATGAAGCCAAATGTTTATCCTTTCAAGTTTTCGAGCAAAAATACCCCTCGGACACTCTTGAACTTGGCATTCAATCTAGATCAGGATCTCGCTTTACCATCTGGGCTCAACCATATTTTACTAATCAACAATGGGTTAAAGTTAATGTAGACTTACCTCCTCTAGATGATCATATTAAATTAATCCTTTCGGCCGTTCGACACACAGAAAAATCAACTCCAATAGCGTTAGATGATTTAGCAGTTAGTCCTGAACCCTGTTCATCTCTTGGTTCATGTAACTTTGATTCTGGTTTATGTGATTATACAATCAAAAGCGGGGAACTACTGGTTGGTTTCGGACGATTACCTGATCCTTCGGCGATCAATTGGACACCACTTAAAAATATTGACCCGTATGATTTATTTGTTTATACAAATACACAGAAGAATGATGAGCTGCTTTCGTACTCATTGGAAAGTCCTTTTATGGACCGAAGTCTTGGCAAAACCTGTTTATCTTTTTCGTATGCCTTAACATTCAGCCGAAACGGAAAATTTTCAATAAAATTGACTTCAAATAAGGCATCGGAAAGCAAAACGATTTGGTCATTGAATCCTGTAGTATCAGAAGAAAAATGGAAAACAATGGAGATACCTTTATCAAATTCTGGTCAGCTCGTTAAATACTCATTTGAATTCAGCGGAGTTCAACTGTTTGCAGCTATTGATGATATTGTGGTTAACTATTGTGAACATCTAGAGACTCCTGTCTGCATTCATGATGGGTTGATTGAACAAAAATGTGTCAAAGTTGTGCCTTCTACATTTAACAATTGGGTTTTTAAGAGTCCTAGTCAATTACCTAAAACTTCAGAGCTTGATTACAAATTTAAAAACGACTTTGTTTTATTTTTTGACGAACCAGTTGATTTTCGTGATATTAGTTCCTTTTCTCACTTTTACATTTCTGATTTGAAACCAAATGTTGAATATTGTCTAAAATTTTGGTATTCAATCTCTGGCAATATTGAATTGAAATTATGGACTGATAAAATGGACTCAGATTTTAATCAGTATCTTCGACAATCCCCTATTCTCACATTGTATAGTCATTCTGGCGGTGACTGGGATCAAGCAAAAATACAATTGGATTATTTTAATGAAGAAAGTAAATTAATTTTTGGTGCAAGTCAAACAACCAATTCTCATGGAACAATTATAATTGATGGATTAGAATTGAAGGAAGGAACATGCTCAATTGATTATAATTATTTTTGCGATTTCGAGGAAGACTGCTCATTGAATAATCTTGATAAAGATAAATCACTTGTTCTAATTGGATCTGGTGATGAATACAAAGCAACAACTGAATGGGTAAGTGTGCTGGCTAGAGTGAAAATTCCAAGCAGAGACGCAACATTGAGCTCTTGGAATGGACATTACATGGCTTTGAAGAAGAACTATGAAACTGCGATTCTTACGTTTCCACCAATCTACCTGTCTGAAAAAACAGCTGAAATGTGCCTATCTGTTAAGGTCTATCGTATTGGTAAAAATGATATTGAAATCATCACTGAACAAGGTGGAATATACAAACTCATTGAAAAAGGCGTAATCAGTGAAAATAGTTGGGAGACTTTTAATGCTTTGATGAAGTTCAATCCCGATTTATCCAAAGCTGCCCGTGTTTATCTTGTTGGAAGTGGTGCACTTGCTATTGATGACATCTCTATCAAGACGGGTAGCTGTGATGAATCTCCATTTGTTTGTAAAAATGGCAAAACATTATTAGGACACCAAGTCTGTGATTTCGTTGTAGATTGTCCAACAGGTGAAGACGAGCATAATTGTGGTGATTGCTCTTTCGTGGACGATTTTTGTGGCTATTGGAAAGACGATAAAACCAATTGGTTTATCAGAAATGGCCAAGCAAACGTGCAAGGTAAACCAGCATTTTGGATTTTCACAAGAAAAGATGCTTATCTTTTAAGTCAACCTTTAAAACCAACTGCACCATCTTGTAAATTGGAATTTAATTTTAAAAAGGATTCTAGTAATCAAAATAAACTTAGGGTACAGTTGATGTTCCAAGATGGGCGTGCAGTTGAAGTGTGGGACGAATCAATGTTGAAATCTATTCAGAATGGCAGTGTTGAAATCAACTTAGGTCGCATACCAATTCCATTTAATCTTTACCTCCGCGCTGAAATAAGAACCAGTGACTATCCATTAAGTTTTGGTCCAGTGAAATTTATTAACTGTGGCTACCAGGATACTATTGATAGCTTGGAGTCAAATGAAATTTATACTTGTAAAAATGGAAGGCGCATAAATCAAGATCAACTATGTGATCAATCCTTTGATTGTTTTGATGGTGATGATGAATTTAATTGTGACAATTACAAGATTTACTCATTTGAAGATAGCAGTGATGCTGAGTACTGGACTAATTTATCCAATGAAAAGTCAAAATGGGGTTTGGCTAAAACTGACGATCAAGTTATCACATCACCAACAAGAGATCATTCAAAAGGATTAGAAAACTCGGGTTTCATGGCGCTTTATCCAAAGTACGATTATTTAATAGATTCTTCCGATAAAAGCGTAATGAAAGAAATTAAGTTAGCTAGTCCGGAGTTAACATCAGTTGATAATTGTTCGATGGTCTTCTATTATAATACAGCTGGAGTCACTCTGCTTGTTTCACTTGTTGATAGTAGCTCTAATTATACCCAGTTACTTGAATTGCCATTTGATGATGTTTTTGGTTTCAAACGTAAACGTATAAACCTTAAAAAGGGTGACATTTCTGTTCCATTCAATTTCGTTTTCACGGCTAGATACTCACAGTCTGAACAAGGAAATTACCAGAGTAACTATTATGCTGTTATCGATGATATTGTTATTAGTGATTCATGTTTTGATAAATCTGAAGATCCAATTAAATCGATAACATCTGACTGTCCTAAAAACGAATTCCGTTGCAAAACAGATTTTGGATCAGTTTGTATTCAAAATGATAAAATATGTGATTACAATGTTGATTGCTTGGATGGCATCGATGAACTTTATTGCGGGCCTTGTGAATTTGATAATCAATCTCTTTGTGGCTGGACCAATGAGGGTGAAGACGATTGGGTTGTTTTTGAAAAATACAAGGGAAATAAGTATAATGCAAAAATACCAGAAAAAAATAAACCAAAAAATTTCATAGTTCCAGAAAAACGTTCAAATAATCTTCGAGCTATACTTAAATCACCAAGACTTGGTAAAACCTCACCAAACTGTCGCTTTAATTTTACATATTTCCTTGCTGATGAAGCTACAATGACAGCTAGATTAAGAAATGATCTTGAATCAGTTACAAAAAAGGTGTTTGATTTAGATCATGCATATGAATGGAGTGACAAGTTATTAGCGCTTGGATCACTTGACTCAGGTTATCATATTCAATTTGTTTTAGATGTGCAATCAACAGATGATACGAGAGTACATGGTGGACTAGGATCTTTTCAATTAATAGATTGTGATCCCAATGAAACGCATGAGCCAACCACCAATAAACCCATTCCGACAGAAACTGAACAACCGATCACTGCAAAGCCCTCCAAAATACCTCCAAAGCCAATTACTGAACCTCCTGAGCCTACACCTACACCCTCAATCAAACCATCTCCTCACACTGAAGTGACTACACAGGAAAGCGGACTTCCAACTGTTCCTGGACCAACGACACCTCATGATATAGATATCCCTGTTACTGATACTAATCATGATAAAGTTCGAAAATCTCAAGGAGTCACTCTTGGATCAGGTAAAATCTGATTAATCAACACACGCAAACTTAATTATTTACTTAAATTTAATCTTCTCATTCCAGCTCCATTCATTTTACTAGGATCAATAACAATTGTCTTTGCTACTGTTTTCGTAGCCCTTTACGTGAAAAG
Source organism: Tetranychus truncatus (assembly GCA_028476895.1). Taxonomy (NCBI): domain Eukaryota; kingdom Metazoa; phylum Arthropoda; class Arachnida; order Trombidiformes; family Tetranychidae; genus Tetranychus; species Tetranychus truncatus. The sequence goes on from CM052061.1 coordinate 10,104,483, forward strand.
ACGAACCCGATTTCAAAATTATCAGCCACCGAATGGTATTCCTTTGATTGAAAATTGCAACAAAGACAAATTATTTGACTCTGATGACGTTGATTTACAGCAATTCCAGCAGAATGCTTTGGCTGATAATTTCAAATCTGAATAATCATCTTTTTCAAGTTTTGAATGAAAGAATGTTTCAAAAGCTCTACAGCCACTAACTGAATCTTGGCAATTTCATTATCAATCAACACTTTTCGTTTTCATTGTAGAACTAGAATTGAAAATACCTCTCTAATCTTACAGGTAAACTCAACTGTCTTGAAACGACTACAAACAAAAGATGTATCAATCTTGTTAATCAAGTCTTGAATTATTAATACTCAAATCCTTTTTATACAAATAATGGGTCATCAGTTTTTCAATTGTTGACCAGTTTCACGTATTTAAACCGTCTCACCTCTTTTAACCTTTCATCTTACCTAACCTATGCTTCGAGTTTGATCATCAATAAATCTTAAAGAGAAATCGATTTTTAATTGTAATAATTGATTCATTATTTAAAGTCACGATTGATTCAAGCCAAAACGGCAAAACATATCAGCTTCCGTATCATCCATTATAATTTCATCTGGAATATCCATGGACATACAAATTTCATCATCTTCACGGTTGCACATTGAAGCATCAATAACAAGTTCACAATAGTTTGATGGATACAAATAGCGTTGAGACATTTTGTTGATATTAAGTTGATGAATAAATAATAGATGATAATAATAATAAATGAAACACCAACAGTAATATGAAAGTCATAAATATAATAAAAAGTTGAGACTCAAACGAAAGGAACAAGAAAAAGAAAAGATAACGGAAATAAAGATGTTGAGCACAAGAAACACAGGTTCAAAATTAACAAAAAAATTATACGTTAGAGAAAGCAAATCAAAGTCTGCAATAAATTAATCAACGTCTTGAATCTTTCAGTCCATTTATATGAGCCATTTCAACATTTTGTCCGCTTATCGTCTTGATTGGTTGATTTTTCTTTTTATAATTAGACATAGTGAATGTTGATTTGACCAGTTCTCGTGCACGAGTTTGTAGAGCCAATTGTTCACCATTATTAGTGACTCGTCTCCTCGATGATGTATCCAATCTTAGGAACCAAGAAAGTTTAGGATAAAGAAGGCAAATGGCTTTACGAAAGCTTCCATTGGTTATGCCATAAATCAATGGATTAAGAGCACTATTGGCTGATGCAAATACTTGAGCCCAAAATTTGGCTTCCTCATTCCATGGTTTTACCTATTGACAATAAACAGTTAATAATTAGAGCCAACATATTAGATAATTGCTATATATTAGCTTACCGAATCAACTGATGAATTTAATGCAATAAAACGATAAAATACAACAACTTGCAATGGGCTCCAACAAATTGCCGAAGTAATTAGATAGATGAATAGCATTAAGATGACTTTACGTCGATGTTTGATTTTAATGCTATTCTCATCTGTACTAATTTTGGTCTCGAAACTTTTCATCTTGGCAATTACCAAGCAATATGAGAATGTCATTATAAATAATGGAATGTAAACCATAAAAGCCAATAAAACGAACATGTAAACATCGATTTTTCTTCCATCTGTTTTACACCAAACCTGTGAAAAAAATTAATCATTATTTATCCAATCATTTAAAGTGAATTGATTCAAATGAACATTGACAAACCTCAAAGTAGTCACACCATTCACGGGTACGATATTCACGCCAAAAATAAAAGGGAATCCCAATGATAAAAGATAAGAACCAAATGAAGCCCATAATAAACCAAGCTTTGCGTCTTTTCATTGGATTCCTGAATGGTCTGATTATACCAATTAGTCGATCACACGAAATCCATGTTAATGAGAATATACTTGTAATTAGAAACAATACTGTAAAGAGAAAGCTAACAATTAGCCTGATGAGATTCGTTTTAAGATTAATTTCAATACGAAATGAGGGAATGCTCAAAAAATATTAAGACAGCGTTCGGTTCAAGATTGATTCTGACTATAAGGCTTAAAAGATAAACCTTAATTGCAATCCTTAACAGAGGGAGTGTAAAATTATGTGACATTTTAATTACAGCATTGAATTGAAAAGTGAAAATTGATGCAAGATCAATTTATTGTTCATCTTTTAACAACTGTCTAATCAATTATCATGTGGTGGATCATATTTGCAGTCAAAGTCTCCTACCAACAATATTATTCATAGTAATTTCAAATTGCTCAAGTTAAAACGCTGTTGATATTAACAGATTCATCTTAGATAAGGAAAAATAATTACCAGGATGATTTAAATAATCTTTAACAATCAATATTGACTAGGAAATGCCTATGTTTAATCCCACAGCACACAGTCAATTCACTGGTTTTATTCAGTTAGACAGAAACAGTAAAATCAATCGGATTGAAAGCAATGATAAATCTAAATAACATGAACGTATATTGGTTAATATTAATAATCACTGAATCTAGTGTGCTTCAATTATTGATGGATAGGTAATGAAAAGCCTCGGATTGTTAGTAATACCTGAACATTTAACATTACCACCCGGAGTTTGATGACGCAAATCTAAGTCTCACACTAAACTAATGCAAAACAATTATGGATATAAGGCGATCATTGAACACAAATTAGATGAAAAAAATATAAATTATTTGAAAATTGATAAACCATTTATAAATTAGCAATTGTAAAATGGCTTACCTTTGGATGAGGTTTCAATTTTACAAAAAACTGGTCCTAGAGTATAGTTTTGAAACAAATTTTCTTGCAATGAAGTCCAAGCAGAAAACAATGTTGTCATTAAATCAGCAATGGCCATATTACAGATAAAAAGATTGGTACAGTTACGAGAATTTTTAAATTTAATCATAACTATGAGAATGAGATAGTTTCCTATGAATGAGATGGCAATGATGATGAGAAAAATTAATATCTTTAGACTCATCTCTAAGTATGACTTGTGAACCCAAATCAGGGTTTGACTTCGGTAAGAGATCATTGCTGTATTGTCGATCCAGTCTTCTGGAGAACCGAAGGAAAGATATTCCAAACATTCTATATCTGTTAATGATGAGACTGGTGAAGATGAATTTGGTAGGTAATGAATATTTTGAACGGTCACAGGACCGTCCGGTGTCATTAATAAACTGTCCAGTTGATTGGTTAACTGTTCAGGTAAAAGGATTCAAAATAAACTTTGGTAAGGGCAACAAAAGCGACTAGAAAACTTATGATTGTAATGATGATTTGATGGTGTGATGATGAGTATGATGAGTAGGATGAAGAGTGAATAACGATAAGACTTTCACTGGAAACAAAAACGATATGAAACTACATTTAATAGTCATATACTTGGAAGAGTAATTGATAGGTACAAATAGGGATCAATCAATAAGTTAAACTACTTGGTGGTCTAAAGGAAATATTATTGTTGGTGGTTTCACTATTTACATTACTGATCCGTTAATCCACAGGTGTGTGTTCAATAAAAGCTATTATTAGAACTTAATTACGCTTTGTTAATAATATTATTATTACCTATTAGTTTAACTTTTATTTATCTCACATTGGTTGAGAATTCAAACTATGGGAGGGAAAATGAAAAAAAAGCTAGAAAAAGATAAAAGCATTGGTTGTTTGATAGCAGATAGTATCAGTTTGTTATATTGGATACAATGGTACTTGATCAATTATCTTATCTTGTTATTTTTGCTTTTCATTTCTCCTCCAGCAGAGAACAGATTATTAGTTGATAATTTATAATGCATTATATATTGTTAATGATGGTATTAAAGTAAAAGTGTTGTTTCAATACCTATTTGATTGAAACCAATCATCTTTATTTTCTATATTAATTGTTCTAATCTTTAAGTTACAAAAAATTTAGTCGACATCAGTGTTAAATGTTGTTGTCAATCATCAACTGATAAACTATTTATTTACATTTGATAGTGAATACTTTACATTATAAATGGACTCTAACAGCTTTGGTTGACAAGATTTAATAAATGTTCTCGATCAAGTCTAATCAGTTCCAAATCAGATGCAATATTTGCTCTTTTTGTTTCGTCACTTTCTTTCTCTAAAAGTTTCGATGATCTAGAAATTGTTTTGTCAAAAAACTGCAAAATTTTGGCTGCAAATTGTTCCTTACAAGGAATTAAGACAATTGTGTCATGTGAAGCTCTCATGTTAATAGACGATTGAATCAAATTTTGATCATGGTGATCAAGTAAAGTTATATTATGGATATTTCTGCATCGTTTTAGAGCTTCCATTAAATTATGATCGGTCCATTCATTAGAACATATCTTAATCGGTAAATTGTTGATTACATCTTTACTCAATGAACAGGTGGCTTTGAAATTACCAAGAATTCGTCCAACTTCGCGAAAAATCTCCATTTCATGATTAATTTTTGGGTCGAAAAATTGTGAGAAAATATCAACATTTGGAAATTTTTCCTCTAAAATGCTTACGATTTCTTTATTTTTTTCTTCAGGTGAGTGCAGTCTTTTTAATCTTTGGTATAGCTCTTCTGTCACAAAAGGAATCAAAGGATGCATCGCAATTAAAGTTGATTTGATGAGCTGACCACAAATTGCATAGGAAACTGGATCAAATTGGTGATAATCTCTTGGTTTGATGACTTCAATATAGATATCACAGAAAGATTTCACCCAAAAATTGACGAAATTGTAATAAATTCCATTATAACTAAAGTTTTCGATATTTGAGTGGAAATCTTTGATTAGAATAAAAAATTGACCAATAATCCATTTATCAATTTTATTCATTCTATCTTTGTAACTAAACAATTCTCTTTCGTCTCGTATTACGGGATTTGAATTACCATCTTCTTTAAAATTGAGAAGATAAAATCTAAAAGCTTGCCAAATCTTATTAACCATATGTCGATTATTTTCCAAATAGTTGACACCAAAAGAAATCTTTTCAGAAGTAGCATTATATTGATACAGACTAAGCCGAAGACCGTCAGCCCCACAAGGAGCTATTCCTCTAGGAAATAAAAATCGTTGAGTGAGCAATGCATTTTGATATTCTTCTTGATTAATCAATCCTTGGTCAAGTAGTTTACCCGATTCAATTTGTAATGCATCTAAACTCGTGCCATCTATTACGTCGTTCGGGTTAATTATGTTTCCTTTACTTTTACTCATTTTTCGTCCTTTACCATCACAAACCATCCCATGAAGGTAGACTTTAGGGAAGGGAAGCTGTTCAGTTAGATATAGAGAAATCAATGCCATTTTCATGACCCAGAAATTAAGAATATCAAAGCCAGTTTCCATTAAAGTCAGAGGATGAAAACACTTGAAAAAAGAAGAATTTTTATCTGGCCAGCCAAGTGCGGATAAAGGCAACAGAGCCGAGGAAAACCATGTATCCAGAACATCCGTATCTTGTTCAAGAACAACATCATTAGAACCTAAACTTTGACAAGCTTTTTCAATTGCTAATTTCTCATTTGGAGCTATAAACCATTTATCTTTGTCTTGAGAGAAAACTTTCCAGGCTGGGATTCGATGTCCAAAAGGTATTTGTCTAGATAGGCACCAATCACGTTTCTTATTAAACCATTCAATAAGCAAATTAACTTTTCTTGGTGGGTATATGGAAAAAGTACCATTTTCAATAGAATCTTTAAGAATCTCATAGCCAGGTTTAACATTTAAAAACCATTGAGGCATTATGCGGTGTTCAATAACGTCGTCAGATCTTTTACAAAAGGGAACTATTGTTGCTCTTTTTTCATAACCAAGGTATAAATTATTATCTCGAAGAATTTTTATAATCTCTCTTGCCAAATCATAACGATGAGAACATGAATATAAATTTTCATAGCGAGAAGAGATTAAGCCCTTAACAAGTGTCCCGTCAGGATTCATGAAATTACAAATAGGAAGATTGTGTTTGAGCGCAATTTCATAATCAGTATAACTGGAAGATGGAGTAATTTTAACAGCTCCAGTTCCAAAATCGATATGTGCATGTTTGTCAACAATCACAGGAATTTCTTTTTCTGTTATTGGATTCAGAACTTTTCTGTTGTGATATTTTGTATATCGTGAGTCTTTAGGATTCACAGCAATCGCAACATCACCGGGAATAGTATAAATATTCATTGTTGAAACTTTAATTGCTTCACCTACCTCACCATCAACAACAGGGTAATTTACGGTATGAAAACAACCGAAATCAACCTTCTCATGATAGCCAGGAATCGATATTCGAGAACCTCCATCAACATGGCGAAAGTTGACTTCCAGGTCAGATAAAGCTGATTGCATGAAATAGGACCAATTAACGGGTGAATTAGATCTGTAAATAAGACCTTTTTCGTGTAAAATTGTAAATGCATGGCTAACAGAATTGGAAAGAGCAGGATCTAATGTGAAATATTCTTTATCGTAATCAAGCGAGCCACCAAGACGATTTAATTGCTCTTTGATTTCCTCAATTCGAACATGTTTCCATTTGGAAAAAATTTCGTCGAATTCAACTTTTCTTAAATCTTTTACACTTTTTCCTGGAAGAAAAAAATAATAAATTGACTGATGAGGTAATATTCGAAAAACCTACTTTTATCAAGATTATCTTATAATTTCTGATATAGTACCTAAAGATTTTCGGGTTGTTTTTTCTAATAGAATATATGTTGATATCCCTGCGTGATCGAAACCAGGAATGAATGTTATATTAGCATCAGAAAACATTCTTTGATGACGAATATAAGCATCTTGCAATGCCAAAGTTAAAGCATGTCCTAGGTGTAATTGGCCAGTGATATTTGGCGGTGGTAGCAGCAAAGAATAGGATTTCGATGTCTCATTTTTCAATCTGGTTTTGAATGTAGAATTAGATAACCAGAAGTGAGACCATAATTTTTCATATTCATCTTGCTTAGGTGTTTGACTGATCGGTGCATCAAGACTTTCTTTAAAAACGTTTTTCTCTGTTGCACATTTATATTCAAGATGTTCTTTAGCAGATAAATCTTCGTACGGCTGTTTCATTTTCAAGTTGTTCCATTCTTCTTCGATCACCTTCTTGGCATCGTTTTCCGTCAAATTTTTATTTTCTTTTTGAAGTTCAATGAATCTATGTTCAAAATAGATGGTAAATGGACTTCTAGGTAGCTTTTCTGGAATTTCACTTAAATCAGAAGGCAGTTTATCACGAGCTTTTGAAGAGGATTGTCTTATAGATGATATAGATGATGATTGCACCCCATTTGTAGAGTCACCATGAGCAAAGTAACGAACTTGACTTGAGTTGATGATAAGAGATCTCAGATTTCTCACAACAAAAGCCATGATTTAATTATAAATTATGAAAAAAATATAATACAATACAATAAATAAAGTTTTGCGGTGGTTTTCAAATGTAAACATCTGAATCAGATGTTTACATCTTTTACTTTAGGGTAGGTTTATAAATTACAAAGGCATCAGGAATATCAATAAGTTTTGTCGCTTTTACCATAAACGACATTGCTTCGAATTTAAATCAAGTAGACTTCCTCAATTAATTCGATAATTCCAGAGAGAAAAGAGTGCAGTATGAGTGCTCATATACTATTCCTTCACTCAATCGTAATTAATTATTTAGAATTCATTGTTTAAGAGAGAAGTGAGTTGGCGGGTTTCGTATGCCTTTACCCATTTTTGATCATTATTTCCTTGCAAATATTGGCAGAGACAATCTACTTTGGATTCTATCCGCGGATTTGAGCGCTTCAAAGATTAGGTGATGTGCATTATTAATCACAAAAATTTCTGATTTGAAGAAATACATAGAAGTATGTGGCCCAGTTGAGCGTTAAATTGATTAGAAAGTTTCCAAATCCATCCATCCAAATAATGAACGTGAAATTGTTTCAATATTGCTATGAATTGAGTATTGCAAGTAGACTAATTATTTTAGTATTATAAGTTTGGTCATTTAATTCGATCTGCGTTCTTTCTGGTAATATTTCGTTTTTTTCAACATGGACTTATCAATGTGAATTTGCTGTTACATGTATATTAAATCAGGAAGTAAAAGCGTAAACTAAATCAACAAAACAAAATTGTGAATTGAAAACTTGAATACAGTCAATAACCAATTTAAACTTTCATTTTTTTCACTTATTTTGTCCCAACATGTTTGAGTGGCTAAAAACCAAAGTAAATAAGCTCTTCAGTGTCGGGTTGTTGAATCACTTAATATACCTTACAGGGCTTCATGGGCTTTCACTTTATTTATTTTGAGCATAATGATGAGGATAATAAACATTTCTCATTCCATTGTTCTTGAGTTAACTTTAATTAGAGACTTTTTCCAAGGTTTTAGGCCCACCGTGAAAGGTTGATTACACTCTGAAGAGCAATGAATATTGTCAATAAACGAAATAACAATTGTAAGGCCAATGGATCAATTGATGCAAGTCTTGATTTTTTCTTACTTCTAACTGGTTCCAGTTAATCTACACTCTCACTTTTCAGCTATTTAAATAAAGATGAGCCTATTTAAGCAGTTAAATCATGTAAATCCAGGTTCATTCAAAGTTTTGTCTTATCGGTAAATCATTGTCAAGTTCATGAAAAAAGAGTAAACATCTCAAAATGGACATGAAAATAACACAATCAACAATCATCAAATACACTGTCGTTATTCTGTTCCTTGGAGTCAGCATCAATTTAGGTAATTAACTGTTGTTTGATTTTCAATTCATGGTTATCCTTTCACTACAAATCATTTTTTTTTGAACTTTTAGCGATGACCCAAGAACCTGTTGTTAGGAAGGACGTTTCTCGGTTCAGGCAACGACTTTTACAAACCACAACATTGTCGCCCAAGACAATTCAACCTCATATAGTTAGTGCTTACTCAATTGGTGTAATCAACGGGAAAAAGATCAAAAAACAGGCCGGAATTAATGTTAAAGTTATAAGAGATCGAATGGATAAAGGAACCAAAGTCGTCTCTGGTATAGTATCGTCATTTGCTGGTCCTGGTGATGCATCAACATTAGAAGATGCCTTTTCCAAATATGATGAGTTAATGGAAGATATTGAAGCAGATTTGACTAAAACCAAAATCGGACTTGGCCTTAAACTGGAAGAAAGTCTAAAAAATTATAAAAAATCGACTGATCAGTTTTTCCGTCAACTGAGAAGTTTGCAAGGAGGTGACTGGGGCTACTGGAAAAACCAAGGTAACTATTTTCCGAGCTTAGATGAGAAAGAAATGAAAAAAAGGATTCTCAAGTTGAATGACATGTTAAGTCAGGGATTTGAGAGTTTCATAGATATGTCAGAGAAAGGTAAAGATGTTCTCAGAAGACTGTACAAAAGAAGATATCAAATGAGAAATAACTCATCTTGAAGTTCATTTTTTACCAAAATTTTATAAGTAAACAGCTGTAATTAATTCTATTTCTTCCTGTCAATAAAATTCTTATTTTTACTCTAAATTCGGATTTTTACTTTGTATTACTTGAACTATTTCAGCTGAAGAAAAAGTCCAAGTCTGTCGGCACTAGATATTAACTTCACCAAAGGAATTTTGAATATAGCTATGGACGTAATGATTAATTATCAATATGACTGATCCATTTAAAGAAAGTTTAAAATAATATTCAACATAATTGCGCTCAGCTGTTTTTAGGATAAAATGTTAGCTTGCATTGTGTCTTAACCTGATGGGATTAAATCAATAAAATGCTTACCTTTTTGTCGCCATTTTGATCGTTTTCCATTGATAATCTGTTATATGGTTATATTTTAAATTGAAGTTGTAGAAAAGACTAACTAAATTTGATAAAGCACGAAGTTTACAGAACCAAGAAACTCAAACGAAACGAAAAACCAGAAAAATCTGTAGCGCATGCTTATAGGTGATAAGATTTATTTTGATATTTTGTTGTCAATTTTATTAAAATTATTGTGTCAATATTGTTCAATTTATTCACTTGTTCAGATGGTAATTGGTAACTCTTTTAATTTACATTTATTATCTGTGATTTTTCTCGTGTATTTAGTTTTTGAATCATAGGATCAAAACTGGTGTTTATCAACTTTATTGAATGTGCCTTCTCTTCTGTCTTGGCTGACAACCAACATAACATTTATTGCTTAAGAAATATCTTCTCCACTGACATGGAATATGAATTACACCGTGGTAAGTTGAATTAACAAAATTGTGATAATTTCTATTTTGATTGAAATTTTCGATATTTGAATGAAAAATTGACCAATAATCCATCTATCAGTTTACTCATTCTATCTTTGTAACTAAACAATTCTTTCTCGTCTTTTATTAAGGCATTTACATTATGATTTTTTTTTAAATTGCGAAAATAAAATCTAAAAGCTTGCCAAATCTTATTAACCATATGTCGATTATTTTCCAAATAGTTGACACCAAAAGAAATCTTTTCAGAAGTAGCATTATATTGATACAGACTAAGCCGAAGCCCGTCAGCCCCACAAGGAGCTATTCCTCTAGGAAATAAAAATCGTTGAGTGAGCAATGCATTTTAATATTCTTCTTGATTAATCAATCCTTGGTCAAGTAGTTTACCCGATTCAATTTGTAATGCATCTAAACTCGTGTCATCTATTACGTCGTTGTGTTGAATTATGTTTCCTTTACTTTTACTCAGCCATGTTCAGTCAAGTATGAAAAAATTACCTTTTCATGACCCAGAAATTAAGAACATAATTCCAGTTTCCATTAAAGTCAAAGAATGAAAACATTTGAAGAAAATGAATTTGTGTCCGGCCAGCCAAGTGTAGTTAAAGGCAATAGAGCTGATGAAAACCATGTATCCAGAACATCTGCATCTTGTTCATAGACAACATCATTAGAACCTAAACTTTGACAGGCTTTTTCAATTTCTAATTTCTCATTTGGAGCTATAAACCATTTATCTTCGTCTTGAGAGAAAACTTTCCAGGCTGGGATTCGATGTCCAAAAGGTATTTGTCTAGATAGGCACCAATCACGTTGAACCATTCAATAAGCAAATTAACTTTTCTTGGTGGGTATATGGAAAAGGTACCATTTTCAATAGAATCTTTAAGAATCTCATAGCCAAGTCTAACATTCAAAAACCGAAATCAAATTTCTCATGATAGCCAGGAATCGATATTGGAGAACTGTATCAACATGGTGAAAGTTGACTTCCAGGTCAGATAAAGCTGATTGCATGAAATAGTACCAATCAACCAGGAGTGAGATTATAATTTTTCATATTCATCTTGCTTAAGTGTTTGACTGATCGGTGCATCAAGACTTTCTTTAAAAACGTTTTTCTCTGTTGCACATTTATATTCAAGATGTTCTTTAGCAGATAAATCTTCGTACGGCTGTTTCATTTTCAAGTTGTTCCATTCTTCTTCGATCACCTTCTTGGCATCGTTTTCCGTCAAATTTTTATTTTCTTTTTGAATTTCAATGAATCTGTGTTCAAAATAGATGGTAAATGGACTTCTAGGTAGATTTGGTTTTTCTGGAATTTCACTTAAATCAGAAGGCAGTTTATCGCGAGCTTTTGAAGAGGATTGTCTTATAGATGATATAGATGATGATTGCACCCAATTGTAGAGTCACCATGAGCAAAGTAACGAACTTGACTTGAGTTGATGATAAGAGATCTCAGATTCCTCACAACAAAACATTAATTTAAATTATGAAAAGTAAAAAGTAAAATAAAGTACAATACAATAAAGTTTTGCGTTTGTTTTCAAATGTAAACGTCAGATGGTTCGGATTTACGTCCGAAAAGCTAAGTGTAAATAAAGCTGATGAGATAACAGAGCTGATGAAAACCTTGTAAAATATCTACCCTTGTTCAACAACAATGACATTAGATTCTGAACTTTGATAAGCTTTTTCAATTGGTAATTGCTCATAATCAAGGTAATAAGATCAGAATTGATTATATTGAATTTAGAATTTTGTTTAGTAATTAGGCCTGATATCAGTAATTAGTAATTGATAATTAGATATATTAGTTCAGTTTTTCAAGTTTTTCGTTCTCAGGTTCTGCCTCAATTATTAGCAAACAATAATCAAAATAGTCTATTTCAAATTTTAATAAAATTTTTCTTCATCTTGCAGGTAATCCATTCGAAGGTGTTCATCAAAACCAACCTGGAAGTATTTTATGTTGTCTTGAATAATAAATAAGCTGACTAGAAGCATGTCTCCGGTCAGTAATAAACTAAACCATGTATCAACTGGTTGTTTAGTTTCACGCGAAATTCGAGAATTGGACCATATAGTAAGTCGATTGGAACAAGGCTCAGTATTAACTAAATTTTACCCTAAAGGTAAGCCAGAGAAGCGATTTTTCTGCTTACGCAAAAACACGCGTGAATTGGTTTGGTTCAAACCTGTTGGAGGCCGTAATGTACTTGAAAATTACATTGATTTGAGGCACGTTAAAGAGGTACGGATTGGTCCAGCTTCCAAGATATTTGAACGTTGGCAAGATGACGCTCGAAAATGGGAAAAAGGTCAATGTTTGGTTGTGCTTTATGGCCAACGATTTAGGTTGAAAAATCTTTCCTGTGTTGCAATGTCCATTAATGAATGTGAACAATGGGTTAGAGGAATTCGTTATTTATCTGAAGAGATTCAAAATTGTTCCTATTTAATTCAAATTGAAACCTGGTTGACTCGTGAATTTACAGCCTTGGACGGTGGTCGAGCAAATTTAACATTCAAAGACCTTAAACCATTCCTGTCTAAGATCAGCTGTAAAGCGACAACTGACGAACTAAAGCGTTATTTTTTACAAGTTGATTTACAAGCATCAAGTGAAATTTCATTCGATGCATTCTGTAAATTGTATAGAGCCATGGTTGATCAAAGACGCATATTTGACCAATATTTTTCCAGTTATACTCAGAATGGTCGAACCGTTAGTTTAAAGGATTTTATTTCATTTTTAAATTTCCAATCAATGGAAGGTGATAAAATCGATGAAAAGACTGGTTCATTTTTAATGAGAGAATTTATTTCGACTGCAAATCGATATCAGTTAAGTGATTCTGTTCATCAATTCCCACCTCATCGTCATCATCACCAACCTCGACCACTTTTAAATAACTCAGAGGAACCGTATTTCACAATTGACGAGTTTATGAATTATGTTTACTCTAAAAACAATCAAATTTGGGATAAAAAATTTGAGTCAGTACATCATGACATGAATCGTCCGTTAACCCATTATTGGATCGCCTCTTCCCATAACACTTACCTTACTGGTGATCAAATTAGAAGTGAATCATCTATTGATGCTTATGCCCGTTGCCTGCGAATGGGATGTCGAAGTATTGAACGTAAGCTATTCTTAACTCTACTAAAAATCAATCTTTAATCTACCTGCTTTTTGACTCATCTACAGTTGATTGCTGGGATGGACCAGACGGTTTACCTTTAATTTATCATGGCCACACTATAACTACCCGAATAAAATTTATCGATGCTGTTAAAACAATCAAGGAACATGCTTTTGTTAAATCTGATTATCCGGTTGTCCTTTCCATTGAAAATCATTGCTCACTTCCTCAGCAAAGGAAGATGGCTCATGCATTTATTGAAATTTTAGGAGGTAATTCAGCTATTTCATTTCAATCTATATTTGAGTGGATTATCAAATTTCAATGATTATTTTCTTCGTTTTCGTCATAGATTATCTACTTACGCAGCCTATCGACAAAGATGAAACTGAAATGCCATCTCCGAATCAGTTGAAACGCAAATTTATCATCAAGGTTAGAATCATTTTTAAACTAAAAATTGAACCTTCCGTTTGCATATTTAATTTTCATTTTTCCTACTTTTTTTATTCATTTCCAGCACAAAAAATTATCAGACAATGGAGAACCCAGTTTGTCTCTAAAAAACTCAGATGATAACAATCAGGAAGTTGATGTTAATACTTCCATCAAAAGTGGAATTTTGTATCTTATGGATGATTCGTCGGACCGGGTAGGTGTATTCAAAAAAACTTAACTTGAATTAACTCGCTTAATTTCACCAGATGCATTAAGCTTGAACTCAAATTTAAATGTTATTCTAACCAATACCAACTCTTAATTATTATGATAGGAATGGAAACCTTACCTGTTTATGTTGACAAATACCAAGATGTATTATGCTGAATACAATCCTGATGATGAGGATGAAAGTGACGATAGACCGGCTCATAAAATTGACTCTTCAGGACCAGCATCTAATGATGAACTTCATTTTGGTGAAAAATGGTATCACGGAAGATTACCCGGTGGCCGTCAACAAGCCCGTGAATTACTTGAAAAATACTCACACTTTGGTGATGGGACCTTTTTAGTGCGTGACAGTGATTCCTACGCTGGTGATTATTCATTGTCTTTCTGTTGGGAAGGAAAAGTTAACCATTGTCACATCAAAACTAGACAAGAAAAGGGCCAAACTAAATATTATCTGATTGATTCGGTTCCATTTGATTCGTTATATAATTTAATCACTCATTATCAATCTCAACCTTTAAGATGCAAAATGGGAGCCATTTTCCTTACCGAGCCAGTACCTCAATTGAAAAGTCACGAAAGCAAAGAATGGTATCACTCATCAATAACTCGACCTGGTGCTGAAGATTTATTGAAACAAATCCAGGTTGATGGTTCATTTCTGGTTCGGCCTAGTGAAAAGGAAGAAAATTGTTTTGCTATTTCTTTTAGGGCTGAGGATAAAATTAAACACTGTCGTATAATTCAGGAAGGACGACTGTTTGTCATTGGAAGTGCAAAATTTGAGACTTTAGAAGAGCTAATTAAATGGTATCAAAAGTATCCCTTATATAAAAATGTTAAACTCAAATATCCAATCAGTGGTGATTTCAAAAATGGTGTGAAGGTAATAATTGATAGAGAGTTGAGCAGTTGATAAAATTTGCTAATCATTTTTACCTTTTTTTAACTATTAGGGTATTGAAAGTAGTGTTCGCGGTGGACAAGATGAAAATTACTTGGATCCAAATAATTGTCAATCTGGATTAACTGTGAAAGCTTTGTTTGATTATCATGGACAAAAAGAAGATGAACTTTCATTTTGTAAACATGCTATTATTACTAATGTTGTAAAGGCAGATCCTTGTTGGTGGAAGGGAGACTATGGTGGCCTCAGAAATCATTGGTTCCCGGCTAATTTTGTTGAAGAGATTGAACCAAATGACAATTTAAATGATAAGGTATTTTGAATTTTTTTACAGAAAAACAGCTGAAATGTAACGATTTTTTTTCGTTTTTCTACCAATCAGTTTGATGATCAAATGCCCGTCGGATGTCTTCAAAAAGGAAGTATTGACATTGTTGAATGTGCTGTTGCTGCATCAAACGTTCCAATCAATGGAAAAGAATGGGTTTTCAAAATTGTTTCACCCTCACAAGTTGAGCCTATTGAGATATCTGCATCTAGTAAAGATGAAATGATTGATTGGATCCAGTGTATCCGAGAAACTGCTCAATCTACTCATCAAAAAGTAAATATTATTAATCTATGAAATATCATTTTTTAAATTTAATAATTTTTTTATTTTTTTTTGTAGATTTGTCAAAGCAAAGAGATTGAACGTAAAGAAAGGGTCGCGCAGGAATTGTCAAATCTTATAATTTATTGTCGCTCTGTCCCGTTTGTACCTGAAAGTAAATTCATCATTGAATTATTAATTAATTATTGTTTAATCATACAAAAGATAATTTTCTAATTCATTTTGTCTTTCTTTTTCTGACTCATAGAGATCGGTATCTTTACAGAAATGTCTTCTTATCCTGAGACAAAAGTGGAAAAATGGTTGAGTCCACAAAATTGCCCTGCTTTCAACGAGTATCACTTCAAACAATTCAGTCGAGTTTATCCGGGAATGAGAAGATTAGATTCATCCAATTACGACCCTGTTCGTATTTGGAACGCAGGAGTTCAAATGGTGGCTCTAAATTATCAAACACCTGATCGACCAATGCAGTTAAATCAAGGCAAATTTCTTGAAAACGGTGCATGTGGCTATTTATTACGACCCGATTTCATGTTTGAACCAGGGTTTGACGTCTACAAACCTCCCAAAATCAATCCTGTAACTATGACTATTCGAGTAAGTCTTTTTCGCTAAATAATTATAGTAATTGAATAAAAAACTGATTGCAATTTGCCTTATTCATTGTTAAAGGTTATTGGAGCTCGTCACCTTACCAAAAATAGTCGAGGTAACATTAGCCCATTCATTGAAGTTGAAATTGTCGGAGCTGATTATGATTGTCGGAAGGTTAAGACAGGAACATGCCGTAAGTTGAAAAATTTATCATCTTTGTATTTCAATATTGTCCAGTATATTCAATTTTTAATCCAATATCTTCTATATTATAGATGACAACGGATTTAATCCATGTTGGGAGGAAACTTTCATTTTTGACATTGAATGTCCTGATTTGGCTTTATTGAGATTCGTTGCTTACGATGAGGATAGCTTTGGTGATCCTAATTTTGTTGGTCAAGCTACTTACCCATTTAATTGCTTGCGTCAAGGGTATAGAAGTGTTCCACTCAAAAATGAATACAGTGAAGAACTGGACTTGTCATCTTTATTAGTTCATGTTAAGATCAACAAAAATGAATTTGCTCTCTAAACTAATATTTAATTTCCACCAATCCACCATTCCTGATAATAACTAATCAAGCATAATCAACTTGTGTCAATTGTCAAGATAAATGGTTAAATTGTTGCCATCAACAGTCTTAATTATTCTTTAAGTGTCAAAATTATTTTCCAAAGTCTCATGTTGTCCCGATGTAAACCATCCATACTCATGAATTAATTTTCGAATAAATTCGTGAAAATTGTATAAACACAAGAAATAATTATAGTTATAAATTCAATTTTTGTTTTTGTCATTCAATGAGGAATTTGGTTTTAGACAGAATCGATAGGAATGTCAATGGTGAAGAAGCTGATGATAAAAACCAGGAGAACAGAGGAGAAACCAGAACGAGGATGATGACTGCGCAACATTTTTCTTTTCGCTCTTTTCTCATCAATCGATCGATCTTTCTACTACAATACGAGAGATGAATCCAACTAAGATATGAGCACAGAAAACGAGAGAAGCAAAGAGAAAAGAAGAAAAAAGAAGATCATTATGTTCATCATCATCAGCATCATCTTTTGAGTTTCACTGAACATTAAAAGAGAAGCAAGAGAGCTGCAGAAAGAAAAAGCAGTGGAAAAAAAGGAAGAAGATGTGGATGAGAATGATGATGGTGAGAGAAAGAGTGAAGCAAGTTTCCTCAATAGTTTCCTTTTGGGTTTCCTTGTCTTCCGTTAATTCTTCATGTCAACTCACAGTGTCCAATCTTTATCATGATTCCTGCTGAAAATATATTTGATACACTAATCGAGTATCATCATATTTCTCATTTTCAACCTAATCATAAGCATACTGATTTTATTGTTCACAAAACTTGAAGTCAACTAAATTTGGTGCAACATCAGTAAATTTTTAGTGGAAAGAAGTGAATCTTATTTAAAGTAATATTTTTGTTATTTTCAAAAAATTACAAACACAATCAATGGATTCCAATGGATCTCATGACATTTACGAGGTTAAAGAGATTGTTGGCATGAAAAAAGTTGGGGTTAGTAAAAATCATTTTTATTAATATATTTATCTATTCCTTAATGTATTTTAATGTTACAATACTATTCATCAATCATGCTACTAATTCAACCTGAGAAATCCCAAATTCAAATTGAATCTTTTTTTGGTGACACCTCCTGTTGATTCCTGTTTCATTTGATGATTAACTCTATTTACACGAATCAACTATTCACTGACAAGATTGTCAATTAGAATAGTTATAGAAACAGATGTCAATAGAAAAGATGGAATACTCAATGAAATTTAGATACAGATTCAACCAAACAGTGCTTCGCTTGATATTTTGTTGTAGTCATTGAACTAATACAATACAGTCATTTGATCCTTAAAATTAATCTAACTATTGATTATTTAATGTAAAAGGTACATTTGATAGACTCTTGATTCAAATTTCACGAATGTCAAGTTGATCAAGTTGAAAAGATGCATAAAAATATCGTATTTAATTTTGAGTTGAATTTTCTCGATTGATGTTTCATATTAATATTTTCAAGAGGGAAAAATTGAAGATTCGGGGATTTGAAGATTGGGATAATATGAGAAACAAAATTAGGTAATAAGATGTCTAGCAATTGAAAAGAGATGATTTCATGATGAGAAAATTTCATGAAAATTTAGAGTGAAAAACAAAACATTTAAAGTAAAGTAGAAATATCGATCTCTGGATCTTTTTTTCATCCTGTGTTTTTCATAATAATACAACATGAGAAGCAACTTGCTCAAGTCTTTGCCATGAACAAAATACTCACTGTCAGACTCCTTTTTTATATTATTATCCATCTTTCATTTCTATCCACAGTTTTCGTCTTCTTTTTTTCACTAACATGTAAGACTATTTCCCATGATGATGATGAAAATGAGAGGAAAGCCTGAGAAATGAAAAGGTTTTCCTGAAGGATTTTACTATCGAGACAGAATGATGATAATGATAGTGAAGATGAGAATGGAAAGTAAACTATTATTTATATACTTGTACATTTGCGTGCATCTATTGATTCAGTTTAGGCTAATAAAATCGATTTCGGTGGTTACTCCAAAAATCATCATCATATGTTTCATTCGCGTTCTGTTATTCATGCTTTTTTGCATAAATTTTGCTCATCGATCAATAAATTAATTGAGCAAATAATATGTTGCTAATTGCATATTAACTTAATTTTACGGACCAATAAAAGTATAATAGAGTAATATTCATCGACAATCATATTAGTTATACTATTTCAGGTAAACGAATTTATTTAATTATTTTGTTTCTATCAATACATTTAACTACAATTTTCATCTAAAAGCCCAAGCTTTTTTGATACAAACTATAGTTTAGTCTGATATCATTGCATATTATTTGATAATTTTTCATGACAACAAAATAAATTAATAATAATGCTCAAGAATAGGATAGATGAGGTAATAATTTTATGCTCAAACATTATAATAGGCATCACACAATAATTCAATAACATGTGAATTCATCAATTAAACATTAACAAGATATAGATTAAAATTTTATAATGTTGCTTACTAGTTGAATTAACAAACAATTCTACTATGGCTGAAAAATTCTGTTGGATCATTTCTTGGCCAAACTCAAACGGTTAAGGGCTCCGTTGAAACGAGACAATTGGGACTCAAGAGACTTGGAAATGTATTTCAATTTGTCCAGATTGTTGATGACTTCTATCGATTGGGTAAATGGATCGTATGCGACATCAAATCGACGTTTCAATTTGGTATAAACATAATTTCTAAAAATAAAATCGGATTAAAATTACATATTATTACTCAGAGATAATTCAAATATCTTGTGACCTGAGCTAGAAAAATATTGATTGGTATATTTTTCAATGTCATGGTTCAAAGAATGACTTACTTGAGCTGTTCTTTTGCTTTTTCAAAGCTTTGGGCGACAAAATAAAGACCCTGGTAATCAACATCTTGGTAAGGTTGGACAGCAGCCTTCTCTGGCTCAAATGGTCTTTTCTCTGGTTTATTTGACAATGAATGCTGAAGTTCACCATAAGATGATAAAAGGCCAGCTCCGTATGCTTTTATTCGTCCATCTTCCATGCAGAGACCGAACTCAACAGTGAACCAATAAAGCTATGATCAGGAGATAAATTAGACATGTACAGGTTGTTGAAATTGTCTAATTTAAGACAAAAAAGCTTACAGTGGCAAATCTCTCAATTTCTTGATCATCAGCGCCAAGTGATGCTAATCCTATTTCTTGTGAAAACTCGGCAAATGTTGGATCAGCTAATATTGGAGCATGACCAAGGAGCTCATGAATACAATCTCTATTTCAATCAAATAAACAATTTAAACGAGAAAGTTAATAAATAAAAACGACATCGAAGAAAAGGAGAAAACTAAGGTTGATTAAAACACAAAGAAAGGTAAAAATGTCAAAAAACAGATACACACGGTTCAGGAGAGTGATCAGGATTAGAACCATGCCGAATGTATTGGGTTGACTGAAAAACTCTGAAAGCAAGACTTGCGAGAAAATCTCTTGCAGTTAACAATCCAGCTGCAGGTCGTAGAGTGAATCCTGTCCTACCTGTTGATACAGTAAACAAAACAAAAGTTACGCTTACTATTATCATTTAAGAACTGTTGACCATTTCTTACGTCTTAGGAAATTAGAAACTGCTTCAAGTTGAGGAATTGAGTCAGGACTATAACCACATTCTTGTTCCAAGATTCGAAATACTTCAACATGTTGACGACATGCATGAGTTGGATACAATTCAACCAGCTTTCGATAAACAGCTCCCCTTTAAAAGAAGTAAAGCACTTATTATAATCATGATAACCAACAATTTGCGGCAATAGAAGCCCATAAAAGATGAATACCATGTTTTGATTTCATCAGGAGTATATTCAACATCAGGAATCCGTTGTCCCCTAAAAACAATACAATTAAGATTTTATTACGCAACCAGATAAAGATTGAAAACATACCATCGATAATCAAAAGCTATTTGAGCGATCTCCTTGCGCCGTGCTCGATAAACTTTATCAGTGAATCCCTAGAAAGACACAAACATATTTTCAATTTAAAAGAATTAATAGCAGACAATTAAAAAAATAAACATCGCAAGAGAAGATACTAGCGTCATCTTGTGTGAGAAATGGTTAATAAAAAGTAGAGGGAAAAAAAGACAAGAAATCAATGGATAAAAGTATTTTTAGCTCGTTCCATTTATAATTCATTTTTTCAATAAATTCACGTAGAACGGTTATTACAGCTAAAGTTACGACACTATACTGAATTAAAACTCGGTGAAAATGAAAAATTAACAATCAGTTAGACGTTTCAAATTAAAAGTGTTGAGATTGAATAATGATATTAATTATAGCCACAACTTGAACTTTCGAATTGAGATTTGATATTCGGTGTTTTAAGGAGCATGGAAATAGACTAAATTTATGTAATTAAGATTGTTTAAAGGTTTTATCTAATTGCTGAATAAAAGTTAAAGAAGTAAAACTTACACCGACAAATATGATTAAGGAAACTAACGATTTAAAACTTGTAAACAGCGTTCTCTCACCAATAATCATATTTTACTAGGGGCTATAGAATGAATCAAAGGGCAATCAAGATTGCTCAGAAAAAGTATCGCTGTATAATAAGATAAAAAGTGCCAGAAGTCCTAGTCAATATTTAATGTAAATCGAAGTTGTGATTTTATTTTAATTGCGATTATTTTTCTCCTCTTCTTTTCATTGATCCTTTTTTGATTGTAAGATGGCGCTCAAACATTGATTGTTTTTAATGTTTTGATAAAAGAGTTGCTTTTTGGCTGATCGTAAAATTAATTTACCCAATCTTTAGTTTTGACAATGATTAATATTAGTTCTAATCGTGGATGATACTCACTGGATGATCAATATCTAAATCAGGTTCGTATTTGGTCATAATGTGAGTACAAAAGTCAAGATCACTGATATGTCGAGGAAACCATGGATCTGTTAGTTGGTCAGTTGTGTTTTCATTTATTAAGCCGAGAAAAACAAAGTAAAATAAAGCTTTAATTCGCTGGTTTAAATTAAGTTTAAAAGTGGTTACCTTTAATGCTGATTAGCTGTTCCTTCAAAACTTCTGCTTGAGCAAGATTTCCATGTCTTAGTGATTTCATGAGATGCAGTAAGCCAGATGAGGATATTTCAAGACGAAGAAATATTTCCATTATTTTTGGATCATCGCAATTACATCGACTCTCTATGTGCTCAATGTGACCCTTGCAAGTCTTATTTAATCATCAATTTGGCGGTGAAGGATAAAGTAAAAGTGTAAGTTCTTCATTGAACAATACTCTGTCGCTCATTTTTAAATGGACAATACTTCAAATTGATAATCTATTCGCCCTTTACTGAAATTAGGGCATTTACAGTAATGGCTTACCTCAATGAATTTCAGAATCCTTGGAAGACTAGAGAAAGTCCCATCATTCGGACGTAGCAACAAGTGTTGAATTTGTGGTTTATTGAACTCCTGGTCATTATTTGTCTCAGAAACCACAAGAACCTGTGATGTTGATTAGAACCTTTGTAGTCTTCATTACAGAAAATGTGTCGCCTGTGATACTTACCTCTTCTTCTGGTAAATCAGTGTCTTGTGAGCTCTGGCGTTGTTCTTGTAACCATGATAATCGCGCTTCCCGATTTTTCTGAGTTTCAAATTTTGCATCATCAACCAAAGAGCGCCGACGAGAGGGATAACCATGCTATAGTTGTGATAACAAACATTTTTAAAATGGGTTACTTGGAGTTTGTACAGATGATATAAAATGTTTCCATCAATTTACATATTTAGCTTGATTAGACTTTAAATTTTTCTTAGCAACTTGCAGAGTTGTCCATACTATCCTGTTCAGTGCAGAAATTGATCAATCAAACTGCTATCCAAACATGTGTTAACCAAAAAAGACTAACGAGTTAAAGAAAGGATTGAAAGAAGTTGAAAAGATATTGACAGATGTGGTTTGATAATCTATTTTCGTAGGAATCACTCAACCATAGAAATGTAACCTGTAAAGTTACATTGAGATGAATCACTTTTATCACAAGAGGACAATATAAAGAAAATGATGAAAGGAATTACATGAGTTGAGCCAAATTAGTTACTATTATCATGTTTGAACGACTTCAAAGAGATTTGTTAATCATTTCATGCGGAATTAATGATACCAAGGGTCAGCTATCACTACCAGACACTCAATGAAACTGGTTAACATTCATCTATCCAACAACAAAATGACCAACAAAAACCTTAATCATTTAATTACTATAACCTGTGGTAAATAAGAATGAGAGAAACAATCAAGGATTATTTACATTGCATTGCCTTTGATTAAATATCATCAATCATAGCCATCTCCACCATCAACAACATCAACAAATGGTAAAACTGATTTCGGGCATCTTTATATTAACCATGCTGATAATGTCATCAAGAAATTTACCACAATCACCTTACTTGTATATGTAATTAATGAGCAACATTTAGCAACAAAGCTGATCGGTGTTTTTTAGCTTGGACGTCAGTACGAAAAGATTAAGGTTTCAATAGCTTTAGTCAGAAGTATCATATTGATCAGTAAGATCTACTCTTTTATGATACTCCAAAAAATGTATGTTAATTTCTTGGAAAAGTGTGATCGAACAAAATTATCAGAATTCCTAATATTACAAGATATTCTGTTATCTTTTCAAAATACATATGTAATGTGATCTTTGAAAGGTCGAGTTCTTTCTGTCAGTCCTGATCTTGTCCAACTGTAGCTCTATAAGCTGTTGATATGCCTTTATAAAGTCTACATACCATTGAATGATCAATCTTACCCGATCAGTCTCAGATCCATTTTTATCGTCAGAATCATTCTTCATTCATTTTCAATTCCCTGTTGAACATATAGTAATAATTGTCTTCCTATTCTATTAACTTCCTTCCTTTTCTTGGGGCTTTTCTAGTTCACCGATCACCACTAATTGGCTTGAAGATTGGACACTCTAATAACCTTTTTCATTACGAGTATCATCGTCTGTAAATCGCTTTTCATTCCCTTGTTCAGTCAATAGAAATTTTGCATTGATTATTATCCCTATCAATATGAATATCATTTTGAAAAGATCAGCCTCTGAATTATGCTAGTTTTCAAGCTGTCGTTAAACAACTACTATAATAGACGGATAATTTTGGCTGGTAAAAGCTTTCATCAAATTAGGGATAAGATCTTTTCATTATCACCTTTACATTGTTATGAGATTCACTTTTGATTTTTTCTTCTCTTTTTTTACTTCAATCTAGTATGAAATGAAGTAAAAGTATCTTTAAGGTTGTACTTTTTTATCGTAATCGCCAGGAAAAAAAGACTCATAACAATAACTCAGGATCATCATCATAAAAGGAAATAACAATAACCATAATAATCCGGTAAAAGGAGTAAAAAAGATGATAATGTGTCAATATTTGGAAATGAAAACTCATTGCAACCATGAAATTAGATTGATAGTTTGGTCTTGCATTAACATACTTGTTGAACAATTGAATTCAATTTTCTTTTGTTACATTTTGTTGACAAAAAAAGATCAATTCAACTGAAAAGTTCTTAAAGAAACACGATAATCAATACTAATCTGTACTGTACTATACTGTACATCTGTCAATCCAATCCAATCTAATTGACTAATCTAATCAGCTTGTAATTAATTCAGAGTTGGCTTGAAGAGTGTAACAGATTAGACAAAAAGTTTTCAACATTTCAAGAACAAACCAACTATTACTTTAGATTGAGATTTACATTTTACAGCCTATTTCAAAACCAAATTGATTCAATTATTACTTAACTTTAACAAATTATACTTAATCAGTAATTTAATGAATTTATCAACTTACCTCAACGCTGTAGCTTTTGATTGAAAATTTAGCACGACTTAAAGCTGCTATCGAAGCCATAACAAGAAAATATTGAGTATGAGTGATGAAAACGAAACAAGATGATTGAAAACACTTTTAAACACTTTTAATTGTAACAATCATAGGCGATATCAAGGGTACAACAAGTTTAACGTTAAGTACACATTAGGAGTGAATCTTGTTCTCATTTTGGTTTATATTCAATGGTTAAACCTTGACTCCCTGTAAGGTAGTGACACCTTTTTGTTAGACCCAAGAAAATGAGATGAGCAGGAAAAGTTGCTCATGCTACACTTCAAGGATTGTGAAACAAATTTCAAATTATGATAAAAGTCTCATTTGACTGTCATAATAATAACTAAACAATTTAATTCACACAATAAATAAAATAAGAAATAATTAACCAATTGGCGAAAGATTGAAAATGCATATTCCCGAAGAGATACATTGAAAATCAGGTAATTTCCCATTTCTACTTTTATCACCTTAAAATAGAAAAGCATGGAAATTATGAAAATTTTGAAAAACGATTAACCGATTATCGCATTATAATGACTTAAAATTACTAAAAAAACAATGTCTATCAAAATATTGTGAAATTAAATTTTGTCTCAATTATTTTGACAGGAAAATGCAAATTATTTTCACAATCTCTGAAGTTTTTGAAAATAACATGAAATCAAGTGTCCCTATCTTTTTGCCAACAGTTTACACTGCTTTTCCTTACTCATCCTCATCAATATTAGGCTATTGTAGGTAAAATAAAAACGAGAACAACTAAAGATATAAACAGGATTGATGTAAAGTTTGGTGTGATTAGAAATGAATCGCTCAGAGTGAAGCCAACCTCTCCGTGGTCAACTCTGTCCAAGAAAAGTAAAGCCTGAGATACAAGAAAGAAAAGAGTTAACTTTTGATTAGCTTGATGGACACTAACTAACCTCTAAACGAGTTGGATCGTTAGTCTCCTTTAATGTCAATTGGTACAAATCGTCATAAAATTGGTTTGATAAAAGATTAACTTGTGTCACATTCATAATTATTAAGTAAGTTGCTGCAATGTTGATCACAAAACGGTAAATCAACTCAACCAACTGTTGCCCATCTAGTTGTTTGTTGAGGACAAAATGTAATTGAAATACTGAAGGAACAAAATTGAACAGAATGAATAGAGCAAGGAAATGTTTCCAATGATTGTTGGCAGTCCGAATAAATTCAATTGTATTACAATAGCGATAACGTCGGTACAAAATGATATCCTCTGATTTATCTGTACGAGCCAATGTTGCAGAGTGTAAATGTGAAGATGATGGATGATGATTTGATAATAATGAAGATTGAATCCTTTTGTCTTCCCTGAATGAATTGTTGATATCACGGAAAATTGATTGAGCCAAAATAGTTGAGATTAAAAATTGGTAAACAAGAAGGTGGACAATTAGTAAACCGATTAGATCAACAATTGTGTGTACCATATCAACCAGTGTCGTTGGAGAGTAAAGACTAGATGTTGAATCCAAGGCAATGGTTATCAGTAATTGAAAGTAAATAACAGTGGACAAGACTATTAAAAGGTAGAGTCGTTTACGGACAGATTTAACTCTATCACTAACCCATTGTTTTATCTCAATATTGTCCTTGGTCGGTTGATCAGCTGGTGGTGAATAAAGAGTTTGCCATATAGAGTCCAGTTGATTTAATGGAGGTTCACGGGCCAATATACCATTTAACATTGTAAACAGAGTGACATCATTGAGAAATAGAGTAAATTTCATGAAATCAAGACGAGATCCAAAAGAATCAACTAACCCAGCTGAGGGAAGAAACGAGATTAGCATTAAAAATGAATGGGTTATAGCAAAGGTTCCCATAAAATAAACTATCCTTTGGATCCTTAATCTTCCTGTACGCTTTGTCAGTAAACGGTAAATTGGTTTTAGTAAAGGCTGATTAACCAATATGCCAATAAAGGTCAATTTAAGATCAATCTCGGGTCCAGCATTTGAGGTATCTTCCAAATTAACGGCAACTTGATCATCATCATTAGAATCGGTTGAACCATTATCACTAGGTTTGTCTTCATTGTTGTTTAAACTCTTCTCTTCACTTGTATTGTCCTCAGTATTGCTGATAACAACACTTGTCTCTTCACCGTTATTATCATTATTTGAAACATGGTTAAGCTGATTAATTTCACTGTTGTCTTGGTCAACTAAAGACTCAGATTCATGGTCAGTTGGCGTTGATGCTTTAGGTTCATTTGTTGTCATAATTAAAGATTAACTCAACCAGTGTGATCCAATTGATCACTGGTAAACTAACATAACCCACACCAGCGAACCAACTTTAACCAGCCAAATGATTCTCTATTGATTGAAATGGCTTTCTCCTTAACTGATCATCATTATTTTCCTTCTCATCATCATCTTATAATTTATTTTGTCATCACGGAAGAAAAGTGAAATTAAGTTCACTCATTTCCAAGCCTTTTCTTAGCATGAGCACGCTTAACTTTAGCCTGATTCCTAGGAATTGAAATACATCTGACCAAGAAATAACGTAACCATTTATTTAGGTTAACTGCTGTCAATAGCTCAGAGTCTAGGCTTTGATATTCAAATTTATTAGACTTCTCATTTACTTGGAATTGGCTTGAATCTTTACCTTTATTTACCTAGTTAATATGTTTATAGTAAAATAAAAAAGTTAAGGATTCAAGTGACGATAGAGATTATGATTGGAAGCACGCAATTTGAATCGTTATTATTACCATTTTGAGTTTGTAAGGAAAGGATGATTGGAAAATGAAGAAACAAAAATAAGGTTGATTACATGATAGACTGAGAAGAAAAGGTAAAAAAAGAAATAAAGATTAATTATTCAAGTTGATCTCAATTTTTCCTACTGATTGTTGACTTTTTTGAATCATAATTATTTTAAAACTAGGTCTATGTGTAACCCAAAAAAGATTTAATTTTGCTATTAAACACTCGATAATCATTAATATAATCATTTAATGGTCCTTTAATTATGAATTGTTTTCTTTTGCTATTTTCAATGCCAGAAGCAAAGAGTTATAACTTGAGTTACTCTTTACCAGAAGTTTATTTTGATTATTTTGAGACATTCTTTCGTTGAATTGTACTGATTTGATTTTAATTAGGCCAATAGTTTATTTAGATTATTTTGATCTTGGGTTTTTTAAATTTTTGTCCATTTCTCTTTTTATTATTGTAGACTGATTATCTTTATAAAGTACGGTGGAGAGGTTATGGACCTGAAAATGATACTTGGGAACCTCAAAGTAATTTTTTCACCTGCCATGATGTTATTGAAGAGTACAAAAGTAAAAATAAAAGCTTCAATTCGATTAAATCACTAAGAAGTCGCAATAAAATTGCTAAAGGTTCAGATAAAACGCTGAAAAGGATTAAGTCAAATTGCCCGCCATTTGTTAAAGCCCGCTCAAAAAAATCAAATTTGTTGAGTAAGAAAACTCTTTCTTCAACTTGTTCATCTCCTTCTCCTTCTTCGTCATCTTCGTCATCATCTTCATCGTCGTCTACCTCATCAACCTCTACTACTTCAATTGTTGGCCGAATCAAAATTAAAAAGGAACCTGAACAGCAAGATGAGGAATGTAGTTCTTCAATCGAATTGGAAAGACTAGCTGAACTTAGAGGACTCAAAAATACTCAACCCTGTATTAAACAAGAAGCATCTCAGCAACAGTTAGATGGTGAAGATCAACAAAAATCCATATCTTCTATTGGTTCACCATTACCTTTACCATTTCCCTCATCATCTTCATCATTTTCACCCTCATCTCGATTCAACATTGGATACAATTTGAATCAAAGATTTGGTAATGACTGTAAAACTCCGTTAATTTATGCAGCTGAAGTTGGCAACACCAAATTAGTTGAGTTTCTTCTTGAATCTGGAGCTGCCAAAGATTTAAAGGATTCCAATGGAAATACAGCTTTGATTCTGGTAATTTTTATTTTCTCGCTTTATCTTAATTTTATTATAATTGACATATGAATTCTTTTTGATTATAGGCTAGTCAAAATGGCCATTATGACATTGTCCGGAGTTTGCTGCTTCATGGAGCCAATTTTTCAATAATCAATGATGCAGGTTCAAATGCATTGAGAACCGCTAAATTATTTGGAAATGATGAAACTCAACACATTTTGACCAAACATGTTTCTCAGTAATTATCAGATTCTCATTAGATCTTTTTGTATTTCGAAATTTTATTGATTATGATTATCTTATGTTCATTTAGGATTACAATGGCATTAGAAAAACAAGTCATTGAACTTCTTCGTAGTACCGCTCGGATAAGTCACGCTCTTTTTCCCATTCAATGTCATTCCACAAGAGAAAATCTACGATTTCGGTTGCTGTTCAATTTTGATTCCATTGAGCCATTTCAGCCAGGTTTGTTAATAGCGCATTTGTTCTCAAACTAATTTTGTGAGATTTCTCTTTCTATTCACAGGAATTGGGTTTCTTCTGTTTATAAGTGATTTAAATTTCAGTCTCTTCAAGCCAGTTTCATTGAGATTTTTCAGTTCTTCCGCCAAAGTTAAGGTCTACCTTAATCGAACTCTTCAAAAATCTTTAACAGAGGTAATTACACGTCCTTAACCGAATTTCATCTCCAATTGCTGATTTCGTACTAAAATATTTTCTTGTTCAATTTTTAGGGTGCCAAATTTGTCTTCTCATTCAGTCCTTTACGTCGAGGAGTTAATGAGCTTTTGCTTACCATTAAGGAATCTCAATCACGACAGTGTTTCATCATTTGTGCCTATCAAGTTACCTTGATCAACTCTAAACCCTAATCCAATACTGAACCAAGAAAGCTAATTATTGTTTAAATTGAATCATTAATTTTTATTGATTATTATTCCATCATTATCACTGTGTCAAGAAATTCAAATGTCAAGACAATTTAATGGCCAGAGATCGGAAATCAAAATATCACCTGGTAATACAATTAGTATTAGTGAATGAACCAATTTTTTTAAACTTCTCCAGCTCATCCAGAATAACAATTATTATATTTTGAAATGAAATGGAAAAAATTTTTGCAGCAAATTGTATCGATTATGAACAGAAAACAGATATTCATCAACAAATTGAACCCAAGATGCTACGAGTTCATGATTGATCAAAGAAATTTGCTCACAGATGCAGACACTTTACTGGTGAATGTTATTTAGATATCAAATTGTACATTAGATACCTAAAGCTCGTCATTCCTGCTAAAACAAGTTGCGCGGCCAATTAAGTACAACGCAATTGATAGACAATTCATTGGAACTTCACTTGATACCTGTTCTTATCAAAAGATCATCATTTCATATTGATGAATGTTTAATCAGTGATAAATGTTCTCTTTTTCGCTTAATCAATTTGAATTTGTTTCTTATACTTATGTTTGTGTTCATGTTTGTAATCAACTTTAATAATCTCAATGCAAAATCAAAAAGAGATGACACCATGGAAACAAAGTCTATGATCATTTAATCCATTAAAAAGTACAATCTTACCATTTTTACTTTAATGTAACTCTCAATGATAATTTTTAAAATAAATGTTTCTTTCTCTGTTCACGCAGCACCTTTGCTGAGTTATCATGATGATCATAGGATTTTTTGAAAGAAAAAATTGAAGTGGAAATTTAATTAAACAGAAACAAAGTGTCAATTTAAAGGAGTTAAACTATCGGTTAGAAACTACTTTTGTAAATTCGTAGTGAAACTATGCTAACTTTGAAATCAATTTATTCTTTGAACACAATTTATACCAGATTACAAACACATAATGATGATAAAAAAACACACCAAAAAGAAAGTAATAAAGTAGTCAATCACGGGTCTGTAAGTTGAGTGAAAAAGCATGATAATTTAAACGAATTTTTTTGAAAATATTGAGCCAGGAAAAAAGCTTTTTCGAGAGGTGAAAATTTAAATATAGTTGTTTTAAAGAGGATAACCAGAGATCTATAATATTTGTTAACATCAATCGCAGAAACTTTGGCCATTGAGAGAATATGTTTCCAAAATTAAACTTGAATGAAATCGATTTGGATTATCTCGGTCTGCTTGTTTGACACAGAAGGTTCTTAGTTCTATATGGTGAAATGAAAGAAAGTAATAAAAAACATTGTCTATTTCGAGTAATTCAAAAAGTTATAATTTGAGATGATTTGATTAATTTTCAAATCGATTTCTTACTGTCAGAAATTACACAAAGAACACAGCCCATGGATACTTGAATAACATATAGCTTGCTAAAAGGCTCCAAAGATCACTAATCTGCTCTTTTCAACCAATGGTCCGCATTAATGGAAATGTCAATATCAATGGTGAACTTCAAAAATTAACATATTTATAACAATTAAGATGATCGATAGTGTCCGACTAGCTTGTTTTAAGACGACTTGTTGCAAAATGACGGAAACTGATTGCAATAAGCTTGGTCCAAATAAATGTTCGAACTATCAAAAGAGTATGGTTTAAAAATTATAGCTAAAACCATCAGTGTTCTTTCAATTGTGACCAGCACTGCAATTTATTGGTTTTATACAAGCAATAGTTAGTCAAGCCTAATCAAACACCAAATATTCAATCACAGAAAATGATTTCTGAACAATATTCGCCAGTATTACCATAAAATGACTCAAAGTCAGACGGCTTAATTCAAACAGTTTGTTGGAATGCACTGGACTCTTCCTTTTCAGGTTCAGTACGAGCAGATATTTGTTTAATGTATTTCCCCATGTAATAAATTGTAATCAGAAGCACTGCAAGTGAATAAACACAAAACATCAAAACATGACCCAATCCTTCAGTCTCTTTATTATCACCGTTTGCCAAGTCCAAAATTAGAATGAAGATTATTATGACATCACATACGAGCACAACAATACAAAATATTCGGTAAACCTTTAAAACTCCTTGCCAGCGTTTGATTATCGCTATTACAACAAGTGCGTTTAAAAAAAGGTTGAAATAATAGGAGTAAAAGAAAGAGCCTGGTGAGTTATTGATTATATTCAGCAACGCGATTATATTTAGTAAAGTTGATAATACAAAGATGAACAGCAGAATATTTCTTGGACTGATAAAAGGCTGCCGTCCGTTGGTTTGTTCACTTGAATTCATCATGGTTATGTTGGTGTAAGCCTTTCGATTAAATTATTCAACGCACAAAATGGCTGGTTTCACAATTTGATGTAAATTAATCAAATAACAGAAAAAATATTTTTCTTCCGCAAAAGTAGACAATTGCTGGTCCAAGCTGTAACGCTTAAAAATCAAATGCATTTAAAATTGTTTTTCCAAATGTTTAAATTGAAATGAAAGTCAATAACGATTTTATGCAACTCAAAGCTGAATGATAAAGTGTAAAATAGTTAATTACAATTTGCTAAACAAAAAATGACAAATCAATAGCAAAATTCATGTTTCTATTGAATAATGATCTATCGATTTTTAAATGATCTATAGAATATATACACATTCATATCGAAAGTTTGTCTTGTTTTATTAAAATTGAATCATATTCATATAAATTATCAAATGCTCATTTAAATATTGCGATTTTCATATATTTTCAAGTATGTTTAGTTTGTTACTTTGCACTCAAAATGATTCAATAAATATTTAAGCAGTAAACTGAGCAATCTGTATTTAATTGCTCAATTGACGACTTGAATGTTGATATGAAGCAACATTACAAAAAGACAGACAGAAATTTTCTTGTAAAATTATTCGTTTTATATTATGTGATCTATTTACATGAAATGATGAAAAATTTGTTTCAGATGTTAAATCAATTAAAAAAGAACATTCAAGTTCAATAGTTAAAATTGATAATTACTAATTGAAAATGCGTCATTGGAATAACTAATAAAAAAAGGTAACAATATTTCAATCAGCTCTTAGTGAATGTAAATCATTGACTTTACAATATATCATGATTGTGAGAAAACAAGAATGAAAAATTACTCTACAAAATATTGCAAATAGTTTTACTCTTTTTCTTAGCATTCTTGTTGTTAACTGTGGTATTGGTGGTTAATCGAGTTCGTTTCTTTTTGTAAATCTCTTTCATCAAATAATAAAATATTGCCTCAACATTGGCTCTTGTTTTTGCACTTGTTTCAATGTATGGCACATTCCAGGCATCAGCTAATCGTTGAGCCTCCTCTTTGGAAACAACCCTTTTCTCATCTAAATCAGCCTTATTACCAACCAATAAAAATGGAATGGACGATTCATCGCCTTTCACTCGAAGAATCTGTTCACGGAATTCACTTGTTGCAGCGAAAGATTCTCCTTCGGTAATTGAAAAGACACACAGAAATCCTTCACCAGAACGGAAATAATTATCTCGAATAGCTGCATAATCTTCTTGTCCGGCTGTGTCCAAAATGTCAACCATAACTGCTTCATCCTCAACATGAGCTTGTTTCCTGTAAGTATCAGCCTTGGTTGGTTCATAGTCTTCAACAAACTGTAAAAAATAAATGAAAAAAATTAGATAATTAAAATAACAGTAAACACAGTGAAAGTTTAATTACACTGCAAAGATAATTAACTCAAATGAGTGACAAATAACCAACAAAATACTTTTAATTATGTAAATCTTTTTGAACATTGATGCACCATAAAGCTCAATACATAAATTGTATTAAAACAAACTAATGATTCTCATTTCTATCGATACTCTAAATAATATCAAACAGCTTTTGGAGCCAAAATTTCTTCTGGCGGTCAATTCAAAATAAACCAATTACTGAATTTATTAATTAATAATTTCTATCAATCCATCAACTATTTAAGTATATTGTATAAAGTACAAACAAATATCTACTAAATTATCAGTGTATGTTATTTAATCACTAAGCCACGGTCGAAATAATGAAGTATCAAAATATAATAGCATGTTATCAGACTTTTAGATGACTCGATGAAAAGATAATCCAACATTTCAATACTTAGGGATAGTCAAGGAATCACTTATGGATTAAGGAAGTAATAATAAACTTTAGATTATTTTATAGTCTGTAAAATAATCAAATTGAACTCATTTTTAAAACAATGATTACAGTAATGACCATTTTGATAGGCCTGTGATGACAAGAGTGCTCCTTAAACAGTAGACTACAATCAAAATTTCCTGACCACTTAATGGATACAAAAATTGAGCCTTAATAATGATCACGAAAATGGATAAAGTTAATCTAAATTGCCATTTTTGTATTAACCAGAAAAACAATTCATGATTTGGCTATTATAAACAAGATCAACACCAAAAGGTTACAGTTGATGATTGATTAAATAGCAAATTATCGCCATCATCATCAGAATATTACACTTTCACATTTAAATTACAACTCGATGATGGCCTGAATATGAAGACCAAAAATTGCTTTTAGGTGTTTTCAGTTCATTTAAAGGCAAATCAAGATTACCAGCATTCAATAATATCAAAAAGCCAATAAATAAGAGCAAACAATTGAAAATTTATTCACTTTTTCGCTTCATCCAGATTTTAAAACAGAAACAACAGCATTTATTGATTAAAAGGGCAGACTTTTAGTTTATAAATTTCATGTTAATCAAAGCAGTCATGATTATAATCCCGCAATAAATCAGTATAATTATAAGTTGAGCCAAAAATAGTCTGTCCAATAACATTGAATCAATAAAAATTGCTATCAAATACAAAGAAACCCATTATTGAAGCACAAAAATTGTCCAGCTGATCTTGGCTCTAATAGCTAATCATTAAACCGTAATAAACCTCATAAATTGTGAATAAACTACTTTTGTTGACAAAAACTTGATCATCAAGTAGCAGTCAAGATGGTTACAAACAACAGAGTCCTGATTCTGGTTGTTGATTAACTAAAAATGAAAATAAATTGTCACGATTTAGTAGCAATCGGTATAAAGTGAGAACGAAATTATGATAATTTTGGCAAACACACACCTGATTGTCACGAGGTAAATAACAATGAAAATAAACTGATTACAATCATGTTTATTTCCCATCTTAATTTACTTAACATAAATCATTCTCAAAAAACATTGTTTAATTTGTCAATGGAGTAAATTGTTTACAAACTCACTTCTTACTTGATTACAATCATTATTGAACAATGTTACAACAGTGAAAACCCGATTTGTGAGGTTAAGTCTCTTGAAAACCCAAGTATCAATTGTTCATGAATTTGTACAAAGACGTGATTAACTAATAAAAACTAAACATCGATTGTAAATTCAAATTCAAACACCAGACTCAGCTGTTAAACTGTTTGAAAAGAATTGAATTTCAATGAATTGTTAGTAAAATTGAGCCAAAACAGATTTGATAGCAAAATATCCTTGAAACATTCAATGATCAGCATAATTTATTGATTTGATTTCTTTCATTACAATCTAATGGCAATTAATCTCCACCCAAATTATAATCAAGTTGAAAAATCAAATTGTTATCATTAAAAGTAATCACACCTAACACACCTAATCTAAATTGAGGTTCCTCATTATATCAACATTTTGCTGGAAACAAACCATTTGATTGTTGATTTTTCTTGCTAAGTTGATAATTTTAAACAATCAATCTTAATAAATTGTTGATCTTTCTATGGGTTTAATCAACTCAATTCAAAATACTGGTTAATTTAACTTCCTGATCAATGTTGTTGATTTGCCAAGAAAAGTTTTACTTTTAATACTTTTAGCTCTTTTGGCCTTATTTTGTTGCTTCAAGTCAAGTGAATCTTTTTCAATTCACTTGATAACTCAATTTATTATGAGTATTTCACAATCAGTTAATCAGCCATTCAGCAATAAGTCTGTTAATAGCAACAACAACCTTTGGGAAACATTTAAATCTTTTTGGCAATCAAATGTCCAGATCCAAACAGATTGCTGTTGATGTACAATTAATGGCTGTGAGTGTGAAAAAAGTGAAACAAAACCATGAAAGCGTTATAATTTTCATTATTTCAAGTAGCTATTCAAATTGATGTGAAGCTTAGTTATTCAAATGATTCAGTTTAAGAGGAAAAATTGTTTCAACTTTTGTCTTTTGTCAATATTTTAATTTATATTTTTGTCTTTGCTTGCTTAAATCAACAAATGATCAACACAACAATTATGATATTTTGATGTTAAAGTTATCGTCAAAGGCTTGAATAGTTAAACAATTAAAGGACTATTAAGATAAATGAAGAGTCAAAATATTAGGGACAATAAAATGGTTATGATTAACGTTTATATAAAGCTTTTGTAAACATGCAAAGTCAAGGAATGAGAAAGTGTAACATTTTAAAAATTGTGTTTGCGTGTTTAAAATTAGCTCGCAATTAGTTGAACAAATTGTTGTATTACAATTGGTGGATGAAGTGAAGATGAGCCAGGAGAAAGGCTTGATTCAAGATTGATTACAAAAGTGAATCAGTTTATGAACTTAGCAGTTAAGGTGAACAATATTTGAGGCTTAAAGAAGTGATAATCATTTTGAAAATAACGGTTAAAACGGTATTGAACAATTAAATCTGACAATCAGTCCGTTATTGAATAGTTGAGCGTTTAATATAAGTGTTTTTCACTCATTTTCAACTGATTGTTACCATTGATACTTGGCAATCATCAAATGATTGACTTTCCTCTCAAAGTGTATCATGAATGCCAAAAGTCAATCAAGTAACTGATGAGTTGTTTGTACATTTTAAGATACAATCAGTTTCGATTAGTATAAGATCAAAATCAATTTGCATTTCAATAGTTAGGTAACAATTATCTGAATGTCAATTTTTTCAAGCCAAATTATCCAAATTCAAGACTTGGCTCAAGTCGATTTTGAGTTTGCTTTTGACCATTTTAGAGTTCATTTCATATTTGAAATTTAAAAACATTATAAGGAATGATTAACAATCAATATTCATAGCAAACGAATGTCGACCTAAATTGTAATCTAATAACGACAAGAACAGGAAATTTCATTGTTTCTCTCTTTTTTCCTCAGTTGATTCCAATGATATTTATATAAGATAATGTTAATGTTTCCGGTTAATCATAGCAACCAGAATGACACGAAATATATCATGAAAATCGGGTCACTTTGATTAACATTGTTTAACTTTTCCTTTCAATGTTTTCATTGACTCATGAACGTGATTGCCGATTATAATTTAGACTGTTTCAACATCAGGAAGATGATATTCATAATATCCATCATTATCATGATTACAGTCAATTTTGCACTTAAGATTATTCTTTTTCTGAATATTATGTAAATAAATTTCAAATCAACAAACAGTTTTGGTTATTCAAGGTTTGAATTGAAATACAATCAACTCTTTGGTTGAAGCATCTTCATCTTGCGACTAATAATTAATAGAAATACAATTAAAATATAATTCATCAAAAAAAAGGTTAAATTGTTTTCCATCTCAAGTCCTTGAAGTTTAAATGATAACACTATTGTGATAGTTGGTTATTATAACAATTAACACGGGAAATTTCATTTGAATCAAGTTGATTGTTGAAACACAGTTTAACGTCTAGTTGGATGAGAAACAAATGAATTTTTTTCCCATTCAAGGTTTTCATTGAACTTTCGATATCAAATTCAATGGTTCATTTGATTGAGGTCATACTTTAGGAATTTCAATTTTTAAATCATTTTCATGATTATCTTGTTATGATAGTTATGATTGAATAATGTTGAAATGAACAGAAAAAAAGCTCAAGAAATTCAAGATTCATTCATTGGTAACATTTTACCTTTTGCTGTTCATTGATGATGAGAAAAGGTTTGACTAATTGTCCTTAATCATGGTGAGATCTAATTAATCTGTTTCATTATCGACAATATAAATCTTGTTTTCCTTGTCATAACTTATCGCTTGATCAATCTAATGACCTGGAATGTTCATTTTTTAAATTGTTGACAAAAAAATTGAGAATCAAGGTTATCTTTTTTTGCCATCATTTTCATGTAACCATCAAAAATAGATGTAATCATTTGAATATGAGCTGAAAAATCAATAACAGGTTCAGATTTGAATCAAATTATACTTTACATGTTAATGGTGATTCTAATAGTCGAGTAAATTATTAGGAAAAGGCAATAACAGTTGGTTGACAAAACATGAACTGAGTCGTGGTAAAGTCTAATGGTTTTTCAATGTAAGTCCATTAATTTTAACTTTAATTTTTTACCCTTTCGTTGTAATCAAATAAGCTAATTACAATTACTGGTTAAGTGTGATTTAGTCACGAATAGGCTTACAAGTTGAGTCAGGAGAAGAATGAAAATGGAATTAAGATGAAAATTAAGTTGAAAATCAGCTGAGATTTTCTTGGATATTGATTGTCCAACACGAAATGTTGATGTTATGACAATGCACAATGAAGGTAACAATTTAATTATACTGTTGGTTGGCATGTTAATGTATTAAAATAATTTGTTTGATTGTTGTTATAAATACAAGTTTGATGAGTTTTGACGCACGAAAAGGAGAAAATATTTAATACTTTCAAACTGATTGAGGAATACAAGAAATTGCTATTAAATTTCAAGATTCTGGATAATTGATTGTGAATAATCTTCTTTTCTGATTTTCGTGAAAACAGATTTCACTTTCAGCAAAAATTGAATTCATTTTATTCAGATTACAATTTTAAACTTAAATAATAGTCTATCTTCAAGGTAAATTGAGACTTAACCTACGCTCAATAGGAATCGACATTGCAAGAGATTAAATTGCGTGTTGAAAGATTATCATTGAAACGTGATCAGCTTAGAATCAGCACAGAAAGTATTTCAATTTCAATTCATGTGATCATTCGATTTGGCTAGAAATAAATGGTTAAAGATGGTTGAGTTGAACAGCAAATTAACCAAATAATGGTCATTTCTTGGGTTTTAAGGTTGATCTTTGATGGACCCTTCAATAATCAACTTTTATTATGGGTTTTCAGTTGACAAAATAATTTCTAGATCATCATCTTGATGGGGAAATTAAATATTGAAGAGTGACATGTGAAAAGATGAAATTGATAATTGAAAATGAAGAAGTGATAATAATACTGATTTAGAAGCTAAAGTAACGATTAAGGGTCTCAATTTGGCCTGAATTAGTGATGGATAAACATCAAGATGAATGATCATGGATACAATGCCAATCATCAACTAATCAAACTTTGAAAGGTTGACTAAAACTGGTACAATTTCAAGATTTTCATCAAGTAATTTCAACATTTCATTATTTTGTTGTACTTTCACTGATTAATTATAAATTTAAATCATCTCTATTAGTTAATGGTAATTGTGAGCTTTTTTCAAGCAAAGGTTAACTTGTTATTACAATTAGTAATTTATGGTAATGCAAGGCAGTTGAAAGGCCTTTAAATGATTTGATTAACAATGTGTTGCTGTTGAAAATTTGATAAAAATGTAAATTTAAGGCTTTTCCTAATACAAATAGCTCAATGTATATAAACTAATAATTTATTGTTCAATTTTTAAGTTGGCTGGTTGAGTAAGTTATCAATGCTATTAGTAGACAGGTTGAACAATAAGTCATCATCGGTTAATCGTCCTACAATTATTGGATTATTGCGTGACCATTAGTTGAACTGAAGATTGTATTGGAAGCAATCAACATGAAAACATGATCTATCTAAATCAGTTTCATCAGATGATTAACTTGCTTTTAGAGTAAAATGTTTCCCCATTGATTCCTATCCTGATTCATAGCCTTGGCATTATCAACTGCCACTGATCAAAGGTACCAGCCATTATGATTGGGAAGTAATCAAAGGTGAGAAGACATCAATCAGTAAATCAATCAAAAGGCTTCTTTTTTTGTTTACGGTTAATAGTTTTCTAGATCACTAACAGTTTCATTAAAATGGATATTTCACACTTTTTTTGAATAAGTGTACACTTTTGGATGGTTAACTGTTGACCTCACTTTTCATGATGGTAAAAAACTATTAGAGTTTATATGGTTTTTTATTGTAATCATTGACATTCAAGAGTTTCAACTGACCAAACACAGTTCATAACCTTACTCACTGCACAGACTTGGTCAATTAAGCAACTAAAAATACCCTATGTTGATTAGTTAATTGTATTCAGATAACATGGAAAGTAACCTAACTCAATGAATGGTCAGGTAGCCTTGATTATAATAGTTTATTGATTCAAGCTTTTCAATTGCCTTGTCCTTGCCTTAAATGTTGATTTTCATCTTTCATAACGTTTAATTTCAGCTAATACAGTTAATATCAATCAACCTACTCGAATACAATATTGGTTTGATGAACAATTTATGGATTGATTCTATTCCAAGTGTCAAAAGGCTTTAGGGTTGAAAGCAAGTTAAATATAACCGGAAAAACATGGTAGGTTTACAGCTAAAGGTAATAGGGTGAGTTCAATGAAGTAAGCGGCAGGCAAGAAATATCAGCGGGAAACACGGAAAAACTAGAATTAGCTGTTTCAATGACCTGACCAGAAGAGATACAATACTTTGCACATTCCTTTGATCAAGGTTTGGTCAAGCTTTAAACTGTGGTCAATAGTGAGAAGGTCTACTCTCATTTTATGCAAAAAAAGGCCTCATCATGACCTCAATTTTATCTTACTTGCAAGTCATAATTATTGTAATTTGACTGTTTTTAGGCTGTTGGTTGATTAAGCTAATTTTTTTGTCAAGAGCTGAGAAAGAGGATTAATTGGGCTACTTTAATTGTTCCCATACTAACCTCGTCGTACAAAAATTGTAAGGTCAATGCTGATTTACCAACACCACCAGATCCAACCATTATTATTCGTAGTAAGGGTGGAGGTGAAGCTGGTGTACGATCAGCTGGACGAGTCAATGTATTGGTTTTTGTTTCAGGTCCACGAGTTGGGTTCACTTCACTGGTTCGTTTCTTAAAGTGAGGAGCTATCCGACTGTTGGGTTGACAAAAAAAGCAAATATTAGGTTTGTTTGTTCAATAGTTTGCCATTCCTCACCTGGACCAGTACTCCTGGACATTTTGGTATAAGTTGTTAATACTTTTTCTCATGTTTTCATTTAACTTTCTTATATCATCCATTTTGGTAAAAACTCGAGATGGTTTCAATATATGTTGACAATCACTGAGATAAACACTGAACAAGGTGAGATGGTGATATAACAATTAAAATGATGAATCGATACACATACGGGAATAGTTGTATGAACACATTAAATGATAAATAAAAGAGTGATCAGACGGATGACATTTTAATTGAAAATTGGGAGCTGGTCAATGATCCAGAAGCAATTAGAGATGTCCGTTGGTCTATCTACAGGGATCGTTCCTGGTTTGATTAAAAGCACGCCAAAGAATAGCACAAATTGTAATCCAATTGTTGTTCACTAATGAAGCTTGCGGTGAATATTGCAGTTTAAATATGGCAGTTACCAGTTTATCATGAAATGAGAGTCAATAGCAAACCTTTAAGATGAGAGGTTTAGTCAGCACTGATGAAGAGAAAGAAATGAAAACCAGTTTCCATCTCAAGAATTGTAACTGAAAGGGAGACGAGAATGATGATGATGATGATGCTGAATGAGAATAAGAAGAGAATGAAAAATAGGGAATCAGTAGGGGAAATAAATATAACAAGCTGATAAAAATAGCATACGATGAATATGGTCTTTTTGAATACGAAAAGGTGTTGGTTGGTGTGCTTGTTGCCACCCTGTAGGCTCATTAAATCATCTAAATACAGTCTGTAAACATCAATTATTAGAGTTAACAGAAACAAAATGTCAAGTTTGTGGAAACAAGCAAACCATCCATAATACATGAATTATTAAATGTGTATTATTATCATTATACTGTTATTGTTTTCCATCACTCAATCTTTCCATACTTTCATTGAAGAAAATTGCTTCCACTCTGCAAATTTGGTACCAATTAAGGGATAATAATACTGGATGTAATAAAGATTAACTCAATTGAATATGTCATCATCTTGAAATTTGTTTGCTGCCATTCAATTGGGTCACATTTAACTGTCACCTGTGTAATTTGTTTACTCTATGGTAACCAACGTAATCGATCGTAATTCTTGATTTAACTAGTAAGCCACATATAAAGGGTTTAAAAAATGATGATGAAGATGATCAGGATTAGAATGATGATGTAGGAATACAAACAAATGCTCGATAAGATATTGATTGTTTGTTGAATAATTAGATCTTACAGTTATTTTCAAAAAATTGGTCCTGTTTTCCCATGATTCAAAGTAGACAGGTTTAACTTGAAATGTGACCAATTCTTGTTAATCAACTGTAAGTCACCGTATAGAGCGTTGGCTTCAGCTGTATTATTATCTATAATTAAGCTTCAAAACCAGAAGGGTATTTAGTTAATGGTCAAGCACACAAAATCAGCAGCTATCATCAGACTGGTCCACTTCCGTAACCAATTGTTACACCAACACATTCAATTAAATTGTTAAATTTTGATTGTATTTTTCAAATTACTTCCATTATTTAATCCACCATTAAATTTGCTCCATGTTTTCTGCTCCTTGTTCCTTATGTACCATTTGAAGCCATTTTTGTAGCTAATAGGATGAAAATGGCATGTTCATGATGATATTCAGCGTCTTTATATGGAAACACCAAGGTTTATCCAACATTCATTAAAAAACTTCTCCTGTGAAAATAGCCAGCCTTTGAAAAAACTCCATCCAATAAAATGATGGTTATCTGAAATACATATCTGTAAGTTCAAGTTTTGAAAGCAACTCTATCTAGGTAAATCGCAATGAGTTTAAACTTAAGACTCAAAAACCTTGATTAAGGGTTGATATAATAAACAGAGAATTATTAATGATATGATTCACAAGTAGGTTTCCTTGGTTTCTCATGAAGATGAAATTTTTACAATTGATGTAATCGTTGACAATGGTTGCTACATGTCTGCTTTGCAACAAATGGCTTACTTAGCAAATTGGTAGAAAGACGAGCAACAATAATATAATATCAAAATAACAATCAATGTTATAATAATTGTGGATTTTTGACATAAAAAGCAGGGTAAATTAATTGTAAATCCAATAGCGAATAAAAATTAATACAATTAATTTATGATTGGAAAATCCGTATAAATCCGTTTGCAAATAATATTTGAAAGGCTTTTAAGCAAAATAGCTCTATTGAAAGCCACTCAGATGTTAGACGCGCCAAAAGTGATAGTCTCAGAATGTAAACAAGTTCTTTCTAGTCTTCTTTTTTCTCTTATCAATTTTTATTTATTTTTTATTTTTTTGGAAACTTATCTAATTAATTATGGACGATGACATTGACAGATTCCTCAGTGACAATAACTATTTTCAAGACAAAATTACCTCAACTAGCTCATCTAAAATCTTTCCAGTTGTGGTTCAATTTGATTTTGGACAAAGCCATCAGTATCGTAAGTATTTTTAAATCTACACTCTCTTTATTTACCTGAATAATCATGAATTAGCTTGAACTTTATTTTACTTTACAGAATCATTATACGGTCACTTAATTACTGAACCTATCAAGGTTTTAAAAACAATCCAATTCAAGTTGTGCTCAGCTCTTAGACAAAATGGAAAGCTACCTCGAGACTCTTTTTCTCTCATCGTTTTTGTGCCTCTAAATTTACCTACTATTGAAAGGTTAGTTGCATTTCCCTCTACTATTTTACTCGTCATAATTCTAATCAATCTTTATTCCACTAGTGCTATAATTGACAGCAACAGAGATTTATATCTGAGAACTGGGCCGAAAGTCAACAGGTTGACCAAGATGAGAGACTTTCAAATCATTTCTATGTCAGAAATTAATAGCTTCACTCTGGCTACCCTTTACTACTGCAAGTGCAATAAGAAGATGCTTTACAACTACACAATTGATGGCCCACTCAAAAAAGATGTAAAATGTAGAGGCTGTGGCAATCCAATGGAAGAAATCATATCTGAAAGGATTGTTGTTAAACGACGTTCCGTATTAATGCAAAAAAAGGCAAATGATAATCCAAGTAAGAGCCTGCTAAAACTAATATCGAGCTTTATTTAACCACTATTTTCTTTTTCAGGATTAACTCCAATGTTGGTTAATTTTCTGTCCATAGGAGACACTAATTATGATAAATTAAGATTAGGAGCTCATTTATCACAAATTGATGGTCTGTCGTGTGAGTATGAAAATGGATATGGATCATGGTTACGAGGATTAGAGGCTTTGAGCTATCAAATGAGTACAACTTTACTCAGCACTAGTCATGAACTATCTTTAGTTACAGTTTCTGACAATCTACAAACTTTAATTCAAAGTGAGTTCTTATCAATCATTTACCGATTTGAAAGTAACTAAACTTTTTGTTCCAGGTTCAAATGAAATTTCACCCTTTGCATTGGCATTGAGAATTTGTGATCTATTTGGTAGAGAAGTGGTCGGAGATGGA
The DNA here is from genome assembly GCA_028476895.1 of Tetranychus truncatus. Taxonomy (NCBI): domain Eukaryota; kingdom Metazoa; phylum Arthropoda; class Arachnida; order Trombidiformes; family Tetranychidae; genus Tetranychus; species Tetranychus truncatus. The sequence goes on from CM052061.1 coordinate 10,148,681, forward strand.
CAGTTTGCTCTCAAAGTTGGTGTAATAATTTCAATTTTGAATCAACACGGAACTGAGGTAATTATAACAATAGCTTATTAAACCACCAATCAACCATATCTTTGACTTTCATTTTCTATGTTGTTTCATGGTTTATTAATTTCAACACATGTGTTTGCTAACCCAAATATATTTGCAGTTATAGTTAACGAATGAGCTTTTTCCAATTGTTAATTCAGCAATCTCAACCTTTCAAGATTGCTTTGTTTGAACTATTCTCCAGTTTATATTCACTGTCAATTATATTTCCTGTATGTTACACAAAGTTTACCTACTAGATATCTGATTTAGACTTTTTTAATATATGAAAGATTATTCTCAACCATATGAAGTACATCAACTAATAACATTTTTTATTTACTTTACTCTCATCTCAATTATATTTACTTTACTAGTCTCAAGAGAAATCATTTCTAGCTATTGGTAGTGACGCTGGCTTAATTCGTAGTTTTATGCAATACTCTGCCAAATTCGTCCAAAGAGTATTGACATATTCAACAACAATTCCAATATCAGCATTACCAAGAAAAAAAGACAGCTGGATTGATAGTGGGTTCTTGCAGCTAGCATCTGATGGAGTTGGTATCATCAGTCTTGATAAAGTTTCAGTTAGAGATGAATGTCACATAATCAATGTCTTGAATAATAATCGAGTAAAAATCAGAAACGCTGAGGAAAAGTATGACTCAATTAAAGAGATGGAAACAAATATTGCTATTTGGGGATACGAAACAGACGATAACATTGAAATTCGAGTTAAAACTAAATCATCCTCGTTGATTACTACTTTTCCATTGATCTATGAAGCTGAAGGTGATTTACTGTCACAAAAAGAAACAAATTTAACCCAAGAAGATTGGAAACAATTTTTCAACTCATTACATTCGTACAAACCCAAATTAACATCAGAAGCAGAGGAAATGTTACAAAGTTATTTCCTTGCTGTCAGACAGGACCGTGAATGGAGAGCAGATACAAATGCATTTCCGTTACTTTTATCGGTTGCGACAGTTTTTGCAAAACTTTCCTGTAGAAGTCATGTTCTTACTTGTGATGCTACCCTTGCCATCATGGTTTATGAGAAAAGTTTGCAAATCAAATTTGGCAGCGGTGGATTGAGATTGCCAAATGTAGCCAAGGACAAAAATAGACTTATCGGTCCAGGGGTAAGTAATCAAAATACTTGATCTATTTTAATCAACTAAATTGGCTAATTTATTTTCAGGCTGTTGAGGTATTGGAACGTTACAAGAAACTTATTACTGACTATATTGAATACTGTGGCGTTGAAAGCTTCGATAATCAATTGGAAGAGTGAACATTTCAAGGAAAAGTCAATCAATCGGAGATAAAAATATCATCTCAAGTCAAAAATTGGACAACAGAAACAATAGATCATCAATTTTTTCTTTTTCTTTCTATTCGACTCGTTTTCATTTTGGAGAATCAATTTTATCAATTAATAGTATATTCTAACTATCAATAGTTTTATTTAAATCATTAATAACGATAGATTAATTTTTTACAACTAGACGATAGAACTAAGTTTACATAAAATAATTTATTTCTAGATGATAAAATTAAACGAGTTAAAAGCAATTCAGCCCTTTGCAATATTATTTAAATTTTCTGTCTTTTTATACGAAAAATGCTATCTCCCTCAGTAATAATATCAACTGAATTTCCTCGTAATGTTCAAGATATTTGTGAGAATAATGTTATTAACGTAAATTACATCCCGATGAGACTTTAGCCTAAAGCAATGTTATCTAAATATCTTGTATCCGGGTCTGTCTTTCAAATGTAAATAAATATTCATCCAAACTAACCTTTAATCCAGTTTACTAATTTACCAGCTTCATTTGTCAATGAGCAATTGGTTTGGTTACATTGCATCGATCATACTGTTTCAAACATCAACTTCACATCTCTACTTATAAATTGGAAGCATTGTGCTACTCTCAGCAGATAGTAAAATCTTTAAGATTAAACAAGTACCAGGAAAATGTCTGGTAAACCTGTTATGGTGGTGATTTTGAGTGGAAAACGCAAAAGTGGTAAAGATTTTGTTGCAGAATTGATCGAGAAAAGGTAACTACTTTAGAAATCATAAGACCATTTTTTAATATTTCAATTACTCAGGTACCACAATGGACTGTCTGTTATTCATATCTCCAAGCCAATCAAACAAAAATATGCTGAGGTAAGTCATGTTCATTTTTATTTTTACTTTATAAAGCTTTGCAAATAGCACTTGAATTATTTTTTTTGTCTTGATTTAAATATTTTCAGCTTCATGGGGCAGCTTTCGAGGAGCTGATGAAAGCATCAGAATACAAAGAGCAATTCCGACTTGATATGGTTAAATGGAGTGAAAAAGAAAAGCTGGATCGCAATGATCAGGCTTATTTCTTGAAATTAGCCATTGAATTGGAGAAAGCTCAGGAGAGAAAAATTTGGTTAATCGCTGATGCTCGAAGACCTGCTGATATTGAACATTTCGATGGTCCACAATTTGATGGTGTGGAGGTAATCAAAGTAAGAATACAAGCAACCGATGAAACTCGTAAATCGAGAGGGTGGATATTCACTAAAAACATTGACGATGCGACAACTGAATGCGGACTTGATAATTTCACTGATTGGACACACGTTATTGACAACAATGGTACTTCTGATGAACTTGTTGAGAGACTAAATGTAATTTTTGATAAAATTGATCAAGCTTTGAGATAGTAGTTCTAATTGTTAAATTTCATAAGAATATTGAATTTAAGTTCATAATCAACTCATAATCTTGAAAAATTGAGAATTATCTGAATAAATTTTAGTTTATTTCTATCAATATCTGTATTGAAATTGATTACAAATCAACTGTAACACAAGTAAAAATTCAAAAGATTGCATTTTTATTAATAATATTGCAGTATAGTCAATTTGCGACGCGTTGAATACTGAATTTAGAAACTAAATCCATCTGTTTTGATTATTCGAAAAATAAGAATCCAGGAAGTTAGTTGGTTTGACAATTTGTTTTCCATTTTTGACAGACCCAACAGCGTAGTATTTTCAAGTGAAATGTCCTTTCTTTATAGTTTTTTAATTATTTCACCAGCTTTTGCTAATGTCTCTGGTTTTTTGAAAAAGCAGAAACGAATGAAATTTTCAACCAATTTTTGATGATCCTCTGAATAAAAGACGCTTGGTGGAATTCCTTGTAGTTTCTGGTAAATCACGAATAAAAATTAGCTAATGTCATAAAAAATAGATAGAATTTATACTCACTTTCTCAATAATCAACCATTTAGTAAAACGGTAGTCTTTTGTGCCATCTGTTATACTGGAATAGTTGACTCGTTTAGCTAACTCAGAAAAATCAGCTAAGAGGAAATAACCACCTTCTGGAATTGTTGGGTTCATATTAGCAGCTGTTAAAACTTGAACCATTTCGTCTCTTTTTTCTTGTAAATCATCAGATAATTCTTTCCAGTATGATTTATTAGTTCCGTAATTTGCTATTTCGGTTTCGAATCCTCTAGCAATTGCTTCCTGTAAGGGGGTTGCACAGACGTAAATGCTATTTTGATGGATTAATTGGAGAGGTCTTATCATTTTTTCTGACCCATAAGCCCATCCAATTTTCCAACCAGTCAACGAAAAAGTTTTACCAGCAGATCCAACCGTAATTGTCCTATCCCACATATCAGGTAAAGAAGCTAAACAAGATGTTTTCAATATTAAATAGAACATTCAGGATAACAATGATTAACGCTATTTACCCATTCTAACATGTTGTTTTCCATTGAAAATAATCCACTCATAAACTTCATCCATCAAAGCGATAACATTATACTTTTTACAGAGATCGGCAATTTGAGACAGCTCTTCACGGGTAAAAACCTATGTGGTCGGAAATATTAGATTGATTAGATTGATTGGATGAGTAAAGTAAACAACAAAACCTGTTAATGCAAAAATTTACATACTTTTCCGAGTGGGTTATGCGGTGTATTAACTATAATCATTTTTGTTTTGTTGGAGAATTTATGTTCGAGTTCAGTCATATCCAGCTTCCAGTCTCCACTCGAGATGACGTAAGACGTATTGGTTGGAGGTCTGAGGGGAATGAAAACAGGTTTTCCACCAGCAAGTTCCACCATTGGTTTGTAACAGTCAAAAAATGGTTCAATAATGATAACCTCATCACCGGGATTAACCCAAGCCATGATGGAACAATAAAGAGCTTCATAGGCACCAACAGTGACCAAAACTTGATTGTTTGGATCGACTGGACGTTCAATCAACATAGAATACAGCTTACTCAGTGCTTTAACAAGACGAGGATGCCCCTAGAATGAAAATAGATTCATTAGAAAATTCATAGCATTTTCTGTCGCTACTCACAAAGCCTCTGGTGTACTGCTGTAAAAGGATGTTTTCATCATTCTGAACATCAACCAAAGCTTTAGTTACGTGAGCCGGGGCAGGATAATCAGGGAACCCTTGACCCAAATTAACAGGTTTATGGTCAGCTGCCAGTTGAATGAATTCATTCCTAGAAATGAAAAAAAGAAAATGAGTTGGATTCTTTTCACGTCACAGATCAAAGCAAATTACCAAACACTTAGCTTGTGTCCTTCAAGCCTATCAGCAGACTTAATTGGATCAGAATTAGCAGACATTGTTCGGACTACCTGATTAGGAATGAAACAATACCAAAAATTTAGTTTGAAAATCAGATAACCAAGTTGGTTGGTTGACTAACCTGTGTTGAAGAGAGAATAAGAAATATAAGTATTGTTGTCATGATTATGGAAGGTGAAAAATTTTATAGAGATTGAATGTTAAAATGAACCAAAATACAACATTTTTAATCAAGATTTACCTGATTCAAGAAATCATCTTTAAAGAACTTGATACCTCCCCTTCTTAAGATTGTTTTAGATAGATTAGTGATCAACATCACTAACTTAATTCATTTTTTCATTAACCAAAAAATTGAAGAAGTCAAGAAACCACCTTTACTTACAGATATAAATATTTAAGTTTGATATGATGTTATGTGTTGCTTGGTTTCCTCTTAGGCTGATTCTGTGTAGCTCATCTGCCGACTTCTAAGATAAATTTTGGTTTCAACTGTTCAATAAATATATCAAGACACAGATCTTTATCAAAATTAGTAACTCTTCAAAACAAAATACGTAAATTGTTAGTAGGAAAAGCTAGCTACGACAACACACTGTGATGAACACAGTTAAAATTTTGACACAGGCAACTGAAAATAATGCAGCTCTCTTGAAATAGCTTATTTTCACTATTCTTACGATGCTGTACGACAATTGATGAACAATGTTTTAAAACTAAAACTTGAGTTACGACTAATTACCATGTGAGGGATCTATTCAAATTAGATAAATATTTTCAATTAAATTCAAACAATACTTTTAGCTCCTGCTAACATGAACATGAATGAACATTGAATGCAGATCCATGCCGGACTTACGACTAACAAGACTTGCAAGATCAAGACTCTTCATTGTTTAAGAGGAGATTGAATGCCATGCAAGAAGAGGAATCACTTACAATCATTTCAACGACTTTGAGCAATGAAGTATTGTAAGCTTAAAATAAGTGCTAATAATTTCAGCTCCAGCGCCAGCTATTCCATCTTTTTCATTGACCAGCAGTCTCCGTCACTACTGAAACCACAAAGACAAACATCCACAATTACTTAAGGATTTGGAAATTGTTTCTTGATCAATGATGTCAGACGAAAAACTGGATTGAAATCTGAATCGGTTGAAAGATATTCAATCACTCGATTAATCGCATGCTAAATGTCAATAGCAATTACATGTAGAATCGCCTTGAATACTTTGAACCATTGTACAAAACGTTATCGGTGATGATTTTGGTGTTTTTTTTATTCGATTTTCTCCATGTTGACATGGAATGGAGTGGATATGACAGTGGAGCTACAGTCAGATCTAAGTCAATCAGAGCTAAGGCAAATCTTGGTTAGCATCCAATGCTTTAGGAAATTCTTAAAAGTTTTTTTTTCTAGATATGTGCATATGAAATGGCAGCAATAAGATAATTATTATAATTTTTGGCTGGTTATTATGAGATTTTATGGATTATTTTACAATTTCTATAGAAAACAATGAAGGGATAACGGCACTCATTGGCGGATATAAACTGCTCACATTATATTATATTTTCTAGTTATTCGAGCTAATTTTCAAGATGGACAAAAGTAATATCCATTTCCAAAAATTTTCATTGATCTAATAAGACATTGAGAGATGTTGGCGATTTATGGTTCCATTTGATGATGTTTGCTTATTGCCATGTATTTGTTTCTTGGTTAGTTGAATTTTTCTTATCAATTTAAGTTCACTTGTTCTTCAAATTTCAAATTCTGAATCATGTCTATTAATGATTTGCAGTATCATTTTGTGGCGCCACTCAACAAATCATTTTAGTTTTTTCAGCTTCACTCGTAGTAGTTTCAGAAGTATCATCTCTATCGTATCATGTCTGTAACTAATGCATGAATCAAAACAAGTTTATTGTAACAATCAATCAGTTAAATGTACAATTGTGATTTTTAATATGGACAATTGACTGGCATCTAATCTAACAGTAAACTTATTTCAATTTTATTGACTATTGGTTACTTGACAATTTAAAAAAAATTCTTCTTCTGTTGAACTTGTAATTCATATCATCTAACTCAACAGTTTATGTTTCTTTGTGTCCATTATTATTGATTATTTATTTTATTACTTTTTAAAACAATTGTTGTCAATAACAAAGGCCAGTTAACAACCAGCTCATTGGCAATGGATAATAACAAAGACCTACCTGGATATGGAGCGACTTTTTCCTACGAGCGTCCACCTCCATACGATGCTAGTTTTGGTACCACAGACTATGGTGCCGGACCGTCAACCTTTGTTTACAACCAACTACCAGAATCTAGCTTTGACAAAACTCCGATTCCAGATCAAACTCAGCCTTACCAATCAAATAAACAGTTCACAGCTAACCCTAATAATGGTAAATTTTCAAATCATTAACCTCAATCCTCTTCTAGTCTTGATCTAAACCGTGAATCAAATCATTTCAATTTAATTTTTTCTCTTTTCAGTACCAATCAACAATATTCCGATTCATATTAGCAATGAATTCGGACCTTACAGTCAGAATGCTGTCTGTCCTCATTGCAATCAATATGTTGTGACAAAAACGAAACATGTTCCTGGACTGGTGACATGGCTTACTTGTTTGGTCTTTTCTTATTTCGGCTGTTGTTGTTTACCATTTTGTATGGACTCGTGTCGAAACGTTGATCATAAATGTCCAAATTGCAAGCAAAAGATTGGTCACTACCAAAGATACTGCAAGTGAGGCAGTGATAAGTGATTCATCTAATTTAGCATTTACCGGAAGATCGAAGCCCCCAAGATTTGCTGATTTTTCTTATCAGTGAGATTGAATGAGAAAACAACCATTTTATTTGAACTTCTCTGATTGTCTGAAGTTCTTACAGATAAATCGTTGAATCATCATAAATCGGTTATGATTACACAAAAATGATGCTTGGGTTTTGACTTGAAAGGATGATTCGCACAAACATAAATCCATTCATAATTATTGTGACTGTTTCCTTGTTACCTTTAAGTGCTGTGCATTGTAATTGCTGAGATTCCTGTAATTTAATCATTAAACCGGAAAAATGTTTTCCTCAAAAACTAGACTTTACTTTATACTGATTTACTTATCTTTTCTAAAGTTCCTACACTTTTGAACCGCTTAAGTGCAGAAAATTATGCTAATTGGTTGAATTATTTCTAAATCAATGGTCACACTCAATTTCTGGTGAATAAAGAGCATTAAGCGATTAATTTATTTTAAATGAATTTGAATTCGAGTATTTATGGCGCCACTATGCATTTCTTGTATTCGCTTCTTTTGCAATCATGTTCACCTTTTTTTCTGAGAGAGTTACTCCTAAATATCTGACAGTGTTTAATTAAATTGCTGTCTCTAATCAAACGTCTCTTTTTGGGCTGATTTTTTATGATTAGTTTTAAATAAGTATTGCTATTTGATTTAAAATCATAAGTTAAGTACTGAATCATGGGGTTTACATTTGCGGCCTTTTCTTATGTATTTGCCTTAATTTTGGATGCTTTCCTCATATTTTTTGCAGTTTTTCATGTGAGTAATAACTTAAATCTAACTGTCTTTGAACAATTATTTTATTTGTCATTCTTTCTTTTTTCCGACTCTTTAGGTAATAGCTTTTGATGAACTCAAGACTGATTTCAAAAATCCAATTGATCAATGTAATACTCTCAATCCATTAGTATTACCTGAATATATAATTCATATCACATTCAATGTGCTTTTCCTGTTTGCTGGTGAATGGTTCACAGTTTTAATTAATATTCCTCTTATTGCTTACCACGTTTACAGGTAAATACACTGAAAATTGCCCAAATCACCTTCTAAAATTAAGTTTATCCTAAAGATAACAGTTATAGATCATATTGCAACTGATTTAGATGTTGCTGTTTTTTCAATTGTTATAATAGCTCATCTATTTTCTCATTTATGTTATTTAGATACATTCATAGACCAGCAGGAATGAGTGGACCCGGTTTATATGACCCAACAACCATCATGAACGCTGACCAAATGAGTCGAGCGACGAGGGAGGGATGGTTCAAACTAGCTTATTATCTCTTATCCTTCTTTTATTATCTATACGGGATGATATCATCTCTCATAGCAGTTTGATCTGGATATATTTTTTAGGCATTTTTAAATAAACCAAAAACCAACTAAAATAACGTCAATTATTGAATATATTTGTATTTTAAACCTCGAATGTCCTGTCAGTAAGTTTCAAAAATTAAAAATTGATTTGGTCACTATGAATTTCTACGTAAGTCAATAGCAGTAAATTTGTCCTAGTAAACGGAATAACGCTTAACAATTAACGAAATAATCTACGTGCTAAATAAAATGACTCTTTTATTTAGAGGTTTTTAGTCATTTGAAAACGGCTTTGATTTCATGTAGCTTTACCGGCAGTCAGTTTTACTCTTTTGAAATTTGTTCTGTTCTTTCCAAAAAGACTGTATTCAAAATATTTACCATGTTAAAAATGAAGGTTAAGATATGTTTTTCTTTTTATTAGGAAATTAGTTCTGATTGAATTTTAAATGTATTCAATGTTTCCATTAAATTGTTCTTCAAATGTATATTTTAGCTGGCTAAATGAATATCAGTCATGTGAGCAAACAATTACCTAAAATATTTACAATGAAAACGTTTAAAGAGACGACTGTACAGCAAGCATGGAAATTTCAATTTGAAAATTGTATTTGTAATTGTGACTGATTTTACGCAGTTTAAAATACCACCATATATTAAAACCAATTGTCGCTATGATAGTAGATAAAATTGTGAAAATAATGGAATAAACGATATTTGGTAAACTAAGACATCAGTGAATGCTTTACCCTTCATCAATGATCAAACGAGAGAATTAACTTAGGAAAGGAAACCAGTAGGTTAAAGGCTTAATGAAATTAGACAGACTCATAAGCCAGAATAAATAGCCGAGCAATAGACCGAAAAAGCAAAAAGCTGAATGGAGAAAATCTATCATAATTAAATCACAATTAGAATGATGAAAATGCCTTTACTTAACCCACAAACGTTTATCGTTACTATTGAAAGCTATCCAGGAGCCTCTCATAGCAAAATGCAGTGGTTGGTATCAATAGAGTGCAAAAGATCAAGAAAAATTACCAATTTTCCAAAATATTCAATCTCCATAAATGAATGCCAATAGTTCAATGAATAGAACCATGGTACATATCCCTAGTCATGCTAGTAAAACTGCCATTTCGTTGAAGATGAAATAAAGACAGGAAAATCAAGAAAAATTATTCTTTAAAAGAAAAACAACTTTAATCCATTAAGAGACTGAGCTTTGTTGATCAACAAAACTAGCTATCTAGGTAATAACTATTGATTTAGATTGCTATTCATCTAATTTATTGTTCAAGATCGAATTGTCCAGGTTTCTTCCTTGATTCCCGTTCGTTGACAACATCAGAGAGATGAACAACAGTATGAGCGAGTCCATACGCTAAAAAATAAAAGAAACAGTAAACATGAGAAAAGGATAAAATAGTACATATAACTCTATAAAATACAGTTCTTAGCGGATTCAATATAGGAACAACGAAGTAAAATATTTTTCAATGAAATGAGCTTACCTCCAATAGCAAACACACCGAACCTTAAGAAATCTCCTTTAATGTGGCGGAAACTTGTGCTCCAGAAATTTTTAAAGGGATCTAATTCAAAATTAGCCAATCTGAAGTAAACAACATTCTTGATGTGGTAAAGATTTCCAAAGTGCCTGTGTCCACCCATGTTGTGCACTAAGTCCAAGGGTTTTATACAAACAAAGAAAAGAAAAGGATGAGTTACAAGTTAAAGATGGTAAAATTAACAGTTAAAACATGAAAAAATATTTAAGTTATTCTTAATTACCTAGATTTATGAGAATAAATTCACTCGATGACCTTAGCTCAAAATTTGAAGGAAACAATATTTGAAAATAAAGATGGCAACACTTTCTACTTCTAATCTACAGAAACTGCGCTCTTTTCAAAATCGGACTAATAGTATTTTTAAGTTAATTGTATGATTAAATATTCATGCACAAGGAAAAAATATAATCATCAAACAAATCTAAATTATTTTAGCAGTAAATTCGTATTTTTATTGCTTTAATTATTAATAAAAACTCACTAGTAAAAAATGACGAACAAGCAATGATTTATCTTTTCATTTTTAATAACATCTATGAATAATCTATGAATATTCATTCTCATGAATACAATGACTTTTCCAGCATTCAAAATGAATCGAATTTCTGATGATGCAAGAAACCTCGAAAAGGGCACTTTAATAATAACTTTTTCAGACAAAAGTTCACAACTCAAGAATCTCAAGTGTGCTTTATGCCAAGTATGTCGAGTTTTCATTCATTAGATGGCGTTAAATTCGTCTCCAAAATTAGCATTAGATATCTTCAAATGGTTCTCTTGTTATTTAATGAACTGTGAATCCTTAGTGAATGGTTTGATTCGCTTTTTTTCTTTCATGTGAATTATTTTGTTGAATTGTGATTTTTTGAATAATTATGTCTCATACCATAGTACTTATTCAGCCTGGTAAACCAGAAACTAGAACGTACTCAGATTTTGAAAGTGTCGGTGAAGCCATGGAAGGTATCTGCCATATTTTTGAGGAACACTTGAAACAGAGTAATCCTCATTCAGCATCAATTACCTATGACATCAGTCAGCTGTATGACTTTATTGATGATTTGAACGATATCTCCTGCTTGGTGTTCCAACGAAACTCATCCACTTATGCTCCTTTCTCGAGGGATTGGATCAAAGAACAAATCTTCGTGTTGCTTCGTAAACAAGCTGGAGGATCATGATGCAAGAATCAACCTGTATTTTAGTGAGATAATTTGACCAAAATTTATCCACATTATAGTTAACAAGTCTAACCTTTCAGACGTTTATTGTTTCTTTATCATCTTACCTTTTTAAATTACTCATTAAATCATTGACTTTGATCATAAGATATATCCAGAATAAATCCAATTTATTCATAATCAGTTGATCTGGTTTGTGTATTCGGGTGTTCTGTATTTGCTAGAAATGTAGAGCTAAAATTGAAATGAAAATAGAATAACAATTAAATATTTGGTAGCCAAAGTAGTCTTAGCGTGAATTGTTGAAAATCGAGTCAAATTTCAAAGAAGCTTAAATTTTTACAAAGATTCTATTTCATTTCTATTATCTTTTGTTCACTCAAATTTTCAAGTCATAAGATCCATACACTAGATGTTAGTATTGATGGCTAAGTTAATTATGGAAATACAAATGTTTGGATTAACTATGCTGATAATTTCAGTAAACATTGTAAACACTGTAAAAAGAATCTAAACGATCGAAGATAATTGTAGATTTCATAGTTTTAGTTTTGATAAATGATAATTGAAATCTCAACTGGTCTGGATTGATTTCGCATAAAGAAATTTCTCGAGTAAATAATTTTTAAAGACATTTACTGCAATTTTGAAAATTTGATAAGAAAGGAAGTCGGTTTCTGTGTGAACAATTAGTGAATAGTTGATAATTAATGTCAACGCAACTTGTCATTATGGTGAATCTATTTATCTTTCATTTATTTTCAAATAAAACTGATTTTGAGTAAACGGTGAAAATGACTTAATGGTGAACATGGACGAAGCTAATTAATGAATTTACTGATTTTGAATAGTAAATAAATGAAAGATAAACTTAATGATCGGAGCAGGAAAGAATGAATTATGATTAAAATGAATTACCAATAAAATAAACTTAAAATTTATCTTAAGAAGAATAAGAATACGAAGCAAAAATAGAGACAATTCGCTTTTTTTTATTTTAATTATTTAGATGAATTAAATGTCAACCAGAGTTGAAAGAGAATGGGTTAATTTTATGTTTAAACTGATTTGTTGTCAAATTATAAATACCAATATATTTTATATAAACAGTAGTGAGAGGTGTGAAAGATGGATGAAAGGAATAGAAACTCTCTCTCTCTCTCTCTCTCTCTCTCTCTCTCTCTTCTCTTGTGTATTACTAATGACTTTGTCACAATTCTTTACTCATATTTATATGCCTTCTATTCGAAAAAGCTTTGTATGAATAGAATTTGTACCTCGAGATTTTACTCATCCTAACCTTAATGAAGCATTGGGTTCCGAGATAAATTTTTGCACAACTTCAATCAAGGTTTTTCTTTTAAATCGCGTTGCTTCGGCAATTATTTCTTTGGCGAGGTAATCTCTAAATGGTCCATTGCAACTTGATAATTGGCTTAAAATTGGCTTGAAATCTGTAATGAAAAAGAAAAATATGATTTAGAAAATTTGATTGATGTGGAATCCAATCATATATATCAATAAGTATTATAAGTTCGAGACGACTAAAAGGTTTAACATACTTTTCCCAGGTTTTCGGACTGAACGGCAAACTTCTCTTTTCAATTCAACTTGTTCTGGTGATAGTTTCCATCTGTAGTTATTTAAATAGGAATTGCTAGAAGAATTTGATAATCCATTACATAAACTATCAGAATGATTATTGTTATGAAGCGTATTGTTTGATGAAATGTCTTTGGAGTTGTCTATGCTGTTCCTCAAACGATTTAATGTTTCATTGGTTCCTTCATTAACTGTATTAACAATTATCACCTCAGGATCAGGCACTTTCACAATTTCCACATCATCATCTACATTATTTACAACTTCAATCTCAGGAGGTTCTGTAAGCTGAATGTTGTGAATATTATTACTATCATTGGTATTATTTGTGCTATTATTTGTTGTTAATGAATTTGGCGGAATCACTGAGGCAGAAGGAGATGAAGGTGACTGATTTGCAGATGTAGGTGAGGATGGTAATGATGAGAATGATGTATCAGTTGCAGACGATAAAGGTGAATTTGGTGGTGTTGATAAAGGCGAACTTGGTGGTGTTGATAATGATCGAAATGATTTATGATTGGACCTGTTAAATATAAAAAAGGAAGTTTTAATGAATGATTAAGTTGAAATGAGGCAGTGATATTCTGATGATCTAGAATGATACTATTATAAAAGAAACCATAGAAAGTTTTCAATAATTGTATATCAATTTTTTTGATTTTTTCCTTGATTTACGGCTTAACACACAACTCAAAAAGTCTGCATTGTACTTGATTAGGTTAAATGATTCATGAGAAGTTACAAAGGACAAAAATCCAAAATATATTGAAAAATAATTTACTTAAATTCGAACAACTATATGGGCGCGAGTATGCGTGATAGATATCCGAGATATCGTACTGTATTTCAATTAATGAAATTTTTTAAGCTATTAAAAATTCATTGGAAGGTATAGAATGAACTTCAACTTCTTTATAGATCCTTACTTAAAGGTAGATGGATCATTATGCGTAACTAACCAGATAATGAAATCTCTAATGATTGAGCTTGAAATGCCAAGATACAGTATAAAAAGATGAATATAGCAAAAAAATAAGACTTTAAGAGGTTTTGACTTACATGTATTGAACAGCGAGTTCCTTTGATAGTGGGCCAGGTCTTCTTTTAACTCGAAGAGATGGACTACCAGTCTTATTAGGCGAGTCGATAGGTCTCTTAGGTGATCTAACAGGAGAATTACCTCCAACTAAGTCAATATCAGCTTCATCAATCATTCCAAGAGCTCGTCCTTTATCGATTTTGAAAGGATTACCGAACATATGTTGGCGTACTGGTGCGGATTCTAACTCTCTCAATGGGTTGGGCATTCTTTTTAAATATTCTTGATAATTACCCATCTGACTAACAGGTAAACTGTGCATTTGATCTTCATCTTGATATTTGATTAGTCTTGGAGGTTGGAGGAAATTATTACGCATCCTATGTATCTGGTCAATTATTTGATTTCTACTAATATCATAAGGATTTCGATAACATTGGGGCTTAGCTTCTCTTGTTTTGTCTCGAATTCGCATAGAGAACCCTTGGAAATCATTTATTTCGGAACGCAATCCATTCAAACGACTCTTTAAACAAGGGTCAGAGTTAACAATGTCGGAAATCTTTTTTGAAGACATATTGGGCACTTTGATTGTAGTTGGTGTAGCTGGTTTACCAGTCCCAACAGTCGCAATAAGCTTATCGAATTCAACTTTTGCTTGATTTTTTAGTCGCTTTAACAGATTTAGAACAGAATAACTTAAACAATTTTCCATATTGTCAGGAACAAGATTTGGACCGCCCATTTTTTGTAAAGCTCTTTTGAGCGGGCCAGCGTAGTAGAGAGGTATGTTTTTTAAGTAAGCATCAAATTGTGCTTTCCATTCTCTAGTTGGTTTAAGATGATGGATCTTAAATAATTCATCCAGAAGCGGCAGTAGGACAGGGTAATTGTATGGTAAAACGAACAAATTAACACAGCTTAAGTTGGTACTGGCCTTCAAATAGCCAAAAGGATAACCTAATGGATGATCACTACTTTTATGGCTGTTGGCAACAAAACATTGCCAAGCTACATGAGGCTGTTTTCTAGATAAAATATACTGGGTTAGTGGACTCGTTTCCAATTCATATTTGTCGAAGGGTAAGTTATCGATTACCATTGGGTCACTTGATGAACATGTAAATTTAATAACGGGATGACAGCTTCGAGGTGGAAGTGAAGGTGCATTAAGATCAGGCCAAAATGATTCTGGTATAGGCCAGAACCCAGTAGAGTAACCCCTTTGAGCTGATCTATGGACATAAATGAGCTTTCGAGTGGAATGCCATGGAGATTTACCTGATTGTGATGAGTTTGATGCATTGAGGATTTGATTGTTATTGTTAGAGTTCTTGTAATTTACAACGAATCCGTTTGGCACCCCTTGCCCATGTTTAGGCAGCTCTTGAGTCGTTTCATCACTATTGTCTTCTTCTTGGCTGATTGGTGGAGGGTCAGGCCCAAATTTCTCAAATTGAATAACTACACCCCCTTGAATTTTTTGTACAACCGATTCAAGACACTGCATTAATGATCTTTGAGAAGATATAGAGTACGATCTACCGCCAGTAACCTCACACATAGCATCAATTGGAGAGTTATCACTAGGTACCATTCCTGGTGGTCCATTCGAAAGATGATCAGTGGGCGGGGTGCCAGTTAATCTAAGGACTAATGCATACAGACGCTGGTCCCATCTAAAGGGTTCCTTGGTTAGCTCTGCTCCCGGCACATTACAGTTCATGGGAAGGTTCAATTCTTCTTGAACACCAACTCCACTAGTCAATTTACCACCATCAGTTATGGCAATAATGATAGATGATTCAAGAAAAAAAGGTGACCGGCCCTGACCGTAAGTATCGATACCAGTTTGCATTCGATTTAAATTCAACAAGTCAAAACAATTTTTAATAGCCGGCCCTAGAAGAGTCATTCCACTAGCAGTTAAGTTCTTTAATTCGTTCATGAATACATTATGATTTTCTTTCCAGCCAGCCTAAAAAACAAAAATGAGAGAAAATATTATAAAAATCGAATACTAAGAACCAGGAACTTTAAATCAGTAAAATTTACAAACTTGATAGTAAATGTTATGATTTGAATTTTTGAGCAAGTAAGAAATGTGAGCGATCTAAGTTTAACAAAACTATCTCCAGTCGAGTTAAATCGACTGATTAAAAAGTCAATTCGAAGAAAGAAATTATTTTTGATAGATTGAAGATCGAACTGGCGATCATAAGTGTAACTTGTTTTATCGAGTTGTGGTTCAATTTTAAGAAAAATCCGCTTCTGAAGTAATATAATGAATTTAAAAGAAGCTAGTTATTAGCCTGCTTCTAATTCTCTCAATTTACCTTAATATTTGATGGATACTCATCGAAGGTTAACAGCATATACCGATCTTGTCGACTGGCAGCATCCCTTTGACGGATCTATTAAAAGACACAAGACAAGAAAGAGGTTAAAGTAATGTAAGAGAAGATGATAGAAATAATATGAGTAAGAAACATACACATGCACATTTAAGCACATATACACTTAATATAAAATACAGACATTAATAGAGAAGAAGGAGAGAAAAGAAAGACAATTAAAGAAAGAGAGGAAGACAGAAAAGTAAGAGACGGAAAAAAAGAGACAGAGACATGAGAAAGAGAGAAAGAGAAAAGCAAGCCAACCTTAAGAAATTTTTCAACACTGTCCTTTGCGACATCTAAAAGAGTTGGCCTAGCACCCATGTAGGTCCTTTGATTCATGGAGGCACTGGTATCTATTAAGAAGACAATAATGGTCATCTTCAACTGTTAAGGTTAATTAACAAATGATTTTATAAAATATAATTTAATAATATCATCATCATACTCTCATAATGTTGGATTTTTGTATGGCAATTTTAGTGCTAAGCTGATTTGCCTTCCATATCTCTACCTCTCTCTTCTCTCTCATTCTCTCTCTCCCTCTTTC
The DNA here is from genome assembly GCA_028476895.1 of Tetranychus truncatus. Taxonomy (NCBI): domain Eukaryota; kingdom Metazoa; phylum Arthropoda; class Arachnida; order Trombidiformes; family Tetranychidae; genus Tetranychus; species Tetranychus truncatus. The sequence goes on from CM052061.1 coordinate 10,165,852, forward strand.
TCTCTTCCTCAGCCTTTTCATTCTCCCCCCATTTTACCCAAAACTACCTCACTAGTGCCATCTATTGAATTAATTATATTTAACCTAATTTATTTTTATCAAATTACTTTTCAATTGATCGTTATTTAATATTATTATATGTATTGTTAATAAATTAAAATAGGTTAGAAATGTAAAATTGTACAAAGCAACCACTTCAAGTAATCACATTATCAACAAATAAACTCTGATAAATAAAAGATAAATCCAATAAACGTTTTACTTTTTACTTACATCATTAAAAGTGTTAATTATTCACATCTTAATGTGTTTCAGTTCCACAATTTAAAATAAAATGCATAAAAAATCAACATTATTTCATTTGTAAACATACAGTCGTTTCAGGCTGCATCAGGCTCAAGATTTGTTTAAAAATTTCGGGTTTTCACCTTAGGCTTAATTTGAATTGTGTCCAAAGACCTTTGACATAAATTAAACATTGATTCGATAGTGAAAGTTAAGAGAAAACATCTTCAGAGTTTTCATCTTCTTTTCATTGAAATTCAATATTTTTTACCAGCGACAAATGCTTTTAGAATACCTGAGTTTCTGCTATAACTTATGAAGCTTGCTTAATGCTTGGAAGACATCGTCAAGACTGAACTTTACTCGGTTACCTTCCACGCTGAAATAAATCCATGCTATTCAAGCTCAAACTTTTGGTTTCGATAACAATTTATTAAAATTTAAACTTCTTACGTTATTCACATTCAGTGTTCTAACAAAATTTATTGTTAAATTCACTCCGTGATGCTCACATGGTAACTGAAACGAATGGAAATCTTTTCATGGTTTACTTGTTTTGAAACAAACTTTTATTTACAAGCAAAAGGTCTGGAGAATTCAATTAAAAGAACTATCATTGAATTAACTGACTTGACACTTAATTTATAATTTGAATTAACCTCTTTCCTCGTTGCATGGCTGTTGCTCTTAAGATCGATTCCGGTAATCAGTAAAGGACATGCGTATAATCAATAATCTGGTTAATATAAATCAATTTTAATTTGGTAATTAAGGCATCAATTACAATCTCAATGAAATTACCTGAAAAACTTCCAAGCTCAAAAGTCAGCAATCAACGGACATTCTTCTCTTGATAAGAAAACTTGGAATTCTTCTAAATCGGAATTTGAACTTCATTATAATAGAACAAGAATATTATTTATCGACTGAATCAGTTCAATATTAAGTTTATCAAATACCTAATTTGTTTCTCGAACTAAAATAAAGTTCTTATATTTTATTAGTGGGCGATAAAGTATTGATCAAATTGGAAGTTTAAATATATTTCTTCAGCTAAGTTACATTAAACCGGATTTTTTTTTCATAAAATGTAAACCATTTAATGTTTGTAAATTTATTGACATCCCCTTTTTCAGGCAAATATCATGTTGACAATTTGGTTTAAATCATTTGTTTTGGTCCTTTCATCTCTCACTCTGGGATGAATCGATTACTCTAAAAGAAAGTTGTTCTTAATTTTATTTAATTGTCTTTATCATTTGACTGGAATTTCAATTTTCGTTCAATTACGCCTAAGTTAACCTCCTCTTTTCTGTCAATGGCTTGGAGAAGTCATGGACGTGATAACGCTGATATGGTTCACAATTTGAAAAAGAATGGTATCATCAAGTCTGAAAGGGTCGAATCAGCTATGTTGGCAATCGATCGAGCTAATTATTGTAAGCAAAATTCTTATACAGATGCCCCTCAAAAGATTGGATATGCTGTGACAATATCGGCTCCTCATATGCATGCTCATACTTTAGAACTACTCAAAGATCATCTTGTAGAAGGTGCTAATGCTCTCGATGTCGGTTCTGGTTCTGGTTATTTAACGGCATGTATGGCCGTTATGGTGGGTGCCTCTGGTAAGGTTTATGGTATCGACCATATTCCGGAATTAGTTGAACAATCTAGACGCAATATTGAAAAAGATTCGCCTGATTTACTCAAAACTGAAAGAGTTACACTTGTTGGTATGAAAACAATTGCAGCCATTTTTTGACTTATTTAATAGTTTTAACTGTTTTTCATGTTATTTTTCATTTCTCGCATTTACTTACTTTAGTTGGTGATGGTCGAAAAGGATATGCACCTGGGGCACCTTATGATGCTATTCATGTCGGAGCAGCGGCTCCAATATTACCTAAAGATGTGAGTGGTTTCTTAACTACGAGCATAATTTTTTCATTCATCATGTGTCTTATTTTTTAGCTTGTTGCCCAATTAAAGCCTGGTGGAAGATTAATTATACCAGTCGGACCTGAACATGAAGGTCAAAAGCTAGAGCAGTTGGATAAATCACCTGATGGGACTGTTCATCGTAGTACAATTATGGATGTTTTGTTTGTACCTTTGACTGATCGAGAGGCTCAATGGCCTTGCAAGTAGATTAAACGTCAAGCTTCCAAACCTTTTCTTATTCTCGTCAATTCGCTTTAAATATTCAAATGCATTATGAAAAATCTGGAGATATACAATACAAGTATGTAAATGGCAAATTAAAAAGTAATCAAAGTCGAGGATGATTTAATTTTGCCTAACACTACAATTATTTTAGATCTCTTGTCTTTTAACTAACTCATACGAATCTTTGTTTTGTTTTCAATTGTATTTTTTCAAAAATAAGAGATATTAAAAAAGTTGATTCAAATGACTTATATTTCAAGTTCGATCTCATTGACGAGCTATTCGAGTGATTGAATTTATAAAACAGCCTTCCGATATTGATTAACTGTTCAACTTAGCAGTTAGAGATGCTTCTTAAGCCATTATCAGTGTTAATTTGGAAAATACTTACAACATAATAATTAACATGAGTTTTACCTTCTTACGCCTTTCCATAATTAATTTATAAAATATAAATCGACTATAGCAACTAACTTTTCGAAATTGATTCAAGATGATCGATATAAAAGTAAGTGATTGAATGGCCAATTTTAAGAGCTTTATCGAATGGTTTGATAATTCCAGTCATAAAGCAACGGTGAAATATCAAAATTTTCCGCCATCTTACCATTTTATCAAATATTTGAATGAATGTTTGAAACAACATGTTTATTATAATCGTTATTTTTATTATTGAGAGACAAAAATGCCATCAATGTGTAATAACCACAGTGTTTGAAATATAAATCTCTGTATGTTTGTTTTTAGTTGTTTTTTTGTAAGAGATACAAAGAGACTCAGAAGGCGAGAAATAGGAGAAACTGTGAGGGACTTAGTGGAAAGAGTTCAAGGTAAAATATATCATTATTCCAAAACAACACTTTTGATAGGGTTTAACACTTAATTTACATCGTTAGTTAAGTTTCTTAATTTAAATTTATCAAAAAAGATAAAGAGATAGGAAAGGTGAGTTGACGAAATGCAAATTTTGTGAAAAGCGGGTGAAAAGTTTTGTCAGGTTAATGATAAACTTCTCAATTTGCTCGACGATTATCTTGAAATGACGAAACACAGATGAGATTGCTGACATGATTCCATAATTTTCAACATTTCCTATTTACATTACGTTTCAAGGCTTTGTTTCATTCTGTTGGCCAAATTATTCATTTGTTGTAAGTTATACTATGTCATCTGATTATTATGAGCTATTGGGACAAAGAAAACTCCTTTACTACTTTAAACTTTTGTTTCAATTTTTTTTTATTTCAGTAGTCTGGACTTTACTCATTTCAATCTGATTCACTTTCTTCAAAGCCCGCGATGTCAACGTTTTCAAGTAATCCACGACTTAGTGCATATTCCAATAAAGCCAAATAGCAAAATACATATTGGTCAGGCATCTGGATACTATGAGCTCTTTGTGATCTAATCCGTTCTACAATTTCACGTATATTGATCATTCCAGTGTCTTCCAGTTTATTAATGCTCACATCTAAAGTAATGAAAGTTCCTGATGAAAAAAGAGAATAAATATAAATTGATCACGCTGCTATAAAAATGTACAAAATCATTTTAAATTGAAGAAAAAGCAATCATTTATAATTCTTACCAGTTCTACCGATACCAGCACTACAATGGACAACTATAGGTGGACCTAAAGGATGACCAGTCCAAGATTCACCGAGTTCTGATACTCCTTTAGCTTGCTCTTCTTTCACTTTATTACGGAAATGAAGCATGGCATAAGCCGAATGAGGAACACCATAATCCGGCCAGCTCAAAAACTGCATATGAGTCACTTTCCTAGTTTGGTCAGACTAAATAAAAACAAAATAATTGGATAAGTTCAAAGTGCAACAAAAGTAAATAGGGATTAGAAATTTACCTCGAGATTTACCAACGTTAACCTAGTTATGTTAAAATCAGTAAAATATTGAACGTCATTATTAGTTACACGGTAAGGTCCATATTCAACACTACTGTTAACTTCTAAAGGCCAGTACTGACCACATTTGGCTTTACATCTTTCGACAGTCCTTGTTGTCATCACAATAAGTAAAACTTGTTGTTCCCAAATCATTCTCCAAAAGTCTGGAAATGTTTTTGGCAACGGCCCTTGAGTAGATATAAAAGCATTCTTTTGTTTGTAACCATCTACAAAATTAGCATTGATATAATCTGAATTTACATCATCATCGATTGTATTTAATCGAACTCGACTATGATCATAACAAAGTACATCGGTGTAACGGTTTTTGCCTTGGTTGGGTCTTAATCTTGAATTATCGAATGTACCATCAGGTATTTTCATTTTGATTTCGTTATATTCTTCAGTTAATCCTTTACGTCCTTTAACCTTTAAATATTGAATAAATTCCTCTAAAGTCATTCCTTTTGATTTAACAGAACTATCATCGTAGGCTTTTGAGTCACTATTATCATCATTATTAATGTTTTGATTATTATTTGGCATCACAATATTTTCCGGTTTGGGTTTATTAACACTATTACGTTCGCGACGATTGTTTACATCATCCTTGTTTGAATTATGATGAGAATCTTTAGTTGGAGAATCTCCTAACCACGAAGATCTTAGTTTATCATCATCATCACTGGTATTACTATTTAATTCATTAGAGTCCGATTTGCTTAAGGTATTTGTACAGTTTACACTCTGTATTAATCCATTGTGAAGAGCGTTGGTTGAGCACAAAGGGTAATTTTGAGAGGCTAAATCGTAAAGTTCATTGATTATTTTTGGTCGAATAGCATGACAATGATTTAACCAGGCTAAATGATCCACAGCAAGTTGACCACCCAATTCAATAGGTAGCGATGATAAAGGGATATGATCAGATAGTTGAGGTATATTTATCATAAACACACGATCTCGAAGTTTTTCCCTTACAAAAAGGCGTAAAATCCTGAAGGGGGCTTTAAACCACAACGGAGCTGTCACAATCAAAACTTTCTTCAATCTAGCTGGATAAGCACCTTTTAGTAAACCTAATATTTTTTGACTCAACTCGTAATCAAAATTGGCATAACGGGAATTAAACATATTATAAATAAATACAATTCCACTGCGTTGTGTCTCAATATCCTCCAAAGCAATATCGAGTTGGTAAACTACTCCTTGTAATGTTATTTGATGAGATGTTACATTGGGTAGATGTTTACAAGCGGTGAACATGGCTATGGCTGCTCCATTGGCATCTCTTTTTGGCTAAAGTAAGTAAAATAAGGCGCAAAATATAAAATCAAGTTAACTACAGATTTTAATGAATAAAGATACTTACAAGGACTGTAAACTTTCCACTTTCTAACTCTGATTTGAGTGGCTCTTTGTCAGGATCAAAATTTGTTAAACCTTCTCGAAAGCGAGTTGATTCATGAGCATCATACAAAGCAAGTGATCGGTCCAAATCAAATTTCCGGGCCATCAAAAATTTCAAAGCAGTATTAAGTGACATTGGGCTGGCATCGTGTTTTATTCGCAAATCATTGACGATTCGAAGGAACTCTTTGGTTACCTGTTGATACATAAACAGAATAATATGCACATAATGTTAAAAACAAAAGGGAAAAAGAATATGTTGCACATTAGAAAATAACACAATTTTTCTTTTCTTTTTCTGTTGTCAAGCTTTGCCTACATCATTATCATCAGGATCATTATATTATTACATTTCAAACCAACATCTACCATGTTTGTATACATTTCAATCTCTCAAAGCAAAATATAGAAACTTCCATAGCACAGAAAGAGTCCTGACTACATCTTTTCTCACTAATTCACTCACTATACCTCAACTTTTTGAAAACTCTCTCTTCTTTCGTCTTTTTTCTATCTTCTTCCACCTCTATCTCAGACCAGAACAATTATCCAAGTCAAGTTATGAGTGTCGTTGAACTTGCACAACATTAACAACATTTCTCTTACTCCATACACTTTGCTTGCTTGCTTGCTTGTTCTTTCACTCATGACCATCATCCGATGCGGCTTTTCCTCTGCAGCAATGTATTTACATCCATCATAAAATAATACAGCAAAAAGCACAGACAACTAATCATAAGTTGAGTGAATGAAAAGTAAAGAGACTAGGATTGAAAAAAAGTAATGATTCAGGTAACAATGATAATGATGGCGATGATAGGATTGATGATTGGTGTGATGGTTGTAACATTGAACAAAGACGAATTCAAATAGATAGGGTTGACAATGTATTTAATCTCCTCCCAATCTCATGTAGATAAACACACAGAGAAAGCTTCCATGTTAAGCTTAGCTTAACCACAACAATTGTATAATTTTAATTAACATCATACCAGTTCTTCCTCTTTAGTTAAATGGTCCATTTTTCTTTCCTTTACTTTCAATCCTTCCTGTTAGTTGTAATGCGTGTGAAAGTGTCAGCAGTTGTTTTAATGTTGATTTTAAATAGATAACCAGAGCAAAATGAACAATTTTCAAGGCAAGAAATAATTACAGCAAATTTTGTTATTTTTTCCAAATAGCGTAGCACCAATAATGGAAGAAATGTTGAGAGAAACAATGAAAATGTAAAGTGTGAACAAATAGCGGTTTGTTGATTAATGGAAAACTTGATCACACATTGTTGCCTTCATCAAATTTAGCAGAATAACTTGAAACTATCCTGTCATCTTTCAAAAGCAATTTTCTCCTAGAAAAAAAAGAAAAGAAAGGTGTATTAGTTTAAAATAATGCTAAGAGTATGATGACCATCTATATGAGAAATGTTGAAAATGAAAAACACATCAAATCACCTGATGAAAGTATCAGTCGCAGTAGAATTAGGATAAAATTTATCTTCAGTGATTAACTGGTTACAGGTTAATATCGATAGAAAATGAGCCTGATTTAAAAAATCCAAGATAACCTAACGTGATTGACAAGGCTTTCATTAATATTTAACTTTCATCAAAATGATCCTTCTTCGTTTTTATTTACAATAGACAAGATACAATGTTGATAATAATCTTGATTGTGCGCCAAGATCTGAGTTTAATGATGGATAAAATTAGTACAACGCTTTAACCATAAAGTTATTGTCTTGTTCAACTTCTGTAGTCAAAAAATATACACATAATACAAGATAATTATCAATGCAAGTAGAAGGGAAGAAGGACCACACACACAAAATCATCTCCTCATCATCCAATTGGTGTGGCACTTAATTTGTTTAGATGCTAATATTTTTGATTGTGTATACTAACAGATTACAACAAACATGGTAAATTAATATAAGATAGCCTTCATAACCCTTCAAAATGAACCAGCTTGGAACTGGTGACTGTTAAAAAAGCAGTATCTTGAAAACACATGAGTAATATAACCCATGTTTCTCATAGACATCCAGAGATGATCTTTTGAGATAATTTTTCATGGAATACTGATATAATTAGAGGACGGGTAATCTAAATTTTTAAATCATTATATCATCAAATAGAGAGAATTAAAGAGGAAAGCTATTGCACGCAGAGACACGCCAAAAATATTTAATATCAAACATGCTTACCAAATGTTGGAGATTAGGGAACAGCCAAGAGAGATGGCTTAACACTTTTAAACAAAATGGCTTGACAATTTTTTTATTGAAATCCACAGGCTTGCTGAAAAGTCGGGTAAACACATATGATTTTAAATAGTGTAAGGTTAAGATGTAGATGAGAAATGGTTAAGCTGTAAAGAAAGGAGGGGATAGAAGAGAAAAGGAAAGAGTTAGAATGTAAAAGTGAGAATGAGAGAGATGAAATGATGTAAAGAAGGTAAAAGATAACGTATGGCTAAGTTTTAACTGAGATTTTCTCTCATCATAAATGTTGTTCATCAATGTTTATTTCAGGTAAAATGATTTAATTTAATTGATTGACTGGGATAAAAGGATGATACTAATGATGATTAGGGCGATGATGATGCTTGATTAAACAACATAGACAGGAAAACAAAAGCATTACTCAGTTATACACTATCCAAAGGAGAGAAATAAAAATCACACACACAATCAACATAAACATAAAAAGCATACACAAAGCAACAACACAGACACAGAAGAAAAACAAAACCTCAAATTTTATAGAATCACAAAATTGAAATAAAACAGTTGCAGTAAAAAAATGGGAGAAACAATTAATTCTTTGACTTACAGAATAAATTTTATGATGATAAACACATTGAATAGTTGGTTATTAATCACTCGATTGAGTCAATCTTAACACGAGGGTGAGGTCAATGAGAATTGCCCAAACAAGACTTACTCTTGACCTGAATACTTGAAATAAAATACAGCATTTGACTCTTTTTCTTTCTGTCTGCCAATGTCTCACTCTCTGACTCTCTGACTCTCTTCCTTTCATTTTATCTTCGATGTATTTCCTCTTTCACTTTTTGTAAATCGAAAATAAATGTTGAACAAAAACATGTTTAAGGACTTAAATCGTGATCTTCTTAATTTTTTATACCATGAAATAGAACCATGATTAGCATGAAACACAGGAAAATTTAGGAAACAAATGATTTGTAAAATGCGCTCTTAACCGCCCTGTTTATTAGGGGGTGAATTCACTCAGCCATTTCTGGTTATCTTAACCAATAAATAATCTTAACCGGCTAATCATTTTTTACTGCTTTTTTTGAATTAAACACACAAAGATGAATCGATTTTCAATTCTCACTTGCCAACATTCTTTGTCAATTTAAGTCATCAAAATGAATTAAACATCAAACCAAGTGTTCAATGAACGGAAACAAATTAAGTATATTCACTGTCAGTCTTGATTAATCTGACAACTAATACTTGTCAGTTAAAATGAAAAATTTTATCTTATCAAAAGGTTTGTCATTTTTTTCAATAAAGTCATAACCATCATTATTTTGTCTAATTTCAATATCAAATCAAATCAATCAAATAACCTTATCATTTCAACAATTGAATTAAGAAACAGATTCATTGATGATTGATCAATGATCAATAATGTTAATCATTTGAACTCTCATTGTTCCCAAATTGATTACAGTTATCTTTCTTGTGTTGGATTAACCAACCATCTAACATTTGTATGTAAAGATGAAAACGGTTGAATATTTATGGTTAAATGATTAGATTTAATGATTAACAAAAAACCCAATGAATGGTTAGCTTCTCAGAGTTTCCGGTCAAATCTCAAGTTTCCTCAAAGGAAATGGGTCATTTCCGTTGCGATCTTTCTTTAAGTTAACCGACATTTACTTTCAAGTAATTTTATCCTTCAAATTTTAAGGTTTAAGTTGAAAATTGCATTCATCTCAATGTGAAGATCCAGTCGATGAATAAACCAAATACAACCTGAAATCATTCGTTTGTTGGATAATCTCTAACCTTACATCAGGCTTATCTGAATTGTACAGTTTAAGATGTTTATTTGTGAATAATTGGAGATTAAAGTTTAGAATAACAATTTTTTCACTGAAAAATAACAGTTTCTACAGGGTAAGTTGAGTTGAGGTGTAAAAAATAGAGGAAAATGGTTAAGCAGCAACAGCAACAAGCACCACAATTACATCCGATCTGAATTCAATTTCAGCCCCAGTTGTCATGGCCCCATAATGGGTCTAAATACATTTGAGGCAAGGAAAACAATGAAATTGATTTACATTAATTTTACTTGGTGTTGGTTAGATTCATTTTGTTTAACTGTCAACAGCAACACACACCAGACAGACAGTCTTGGTCCAGTCAAGGAAAATTAGCTTTGATTATTTCTTATCAATCTAGATTTGTTCAATCTTTTTGATTAACAATCAAATTAAATTTGGAAACTCAAATTAATTTTTTTCGGTACGTAAATCTCGCAACAGAGATGCTTTAACATTGCATAACGATATATTGAACGGATCGATTATCGGGAACATTCAATTCAACTTATTTAAAATTAATTTTTTTGATTTATCATGATTTACTAGCATTATTTTTGCATTTAACTCGGTGTAATGTGACTGTTCACAGTTAAAATGTTTGTAATCAATTTTTTCACATGACATTTTGGTTAAATTTATACGAGGAAGATCTTTTGGATCTCTCACATGTTTGATTGAGAGCCTCGGTTGTTTTCCTATCTTTGCTCTCTAATATTCATCTTCAGATAAGTGTCAATTGTATTTAAATTTGAGTATTTTTGTGAATTTTTTCAAAGTTAACTTTCGATTTATTCATGTTGTTAATTTAATGAAGAACTGAAAGACCAATTGGTCATGAGCAATTGTGAATCTTGCTTCCAATTCTGATCCAACCCAGCAGACATCATCACCTGATTGAACCATCTTTTTTTCAACATAAAATATTGTTATAGCCACTCTTATATAAAAAATTAATATTGATGCAATTACTTCAATACTGATCGTGAATAATTTAATAAAAAAACAGAATTATTATTGCCACCTGTTCGGTAAGATGACCCTTATCCGTTATATCAAAAACTCTCGAAACAACGAGACATTAATAGCTGGCGAATACATTTTCCGTAAAAACAAGAGCAGAGATGAGAAGGTTTACTGGAAATGTCGTAAAAATAGTTGTCCAGCAAAAATAACAACATATGCTGGTAAAGTAATGGGCCATTATTTAAGACACAATCATGACGATAACAATCAAGATGAAATTGCTCGTCTTGAAGGATTAAAACCAACTACAAATTTTCAGGTAAATTATCTTACCCAAATGCAACATATTTGTCTAGTTTTCAATACATGTATCATATGTTTGATTCCTTTGTCTCTGTATTATTTTTTATTCCTAGGTAACTCAAGTTGACGATGAGGTTAGCCAGCAAATTATCACTACTGGAGAGCCTTTTGGTGAATACTCTTTCGCTGTCGAGAATTTTGTTGTTACTTCAAGTGGAGAACCAGCAAGGCGAATTGACTTTCTGCAAGACAATACAAATGGTAATACATCAGCTGAGACTACCATTGTTGTTACAAACGCACCTCCAACTACTTCTGTAGTTTCTACGCCATCAGCTTCATCATCATTATCTACCATATTCAAAGAATTTAACGAGTCTCAAAAAAAGATTGAATTGTTGGTCACCAATCTTGCTACTACAAATGGAACTGACGACTTACAAACAGAAAACATGAAGTTGAAATTAGAATTGGATGATGCTGTTCAAAAATTCAGGATGGAACTGGAAAACAAAGAGATACAATTACAAGAAGAAAAAAATCGAGCTGATCTTATTCAGAAAGAATTGACGGGTCAATTGGCTCTGGAAAGATCTGAAAAGGAGAAGTTGGAACAAGAAAACGAAAAATTGAGAGAAATTGTTAAACAGTACGAATTACAACTTGCAGAAGAGGAAGTTGAATGTACTATATCTCAAGTCTCTGATACCATGTCATGTTAATTGGTGGATTTATTGTTGCATTGTTACGAATCACACCTACTTATTTGCATTTGACCATTCACTCAGTCACATTTATTTGGTGTCGTCTTCATTATAAGCCTGCTGTCACCAAGTTCAGGGAACCAGGCTTATCAAGCATTCTTTAATTAGACAAAATCAACATTTCCTTCTTGATTTAATTATCAAACATAAATTTGATATCACAAAAAAGAAAATAATTGTCTGATAGAAGACATAAAACTCAACTTTTCGAGAGGCATGTTGAGTGATTAAAGCTGTTCATTTCAAACGGAATCAACATTTTTGATTACTTCATGGAGCAACTTTTATTTATGTTGAACAATTACTTTATAACTCATGTCAATTTTTGAATAATTTTTGTTACTTAACATTTGCCCATTTGTGTAAAAAATTAGTAGATAACTTATTATACTGATAAATTTTCAGTGTTTAAACTTTTATGCTTTTATCTCAACTATAATGTATAAACACACATTGATATTTCAACAGTCTACATACACTTTAGACTTCAATGAATTGATGGCATTACAAAATAAAACCAATTGAAAGTTAATCTGACGCGCAATAAACTCGCAGTGATTCCAAGTCAGCTCCTACAATCTACACATACAATACAAGTTTAGTTTCTTTACCACATTTAGTCTTATTTTGTTACTAATCGTTCTCGTGTTTTATTGTCATTTGTACTGACAAACTGATTGGCAGAGATCGATGGTTAATGTAAGAACCCGTTTACAATATCGCATGATTTGGTTCACTGGTCTGAGTAAGGAGATTCCAGAAATAACTTAACCTTGTCTGGATTTTGCCAGACAATATCGGAATCATAAGAAAAATAGATTATCGTAGGAATTGGTTGCACTGGCATCCTAAAATCATTCGTTTGTTGGATAATCTCTAACCTTACATCAGGCTTATCTGAATTGTACACTTTAAGATGTTTATTTGTGAATAATTGGATATTACAGTTTAGACACAATAATGTGATTGGAATAACAATTTTTTTCACTAAAAAATAACAGTTTCAACAGGGTAAGTGAAGTTGAGGTGTAAAAAATAGAGGAAAATGGTTAAGCAGCAACAGCGACAAAAAAACACAATTACATCCGATCTGAATTCAATTCCAGCCCCAGTTGTCATGGCCCCAGCCCCAATTGTCCTGATTCCAGCCCCAATGATGAATCTAAATACATTTGAGTAAAATAAAACATTTAACAATAATTTACATATACATCATCTTATTGATTGTCTAGATGCTTATCCAACTGAATAAAGTGTAACTCATGCAATTGGATTGCTGGTAGCTACTCAATTATGCATTATCACATGTATTCATCATTTTTTCAGGGTCACTTTTGATTTTTGATTTAAAAAACAATTTTATTTCAGGAAATTAACTTCGAAACAGGAAAACATGTTTAATCATATCTATTCACTTGTATTGTGATTTTGTTGTGCCCTTATATGTTTGAACTAAATATATGTTATAAATTCATTTTCCGTTTAGCTTGGTTTTTGGTCCTCTACAATTATCACACTACTTAATATAGTTGAACCAAATTGAAGTTAAATATCACTACAATTTTATATCAATTGAGAATTGAGATGAATCCATGTTATTCAGTCGTTTAAATACAGAGAATAAGGTTAATCAATCACAGTTAAAACTCACCTTATGATGAATAGGAATGTGAAATGGAACAAATTTAATTTCCTCTTTCTTTTTCTCACAACTGCAGCCTGTAAGATATAATTAACCAAAATTAATAGCCAAACAACATGATGTTATACACTTGTTGACAAGAATAGAGTTAAAACAAAAAGACATCACAATAAACAGTTAAAATAACAGAGTAATCCAATTGCACTTTGATCATTGATCTTTGGCATCACATAAAAATTTGGAACCAAACAGATGACTAATAATAACCTGTAAAGTAAAGATTGTATCAATAATTTAACAATTACCTCCATGGCCTTTTCCCTCTCCACCACTGAGAATAATATTGTCACCACCTTTATCACCGCCGGCTAGAACTAGGGCAACCATAATGGTTACAATTAAAAAAGTTAATCTAAATAACATTGTCAAGTCAACTTTCATTATTAAATTTGGCGATGCAATGAAAATATCTAAAACTGTTTGTCACAAAAAAATTGATATCAACTCGAAAAAAACTAAATCATTTGCTTATATACCCAAATGTGGTGCTTATTTTTCATTTAAAAGAACCGATTGAGGTTATCAGCCCTCTATTGCCGCCTCTTTCCAATCATCATTTAAGTTATTAGAAGTATCGATAACTAAATTAACGTTGTTTAAGTGTCGATCAGGATTGACAGTTGATAAGTTTTTGGAGCTTGAAAACCTTTATATTGAGCTTCATCTTTTCTTCTTGATCATCTGGAGACTGGAACAGTGAATTGTCGTCATGATGTTAAATTTGGTATCTTTCTTACTTTAAATAATAAGCTTGATTAGAATAATTATAAAGCGAAAAAGTACAAAAAAAAAGAATGAAAATTGTATTAAATAAATATTGTGTCGCGTACGTGTTGATATCCAGACAAGAGTGTATGATAGGTAATTGCCAGGTCACCTAAGTGAAACCTAATTGATTTACAATCAATCAAGACATTCATTCACCATATAAAACTGTTAGTTACAAACTCATTCAACCTTAATCTTTAATCATCAACATTCAGTTTATTTTCTGGTTAAGGTCTTCTTCAGGGTTCCTTTTTTGTTCTTTACCCGTAATTGGTGAACATGAACAAGTGTATTTAAATATCTTCTGCATGTTGATCACTTTATTTGAATATAATAATACAGTTTATGAGGCAAACAATAAAACAATTGAATCCAACAAAATGAGTTGACAAAAGGAGATTCACGAGTAACAATTAAATTACCAACCTTGTTTGTTAAAAACAAAAAAAGGGAATTCGGATTCATTTTCACGCCAATCAGAGCATAAGTGTACCTTAACAATTGATATGTCAATGGTAAATCATTATCTTCACCGATTGTATATTAATCAACGTTTAAATATCTTATTAAGGTCCTATCCAGGTTGTTACAGGTTGACAATTTCATTTCTTTGATCAATTGAGTAGAAATATTGGTTGGTTGATTCCGATATTGCTTTCTTTTTTCTTGTTCA
This sequence comes from Tetranychus truncatus, assembly GCA_028476895.1. Classification (NCBI taxonomy): domain Eukaryota; kingdom Metazoa; phylum Arthropoda; class Arachnida; order Trombidiformes; family Tetranychidae; genus Tetranychus; species Tetranychus truncatus. Next base: position 10,180,875 of record CM052061.1, read on the forward strand.
ATCCTTGTTTGCCATGTTAAGCATCAAAATAAATGAAATCGTCTTTGTCTTTTCACTCATTTAGTTTATATCACCTTCAATTATTTTCAACACTGGAACTTTCAAGAAAAAAGAAAAAATTCTGAGATTAAATTAATGTGTTGAAAATTGACGCTAAATTGATCATCGTTATGGATGAGTTAGTGTATTGGTAGTAAAAGTAAAATAATAAAATGTTTTTGAAGAAAAATATTATTTACAGTTAATTGGTGATTGGATCATTGACATTTTAATAATAATTGGTGATCAATGTTATATATTCAATAAACAAACAAACCCGAACTAAATTTAATGATAAAGAAACAAAACTCATAATTTCACGCTCATTTTTAATTTGCTATTCTCACGATACAAAGTGTCGATTCATTCCCTTCATTTGCATTCAAGATTCAACAGGTAAAAGTTGCTAAGAAATTTGAATAATGGCTCCTCGGTATATCCAGGTTTTATTAGATTAAATTAAACAGATGAATACGGAAATCAATAAATAATAATTTCTTCGTTTGATTGAAATACTTTTAACTTGACAGTTTTATCAGCAGTCATCGGAATTGCAATTAGTTATGAGCACATGCAAACGCACGAAGTATTGATAATTATAAAAATGTTTTTGATACAAGATTAATAATAAGGTATAAGATAGCAGTCGTTTCAAGATTCAAGAATTTAACATTGATGAAACGATCATAAACATCAAACGAGTCATTTTCTCCATAACTGTTTCTGTTGTTAGTTTTTAAATTGAATTTCTCAACATTGTGTTTTACGACTGACAGGGCAACCTCTCGAATTGATAAATCGTTGATTGGTTATGAACGATGGTAGTTAATTACAATTTAGGTAAATATCCATACTATGAAATTAATGCACACAAAAAATTTCTAGATACAGTAAGTCTGTAAGTCGAAAAAATGCCGAAATCAAGAAGGTGGCAGCTATTTCCATTATATTGGTCTACAACAAGGCTCAATATACCGATAACAACTAATAAAATTTCGATATAGATCATTGTGAGACTGAACCTATTCTGAATCTAACCAAATCTTGCAGAAAGTTTTGTTCACGGTTGATCATTGGATTATCCTCCCAAGAAATCAAGTCTGGTTGTTATCGCTATCTTAATTCAATTTCGCATCAGGGCCTGAAAGAGTAATGTTAATAAACGCCTCGAGTCCAATCAACGATAATTTCAAAAAAGTGATATGAAATAAAACGCTGAATGGTAAGGGATAAAACATTGGTTTTATATTGGGATTAAAATATATGTAGCTATGGCAAGAGAAAGTATAATCTCATGAGAAACAATTAAATTGAACCGGAAGATCCATAATAACGGAGAGAGCGAATGGACATAAATGGGGATATCTAATAAAAACACTGTAAAATCGATAATCGTGAATGTTGTAAAACTATAAAGAAACGCTTCATCAGAGTCTTTTTCCTGACAGCTATTGCTCGAGAACTCAATTACTTTTTAGCGTTGACAATTTGGACAAAATCTTTCTTGAGTGAAGCTCCACCAACAAGAAAACCATCAATATCTGCTTCCTTAGCGAGCTCCTTGCAGTTACCTGCCGTTACTGATCCACCGTAAATAATTCGTGTTGAAGCTGATACGCTTTCAGAAACCTTTTCCTTCAACCATTGCCTCAACTGTGCATGAACTTCTTGAGCTTGAGCTGGAGAAGCTGTTTTACCAGTACCAATTGCCCATACAGGTTCATAGGCAATCACAACACGACTCCAATCTTTAACGTGTTCTAAGGGGGAATTTTTAAATTAAATTAGTCCCAAATAGGATTAAATTTAAGCTAGCCTTAACTTACTGGAGATGGCAGACATCTGAGCAAATACAACATCTGTGGTTTTACCAGCTTCACGTTCTTCCAACAGCTCACCAATACAAGCAATTACTGAAAGACCTTCATCCAGGGCATGGCCGACCTTCTCCCCAATCAGCTAATTAAATCAAATTGAATAAAAGCATAACTTTTAGTTCAGAAGCAAATAAAAAATAGCAAAATCTAGAAAATTGTAAGGCTCAAATATTAAGTAGAGCTCTACTATATTCCAATCTGACCTCATCTTTTTCTCCGAAAACATTTCTTCGCTCAGAATGACCAAGTATCACCCAATTAACACCAACATCTTTAATCATTGCTGGACTAATTTCTCCAGTAAATGCTCCTGATTTAGTTTTGTAACAATTTTGAGCAGCAAGGGCAATATTTGATGGTAATATGCTTTTAGTGTACTCTAAGTAGATGGAAGGTGCACCACAGACAACCTCTGATATATTGGAATAATGGTAAAATGGATAAGTACAATAACATGTGGGCATTTGTCAGGCATAAACAAAAATTCGATACTTACCAACTTCTGGGTCTAAGGGTCCTTCATTAAGAAAGTCAATTATTTCTTTAATGACGGCTTTAGAGCCGTTCATTTTCCAGTTACCTCCGACGAAAAATTCACGTGACATTTTGCTAAGGCTTTGATGGAAATTCAATAGAATAAATTAAAATAGAAGTTGGCAAAATATGACAAGGTAATAATGATAAATTATTAAATTGAATTTGAACCAGTATCAAACAAAACAATAGTAACAATGACTCAGAAACATATGAGAAGTGTAAAGTCATAGAAGGTTACGCTATTAAAGGATACCAAAGATACTGATATGATGTAATAATTTATCTTAAATCTTTGGCAAACTTTTCAAACCGTCAAATCAACACAATCCTTTCTTTTTCGATCTAACTGTTACATTTTATCTATTTTTTTTGTTGTTTAGCTTATGATTACATGATCGATAAAATTGATATTTTTAAGATATTTTCCTGATTCCAGAAAAGCAAATGTAATCAAAACCTTGTAAATATCAATACAAAAATACAAAGAGAGTAATGTATCAATATTTTACTATGATTGTACTTCTCTATTGTGAATGATCAATTTCTTTTAGCAATTCAATTGTCTTCGATTGATTTGAAAAGAGATTTCATGGGACTAATATTCAATTAATGAAAGGTCTGATTATCCAAAATCAATTTGAAGACTGTATCAATGGCCATTATGAATCCAAAGTCTCTCAGTAAATGAAATAAATCAAGTTGATCGATGGTCAATGTTCAATTGGGTTTGATGAAATTGAAATTGATTTATTGAACAAGGAAAATATTCTTTAGCTTTAGTTCTAGTCTCAAATTGAGAGTTGACGGTCAATTTGGTATGTATCCATACTGAATGAATAATAACAGCTGATTTTTTGCTATTGCTCAGATTTACGTGAGTTCTTTAACTTGTAAGTTATATACTTTTTCACTGACTGGAAATTGATAATAATTTTGTTATAAACGATTTTTTTGTAAAAATTAGTTACGTAATTCTTTATAATGCAAAGAAATGGCTTACGTTGGATTTTCAACTGCCGTCGATGGTCGCCATCGAGAGATGATCTACTCGCAGCTCTAAGCTGCATTCAGGAAGAGGAAAGAGACAGAATCTTTAAATTTTACTACAAGAAAGACGTCAAACACGCGTTAATTGGTCGATTGATGTTAAGAAAATGTATTTCAGATTGCTTGAACATAAATTACGATCAGATACTTTTCACACGAACTGATAAAGGTAAGCCTGTACTGGCTGGGCAACAGACTGAAACCTCATTTGATTATAATATTTCGCATGATGGTGATTATTGTGTTCTTGCTGCTGACTGGATCAGTAAAGTTGGTGTTGACATTTCTCGAGTTAAAGAATCGAAAGAAAAATCTACCTTTGAATATTTCAAAACAATGGAGAGGATTTTTTCACATCATGAATGGCACTACATTAAAGACACTTCAACCATTGATCAAAGTCCATTACACCGTTTTCACCGACTTTGGGCTCTGAAGGAAAGTTTTGTTAAAGCTGAAGCAATCGGAATCGGATATGAACTCAGACGGATTCGCTTCGAATGTCCTAACGAATGTCTTCAAATTGATAAAGTAAACAAAGATACATTAGTCTATCTTGATGATAAACTATCGACTGATTGGCTTTTTGAAGAATCCCTGGTCGATGATAAGCATGTTATTGCAGTTGCCCTTTCTGGTGACCAGTCAATTTTACAAAATAAACGAAAAGAAAATAATTATTTCAATTTGCTGAAATTTGAAGATTTAATAACTCCAGGCATCACTATGGACGTACCAGGATGCCTTTGGAATAGTTTTGATCTAAAAGAAGAAGGGAGATATGATTAAAAAATATGCTTTATGATTGTAGATCTCAATGCTTCCAAGATTCTTACATATTGTAAATTCAATCGATCAAGATTTTCTTGCTCATTGATTCATCTTTTGCGAGATAATATGGAATTTAATATTCATATATTAAATATATTTTCATTAATTTTTATGCGCGATAAATTTAAGATTTTTTTCTGTGGCAAGTTTGAATAAAGTAGTTTAATTAAGTTTAGTGAACACTGAGGCAATGGCATGCTCTTGGAACTATACAAGTATGCAATGCATAGTTTAGGAACTACTTGATATGCACTACTTCGAATTATCTTCCTTCCACTGCTTTATCGCTTCAATACTTTCTTGTCTGAGCTTCTCAGATTGTTGCTGATACTTTTCTCTTTCATCATCAGGCAGGTTTTTCCATTTCTCCGCAACTTCGGACATTTTTGGTGAATCGAGACCAGATGCTTTGACTGAATCACTGTATTCTTTGAAAAATAGACCATATGCCGATACAGGTCTTTTAGGCTTGGTACCTTTTGCGGCTTTAGCTTTTTGAGCTTGCATTTTGTTAAAGGCATCTAACACAATCAGCATTTCTTTAATAGTTATTTTCCGGTTTACAAATTCACTGTAAACTTGTTTTTTATCTTTATATTCATGGTGCTCTTTAGCGGATAATTCCTCGTATGGCTGTTTCATTTCCAACTTGTTCCATTCTTCTTCAATAACCTTCTTGGCATCGTTTTTCTTTAAATCTTTACTGTCTTTTTGTATTTCCACGAATCTATGTTCAAAATAAATGGCAAAGGGACTTCGAGGTAGCTTTGGTTTTTCTGGAATTTCACTGAAATCAAATGGCAGTTTATCACGAGCTTTTGAAGAGGATGGTTTTGAAGATGGTCCAGATGATGATTGCATCCCATTTGTAGAATCACCATGTGTAAAGTAACGAATTTGATTTGAGTTGATGATAAGAGATCTTAGATTCCTCATAACAAAAGCCATTATTGATATAAAATATTAATTGAAAAAAATGTAAAATACAATACAATTAATCACTAGAAAATGCAAGTTTGGTTCACCAAAGTTTGGTGTGAGTTTCCAAAGATTTTTGTAAAAAACATTTTATCAGGGAAGGTTAAAAAATTGCAAAGGCGTAAATAGAGGGATTTATTAGATAAGTATCAATGAGTCTGTCGCTTTTCTGCTGATTTTAAATTATTGTTCAATTAACCCAATAGTCTAAGAGAGACAAGAGTATCAGTGTAAGTGCTCTAAGGTCATTTCTTTCAAAGTCAGATTAAGTCATTTAGAATCATTTGGTTTATCAAATTATAATGGTAACTCATATTTAAAAGTCATTAGTAAAAAATCAACATAACTTTTTGACACTCGTGTTATTTAAAAAAGAACCGTTTATTTTTGACATTTTCAATTTTGATGGTTTAATTAAAAATCAGTAATTTAGCGAACTAATCTTCACAAATGTAATTAGGATGAACAAATAAAAATGGATCATCATCAGAATCTGATTCTGAGGTAGGTTTTGCTGCGAATAAAATTCTATCAATGTTTACAAGGCGATGAATAACTTTTTCACATAATTGTTTCTTAGAAAGCAATTCGTTCTCATCTTCGTATTCTTGTCCTTCTAAGTACCATTCGATCAACTTAGACTTTGGCATTCCTTCGTATACTTCTTCATCATGTGATGGTCGCACTTCTTCTCCCTCTTGCTCTGCATCCATTCGTTCTTGACCTTGCGTTCCTCCACCATCTTCTGCTTCATCTCTTTCTCTTTGCATAGCAGCTCTTGCTTCTTCTTCTTGTCTCAATTTTGTGGCAAATGCTGCGGCCATTTTCATGAATTCATCATAAGATATAGAAAGGTTAGCAAATCCACTAGGTTGCCCATTTTGAACAGGCTCCGACGACTCAGTTTCCATTTCCCCATCCTCACCATGAGCTGTAGTGGTTTCATCCATTAGGGAGATATCAGGTTGTTCGACACGTACAATTGATTTATTGAGTAAACGAGCAGCTTCTTTAACATGAGCCACTGTGACTTCATGACAAAAATGTAATTTTGCCAACGCTTCAGATAGTCGAACCAGAGATTCTAATTGACGAACTGTAATTCGCCATGATTGTTTGGCACTTCCAGCAAATCCAGTAGAAAGGGCACCTTTATCACCTCTTAAAATCTTGTAAGTTTCAACCATTTCATGTTCAGCTTCTGGTGTTATCTTTGGAATAATTTTCCTGGCTGCCTTTATGTACTTTTTAACTTGCTCTAATGTGTAAGTTGTAGCTTCGCTAGCATCAACAGCGTCGAATGCATTTGCATGCATATTAACAATTTTACGAGCAACTTCATAATCAGTTCTCTCATTCGCTTCATCTAATAAAACGAAGAAAAGATCGAATCTGGACATAATAGGAAGAGATAGAGACAAGTTATTTCTCAAGCTTCTAGACCGATCATAGTGACCTCCGATGGGGTTAGCAGCAGCTAATATGGAAGTTCGAGCATTCAAAGTAGCTTTAACTCCTGCCTTGGCGATACTGATAGTTTGCTGTTCCATAGCTTCGTGAATAGCAACTTGATCTCGTATATCCATTTTATCAAATTCGTCGATACAACAGATACCTTTATCAGCTAACATCAATGCTCCAGCCTCGATGACAAAACCACCCTCTTCATCTCGAACCACAGCAGCAGTCAAACCAGAGGCGGTTGATGCTTTACCACTAGTGTAGACAGCTTTCAATGGTGCAGAATCTGCTATCAATTTAAGGAAACAACTTTTAGCTGTACTTGGGTCACCAACCATGCAAATGTTAATATCTCCTCTCAGATGAGTTCCTTCTTCTGTAAATTTACCGACACCTCCAAAGAGTTGCAACAGTAATCCTCTCTTAATATCTTCATGACCATAAATAGACGGAAATAAACTCGCAACTAAACCATCATATAGTCTTTTGTCAGCAGCCATTGCTTCGATTTCTTCGAGATCCGAGTCACGCAAGTGATTTGTATCCCGAAATTTTTCTTCTTCAACTTTCTGCAATTCCTCCATAGCAGCAGGAATAATGCTACCTTCTCTGACACAACAGTTTGCTAAAAAGGCAAGCCTATAGGTCATCTCTTTGACTCCTAAATTTTTTAATCCAGAGACTCCGTCCCCTAAAGTAGCATTACTTTTATTATTATTATACCGACTTTCTGTTTTAACAGCTCCAGCTTGAGCGGTGAACATTTGAGAAACGTCAGGAACAACAATCAAACATCCGATAAAATCACATCTTTCTCCCGCTTGAACACAATCGACTTGTTCGGCTCCTCTAAAAATAACATCCAAACTCCTCGGCATACTACCTCGAGGTATTTCAGCTTGAGTTTCTTGAATTCTAAGTTTTTGAAAATCAACAAACCGTGACTTGTGTAACACCAGCTTGAATCGGGATCTATTGGCACATAAATTGTTTCTACAGATGACTGGCTGAGTGAATTTGAATTGTTGTACAACATTGGGAATTTCAGTTCCACAGTCAAGACACTCAAACGTACCATTGATAAGTTCGGGGTGGACTGGATGTGTTCTAACAATTTGACCTGAAGTTATTAACAATTAAAAAAGAGAAGATTATTAAATATGAAAAAGGTATAGCTGAACAAGACTTACCTGTGATTCTTCTCAAGGCACCTACAGAAACAGCTTTCAATTCTCGTATTTTCATTTGTAAGGCAACATTGTAAAATCCAATGAATAAATCTTTTTTTAACACATCTCGAATTTGTTTGGCCTCAACATCATCCTTATCTCGAAGAGTTTCATCCTTAACAAAGCTAACCAGAGCTCTGCATAAGAAAGGGTAAACTCGATAATAAAATTCAAGGATGGTTGAATAAAGAGCAGGATCAAATTTTTGAACGTCTTCAAAAGAAACGTATAGAGTACTTCTATCAGGAGAAAGTAAATTATATGCTTCAGCAGCATATTTAGGTTTTTCTGAATCAGGATCATCAGAGTAGACAGAGAGAAAGTCTTTGAATAATTTTTGAACCTTTTCTCCTAAATCATCCTTAACTTGAATTGTTTGACCAATAACGGTGTCCGCAACATCCATGTTTGCCAAAAAAGGATTACAATAAAATCACTTAAAAATATAAAAGGCACTAGCGTTTAAAAATTTGACCGGTATAACTAGAATGTGTGTCTGACGCACAACAAATAATAACAAACGAAGTAATTAATACTGATCACTAAACCGTAATTAAACGAATTAAAAAGATTGACATGAAATAACTTCTTCCCTTTAAAGTTTAAAAGAAAACAAGAAGGCATTCAGTTATTGTTTCATTTTGGCGGTAAACTAATGCTAAATAACACACCTTATGCTAACCTTGTATCCAACCATAAAGCAAGCGCGAAAATAGTATTTATTTGAAAGTCATTTTTTCTCTAAATAAAATATTTCTCTGAATAGTGACTTTTAATTACTAATCAAGAGTTATCGATTATACCAAGCTCAACATCAAGCTTCTCAATCTATTTTTAAGTAATATGCAGTGAGGAAATATTAAAGGAGTTTCAAGAAAAGTTTCATTAAAAGCGCTTCAATTGACTTTCGGGTTAAGAGTAGAGACTTGGCTTATGGGGTCGACTTTTCATCCGTAGAACCATCGGAACTCTCAATATTTAATAGTCCCTAAAAGAACACACAGAAATACGAAATGGTCTAATTTGGTTTACGTATCAAACTGAATATGCAAATGGATCACATTGTGGTCGGTGAAGGATGGGACAAATATTGAGTTCTGTTCGAGCGAAATAGTTTCATAGCATTTTTCAACATATAAGCTCAACTCTTATTTCACCATTTAGCAAATTTTCTTCAAACAGAATTATGAATGGAACTGATTGGCTATATTTTTTAACAATTAATAAACAGAACTAGAATAATATGCACCGATTGTGATCAACAACCGCTCTAACGTACGTATAAATGATACATTTGCTTCAAGTTTAGCCACTTTGGGACAATAAAATTCACCAATAAATGCCGTCATCTTTATTGGCAATTACAACTGTTTCTTTCAATTCCTAAGTCAAATTCAATTCTGGGTAAAACATATTAAACTCAATACAAACTTATAAGTTGTTGTATTGAGTGGTCGTAGCTAGAGGTGAACTGGTTATCCAGTAACCACAAAATGCCACCTCCATGGTGATATTAACCAGTAACCGTGTGCTACGTTAACACAATTTTAAGTTTTTGAGACACAAGGATCTAAGCCATGAATAACTGTAAATCTCTTGGTCTATTGCGTATTGCTTGTAGTTCGAGAAATTGGTAAACTTGAATGTTCACACTGAGATCTCACATAAAAAGATGGCATCAACGATCAGTAATTAAGGAGGAATTGAATAAACTGCGGATTTCGTCCAATCCGATTTCGACACCTTTAACTATCAATTGACTGAATTCAATTTTTTCATAAAACATGATTCGTGAAATGATCTTGAAATAATAATCTTGAAGTCTGATTTGCTCACTATTTTTTGTTCAACTTTGAATGTTTATTAAATAGAATTGATTTACGATCGAAAGAAATGAATTTTTTATTTATAGAAGGAAGACAAAATGACTGATTTGTGTTAATTTCATGATTTTATCAATTCAAGCTGAATCGAGAGACTAGATTAATGAGGTTAACTTTTCGATTCTTTATTTTTTCATGAATTTTCCACTTTTTAATTAATATTAACGAGTATGCTTTATCCTCATGTCAACTAGATTCTTTATACAGTGGTGTAAAATTGAAAAGACTTAAATAGTTGAATTGTCCTTATCATCTTATGATGGTACAGACATGAATTATTGTTTCCAGTTCATTGATTCATGTCCAAACTTACAAAATGCTCAAATCAAATTAGATTCATATCACATTTTCAGAGATGAATAAAAACACAAATCATTTCATTATTATAAAGTAGAGAGGTAAAGAGGTAAAATAAAGAAATGAGCTTGAATAACCTAAAGCGTTCGAACCTAAGGTCCTTCAATCTGCGGAAGCATATGGTTCAAATTCCAGGTCTTTAGCATCACCCGCTCGAAATTTGTGCATGCAGTCAGTTGTAAAATTAAAAAAAACGTCCGGTATACATTATTTAATATACAGTACACGTCAAAAGTTTAGGAATCACGATTTTATTTTGTTGAAGATTATAAAAAACTTATTGGAATATGAACCAAGTTTCCTTTTAATGAGAATTACCATAAAATTAGATCAGATTGGCCTAAGTTGTGTAATAAGTGTGAAAAAATTAGTTCATGTTTTGATTTTATCAAAGGTTTTCTACTTTTTGAACCTCCGATGACGATTAAATTGATGGGTTAAATTTTGAAGAAAATCGAAAACCATAAATCATGTAGCCTGGCGAATAGTGTAAATGAGCTAGTAATTTTACTAGTAATATTTTCTAGTTTTATCAATTTGCTTTCAACCAAACGTAAGGATAAATCAACCTCAAAAAACGTCCATCACCAATTCCCACTACATTTTCAAACAATTTTTTAATAAGATTATCCATCACCCAAATCGAAATTTTGGGGTATGATGGCGATTAATAGTTGGTGTAAAAGTGGGTGGTAAACAATTTGGTGGATTTGGGTGGTGGATAATCTTATGCAAAAAATTGTTTACAAAGGAGGAAAAAGGCCACTTTTAAGTGACTGACAATAAAGAAGGAGGTAAAAAAAATTCGGTCCCCAAATTTGAACCGCAAAACTTTACTACATTGACTTTATATATTGTATAGAGTATAGATTTCATCCTGAGATTATTAAAAACCAAGCTTTTGGCACTTGACTAAAAGCTTCCGAGATCTACTTGAGCTACGGAATTTCTATTCAAAATCTCTATCTCTCATTAAAATCCCGACATTTGCTCAGAGCAAATTGATAGAAAGATTGAACATCAACAACAAACTCGCTCATGAGGCACCTCACCTTACATAATTTTGCGTCTCATTGCTAATCAAAACACAATACTGATAGAATGTTGAAACTCTGAGAAATCTTTATAAGTGCTTTAATTGATTGTTAGTCGAATCGTTCACGAGATATAACAGATTAAAGGCTCACTTATGGCGAATAATGTAGATAATAATTTCAAGGGGAAAATTTTCTAATGTTTTATAAAACAGGTCAATTGGGTTTTGTCAAAATCAAATCCAAAAGTAGCTTATTACGCCCTTTTGAATAATTAATTTGATCAAATTTGTTTACTAAAATTAACCTAAACCTCTAGGATTACGCTGCAGTTAGCCTTGATGCGACCTTAATACTGTATTAAAATCAGGTTTGCAATCAACTCACCTTAACAAACCTTTTCATTTTATCATTTCATTCAATTAGTTGAATTAACTCGAGGCGATTTACTTGCCTCAACAGTAATGTTAAAGCTAATTAATGTACGCAAGTTAAATAACAAATGAAACCATTGGATTCAATGTACACGAGAAAAAACAGAAATACCAATACGGAAACACAAACATCCCTCAAGGCTGAAGATACCATTGAAAAATGAACTTTAATGCATTTTGTTGGACAATTTTGTTGAAAAAATATTGCGCTTTTTAATCGAATCCACTGTTTTTCCTTTAATTTTCAAAAAACTCAATGAAAATAAATCTTTTGAAAAACCATTTCTTATTTACTTGTAATTTTGTATTCATTTTAACTTTCATTTCATCATTAATTTTATTTCAAACATTACTGCGTTTTGAGTAAGCCTGTTGATCAAATTTTTTGATTTACTTTGTAATAACAAGACGAACGAATGACTTCTTTTTACATGTAGTTTTACATTCTGATTTAACTTTTATTTTAATTTAAACCCTGTTTTATCATAAACAATCAACAATTCAATTGCCTTCAATCATCTTTCTTTATTCTCTATGGTTGAATAGGGAAATAAAACAACTCAAATGAAGTTTCAATTAATTATGAAAATCTGCAACATTTCATCTCTTTTTTTGATTCTTTGTGGGAACATCATTCCAAGAGTTTCAAGTGACAATTCAACAAATAAATATGTAAACTCAACTTTAATTGATCGACAAATTCATCTTATAACTTCAGGATTTTCTAGTGTATTTTGGAATTATATCATTAATTCTAATAATTGGTTGGATAATGTTTCAAACCAATGTTCATCTCATTTGAGTAGGCTCGTTGAATCATCATTTAAAGGTCAACCTTTGGCATTCAAATGTAAGTAGCGAAATGTTTCTTTTACATTGGAAATCTGTTTTGAGGATCATGAAAATTGCGAGAAATGGCAAAACCCAAAGAAACCACTAAATGACCAAAAATAGCCATTTTCAAAATAAAATATGCATTTTAGCGAAAAATAATAAAATAACTGTTTTACTTACTGCATCTAAGTTTTCGTTTAAGATGATATTTTATGATAACCTTTTTAAATCATTTCATATTCCAGCAATTTAATCATAATTGAACAGTTTCCATATGGGTTTAGTTTGTGTCATTTGATTTTGGCATAGCCTTTCTGAATTGCTTATACTGAGCAATTTCTTATAACCTGATTCACCTCTGCAGAGCAAACATTTAAAGATCATCTGTTTTAACGCCAAATCATTGATGTTTAATTATTTTTAGTAATACAATTGGCTTAAGAACATTAAAATTCCATTCGAAAGTCCCATGCAATTAACTAATAGCATTTTGTCATAATCAATCATTATAATTACGATCATCAGCCAGTCTTCCTTGTTGTTTAGCCTTCGTTATTAAATGAATTCGTCAACAATTATGTTGGTTATTATATTGAAAAAAATTTATTTCATTTAATGCGATCGATTTAGAGTACGATCGAAATGCCCTTTTTAATTAATAAATTGATCAATTTTTTCTAGTTTTGTCGTTATCTGGATCTCGACCCAATAACTTTCTCGATGGAAACTATGCCGCTTTTGGTTCTTATGATACATGTCTCAGCTTTTCATCATTTTATGATACCAAAGATGGTCGAACAGAGGACCAAAAAGTTAAAGGACAATATTGTTTAACATCATTTGAACCTGATTTATCCAGAAATGGTCAAATTCTTGGTCAACTATATCCTCACTATTTTGATCAACAATACAATTTTACAATTAAAGTTGGTTTTTGTGTTCCTTCAGTTTGTTCACGAAATGATGTTCAACAAATAATAACTCAAGGTATTCAAAGACAATAGTAGTTAAACAATTTTCGTTCGGCCAGCATTGACTTAATGACAGTAATATCCTAATTTTTGTTCATTACTATTACTTGAATAGCTTTTAATGATTATTCATGGAGACTAGTTGACGTCCATTCCTGTGATGTTAAAACCAATTTTCTTGATAGACTAATGTCAGCAAGTAAAGGACAACAAATTTTATTGTAAGTATTAATGGTATTGAAATGAACATAATCATGAATTATTTCAATGAATATATTTCAATTTCTCATTTAGCTGGCTGTTGGTCGGTCTAGTTTGCATCGTCGTTCTTGGAACTTTTATGGATCTAAAAAATCAATCACAAGAAAAATCGTCTCTTTTCTGGATCCAACAATGTTCAGCGATCAAAAGTGTCAAAAGCCTTTTTCGTAAAACTTATTCAGAATCACGAATACCCGTTCTGGATGGCTTACGATTGCTTGTATTAAATCTTGTTTTGACTATTCATGCTATCATGTGGCACACTATTATAAATGCATCTTTTCTTGTTGGTTTGTTGATTTTCATACTGCATTTTTTTCAAAGCTCCCATAAGTCATTGTATTACAAAAAGCCACTAAGTTTAATTTAAGCACGATTAACTTATCGTTACTTATGACTAGTCCTTTCCAACCATTAGAATCATCACACCAATTCAATTACATCCATCATAATCATCTGAAAGTAACACTAGCAGTACTTTCTGATGACTTCAGCGACTGAATAATTTACTGAATGTGACCTTTATTATTTCAGAGGACTATGAGTATTTAAAGGAATTACCTTCAAAACTTTACATGCAACCTTTTATTGATGACTGGATAGTAGAAGGCCTATTTTGTCTTGGGTTAGTTTTATGTCTTAATTTTAATGCTTGTTGACAAAAAATAACATTTGATATCTTATTGTACTCTTTTCAGTGGTGCGAGTGCAGCGATAACTTTGTTTAGGAAAATGAAGCCCGAAACACCAGTTAGAGAATATTTGAACTTCATATTCCGTCGAGCTGCTTTGTAAGTTGTGAATCAATGATTTAAGTCAATTTTAATGAAAATTTTCAACCTTCAATTTCATCAGATTGGTCCCTATTTTGCTTCCAGCAGTGGCAATAGAAGTCATTTTACCACTTTTTGGATCTGGACCAATTTATCAATCTATTAACCAGTACAGATCAAATATTTGCGTAAAAAACTTTTGGAGAACCATATTACATATCCAGAATAACTCTCATCCATTACAAATTGTAATTTATTTAACAAATGACTTCTAGTGAAATTCATTGGATCTAAATTTTAAGAACTTTTTATTCTAGTGTGTATCTGCGACTTGGTCGATTGCAGTTGAATGGCAACTCTTTGCATTGGCTTGTATTTTGGTTTACATCTATAAACGCAACTATCGTCTGGGATTAACACTCAATATCTTAACAGTTCTATATGGATTATACAGAGTTATCATGATTTTCTTGAATCAGAATCTCATGCTTAATATATTTGAGATTTCAAAAGGTTTCAGGTGAGTATTATGGTGATCAACACCAAACAAATCTTTTTCAATGACGCATCTGATGTGAGACTTCGAAATTCTCAGGGATACCATACACCGGGCTGAACATTATTACATTTCAACTGAAGCTCGTATTTGTCTTTACTTCTGGGGCATTTTAATGGTTGTCCTCTTGGCTGGTAATTACGAAGCTAAGATCAAACAGGTTGGTCAATGGAATTTCAACCGTAAAGTAATTGAAAGACTAAAATCTCTGTTTCTTTATTAGATGTTGCCTCGTGACAAAGTATGGGTTTATTCATTATTGCTATTCACAACATTAAGTTCATCCCTTTGGAATTGTTTTGGCATGAAAATTGGAACCATCACTACAGTGATCTATATTTGTTTAAATAAATTTACTTCCGCTTTGTGGTGCCTTTCATTCTTGCTGCATCATGGAAGAAGATTCAGATTATTTCTAGCGCAATCAAAGTCAATCGATATGTACATTCATCCTGAAAACTGTGATCCAGAATTTTCAACTCCTAATGATGACACATTAAATAATAATTCAGAGTTATTGGACAAAACGGAGATTAACATTAATCGAAAACATCTTTCCAAGATAGGAAAAGTTGATCCATTAGATATTATTGTAAGAATATATAGAAATGCTTATTTTGTGCATTCCATCGTTTATGCCTGGTACTTCACAAGCTTACGATCGCCAATTCCATCTAATTTATTTGTTTATGTAAGTTATCTTTGCGTTTTATTCGTCATCCAATATCATTTAACTGTCATGAATTTAACTTCTCTTCCAGATAATCCAAATAGTTTTTTTAATAACTTTGACGATATTTTTTGGTTTCTTCTTCCATATTCTGGTAATTGGGCCCATTGAAAGAATCAACTACATTTCATCAAAGAGAAAAATCAAAGCCAAAACTCATTCTTCGTAAGCGTTTATCATCAATCTAGTCTTTTGGTATACTCATTAAATGGTTACAAACGAACTTTTCGTCTAAATGATCTTTAACTTGCATTGTTTGACCACTAACGTTGTCCGCAACATCCATGTTTGCCAAAAAAGGATTACAATAAAATCACTTAAAAATATAAAAGGCACTAGCGTTTAAAAATTTGACCGGTATAACTAGAATGTGTGTCTAACGCACAACAAATAATAACAAACGAAGTAATTAATACTGATCACTAAACCGTAATTAAACGAATTTAAAAGATTGACATGAAATAACTTCTTCCCTTTAAAGTTTAAAAGACAAGCTTTGATTAATTACATTGAAAAGTATGAACCAATGAAAATATTTGTGACTGGAGAAGGGGGTTGTGGGAAAAGTTTCATTATCAAAATAATAACTCTGATTTTAGATAAAATCTGGACTAAAAACTCTTATGTCATTGGTGCTCCAACAGGCATTGCAAGTCGCAATATCGGTGGATTAACATTGCATTCATTGTTTTTGATCCCAGTTGATAAGATTGCTACTACCGAATTGAATAAAATTTTACCAAGCAAGTTGGAGGACATGATTGAGCGGTTTAAATCTGTTAAATTTTTATTGATAGACGAGATTAGCATGGTGACTTCAAAAAATTTCGATCATATAAATACGAGATGCAAACAGTTTTGTCGTAATCAAAAAGATTTTGGTAATTTAAATGTAATAGTGTTTGGTGACTTTTTTCAGCTTGCACCTGTCTTAGGTAGTTTTGTGTTTCGAGGGGAAAAAACAATGTTAATATGGCGAGACTTCAGAATGATTGAATTGCAAACGAATCATCGTCAGAAAAATGACGCATTAACAGAAATATGCAACAGCTTGAGAATCGGTAGACTTACCCATCAACAACTTCTCGTATTAGCTAATCGGAGTCTACAACTGCTGAAATTGAGTATTGAAGATAAAAAATTTGTAGATAACTTATTACACATTTATCCGCAAATTATTCAAGTTCAAGAGCATAATGACAAAATGGTGAAATCACTTGAGGCGGCTGGTACTAAACTGGACTTGATAACAGCTTATCATTCGTATGTTAATTTCAAAAGAGAGAAAAAGATATCTGCTACACATCTAGCACTTATAAAAAACAATCTCAGCAAAACAGGAGGAATCCCATCTAGCTCTAAAGTGGGCTTAGGAGTGAGAGTAATGCTAGTAAGAAATCTCGATGTTAATATTGGTTTAGTCAATGGTGCAATAGGTTCTATCACCACAGTCACTTGGACTGTACCAAACTACAAAAAGGCTCCATTAAACCGCAATCTTCCACTTTTTTTAACAGTTAAATTTGATAAAATAGATTCTCCAGTAGACATTCGTTGTTGTGAAACGGATTTTGAAGTATGTTCTGAAATAAAAATTCGAAGATTCATGTTTCCACTGATTTATTCTTGGGCTGCAACTACTCATAAAGTACAAGGCTTATCATTAGATGCAGCTGTCATTGATTTGGGTAAATCAAATTTCGATTCAACATTGTACGTAGCACTAAGTCGAGTTAGAAAACTCACAGGAGTTTTTATTGAGAATTTTAGTGCCGAAAAATTACTTGATTATAGACCCAGACGTACAGTTACTGAAGAGATGGAAAGATTGGGCGGAAAAATTTTGAGGAAAATGAAAGAAACGAAAGAAGACGGAAGAAGAAGAGACTTTGCGCAAAACGATAAGAAAAAAGAAAACATACGAAAAAATAATTACCTTAGACAATACCACAACAAATTCAATCAACCCTGCTCCCTTAATAACAATCTATGAATTCACAATTTATGAAAATCATTTAGCTCCACTAGTTTTAGATGTTGCTCAAGCATATTTAAATCCTAGCTTATTTTTTTTAAGCGACGCAATTCTCAACGCTACAATTTATACTGTAATTCAGCTAATAGGATCAGATAGTGAAACAAAATTCTTGCCAAATTATTATATAACTTCTCTTAACAATTATGGTGTCAATCCTTTTGAAATAGGCGAACAAATACGAAGACATTATTTCACTGACACGCCGCAACATGTTTTCATACCAGTTTGCATGAATTCACATTGGATTTTATGTTTACTAATTTTAGATAATGATAACATCTATAGAGTTTATTACTACGACCCAATATCAACTCTCATTACCCCAACGATAAATTCCGTTCATCAACTTTTAATTAGATCACCTTTAAAAATTCACCCTGAGTTTTTACTGTTAGAAGGCTCCAGGCAACAGAACCAATATGATTGTGGAACATATGTAATTGTGTATGTAATTACGTTTTTATTAGGGTTGTCGAATCATATTCAGGCTGAAAATCTAACCCAAATAAGAACTCTGCTAAAAGAAGATTTGCTTACGCACAATTTATTTCCTCTGATACAATACATCTCAACAATCTCACGTACAATTTAGCTCTATTGAAAGCTTGGACAGCACGCGAGCCTATTTTTTCAGAAGTGAGCACGCACCCCTTGTGCCAGATTGTACTTCAGTAAATAAAAGTATAAGTTTAGTTGGCAGAATCGTAAAAAATCCTTTGTTTGGTCAAGATGGAGGGAAATATTCTTATTTTACCTTAAAGCCAATTTTATTTGATAATGCTCCAATCAAGCTCTATTTTCCATATAAGGAATTGAATCAAATCAGACTAAGTGCATCAATATATAACCTATTGTTAAATTCTAAAATTCAAATTTATATCTTTTCAGACAAAACACATCGTCAAGCAAACCAATCTTATTTTGATAGGAAGAAAATTATTTGAAAATAATAAAATTAAAGTTGATTTCATTTATAAAATTCCGGAAGAAATAAGTAAACATAAAGAGTCTGGAATGGCTGAATTATTTAATCACTACGCTTACAGACTACGTTTGAGAATAGCAACCGAAATTTACAATTGGAGCAACCAAATAACAAACGGACCGTATGAGACTGAAAGACGCTTCAGTATTATATTGAATAATTATATGAGGCGCCCATGTTTCCATCAATTACATGGCAATTTCTGTAACAACAGCTTCGTTAAATTCCTCATCCACATCTTGATAAAGCAAATTAAACTCAATCCAAGGTTATAAATTGTTATATTGAGTAGTGGTGGCTTTATTTAAAGACTTCACAACACACAAGACACAAGGTCGATAAAATTTCGTACAATGATCTTTGAATCGGAATTAATGGAATAAAGATGATACTTTAGTATACTTATAGTGTAAATAAGCTATTTCGCTCTCATTTCCTATGATGGCACTGCAGGTTCCCTTGATGCGACCTTAAATTTGTATTGAAGTCAAGTTTTCAATCAGATTACCTCAAAAACCTTTCATGGTTCGTTCAAATAGCTAAATATACCAGAGGCGATTTACTCACCTTAACGGTGATTTTCAAGTTGATTAATGCTCATAAGTTATATATCATCGGATTAAGTGCACACAAGAAAAGATTGAAAAAATACAAATAATACTAATACGACATGAAAATAACATTGCTCAAGGTTGATTAAACCATTGAAAAACGGACTTTTATCATTTTAGTTGGACATCTGATAAATTATTGCGTTTTTCAATCAAATCCACCCATTTTCTCCTTTGATATATCAATGAAAAAAATCCCTTCTCGTTTGCATGCCATTTTGTATTCATTTCGAATCTTTTTAACAGTATTAATAAACAGATCAACATTCGACTTTCAAATATATTCAACCCAAGTCCTTACATAAATATGTATATCACTGTGATTTACTCAGCAGAGTTAATTTAACTATCAAACTTGTATAGCATTGAAAGCAATTCACTTAGAATTTTCTTATTTCAAGTAAATATGATAATTAATGCCTCAAAGCGATTTACTTGCATTAACAGTGAATCTCAAAGTTAATTTTTGAATACAAGTTGAATAACAAGTCAAAAAAGTCTTAGAGTTCAGAGTAGATGGGAAAAGATTTGTAAGAATATTCTTGATATTGTTATTCTTGATTGATAATAGGTTAGTTATTGAATACGGAAAGATGATAATGGCATGTTAGTGTGAAAATTTGCAGGATATAACATGTACCATCTTCAAGGTTGATGACAATGAATAATGAAAATTAACGCTTTTCGATGAGCATCGGTCAATAAACAATTATTGCTTGTTGAGCATTACTTTCATCAAATTCACCAAATTTCCTTATCATGGCACTGAAACAGGGTTCCATCTTAAAGAGGACAGCTTTCATTTCAACTGAGGGCTATAAAACAATAAACAAGGTGCGAATCGGTGTCTCAGTTAAGATAAAAGCTGGATTCTTTGAGATGGAAACTTTTTAACTTATTAATTGTAGCTTTGCATCTTGGTTTCAATTTAACTCTCCTTTAAACCCTTATTAGTCAGTAACAATTAACAAATCGAATAGTGCACTTTCTTTATTCTCTATGGTTGACCTCTATTATTGACTAATTGTTATTATCAACCGAAGTCTCAATTAGTTATGAAAATCTGCAACATTTCATCTCTTTTTTTGATACTTTGTGGGAACATCATTCCAAGAGTTTCAAGTGACAATTCAACAAATAAATATGTAAATTCAACTTTAATTGATCGACAAATTCATCTTATAACTTCAGGATTTTCTAGTGTATTTTGGAATTATATCATCAATTCTAATAATTGGTTGGATAATGTTTCAAACCAATGTTCATCTCATTTGAGTAGGCTCGTTGAATCATCATTTAAAGGTCAACCTTTGGCATTCAAATGTAAGTAGCGAAATGTTTCTTTTACATTGGGAGTTTTCGTTGAGTTATTTTTCACGGCTTTTCATTTTAAAAGGATTACAGCTGTTATGTTACACAGATACAATTCATAACCAGTTTATTTTCAGTTAGGATTCAGTTTTTGGTATTGTTACATATAATGTTATATCTTATGTTTTAATATAGCCTTTCTATAGATCATTTTTGTTGACTGGCGTTTTGATGATAATCGAGCAGTGTTAGCCTTTAGATCCTTGTTTTATAAGCTATTACCGCTATTATTTTTTGAAACTCAATAAGTTTAAAGCAGTCACTTCTTTTCTAGTTTTGTCGTTATCTGGATCTCGACCCAATAACTTTCTCGATGGAAACTATGCCGCTTTTGGTTCTTATGATACATGTCTCAGCTTTTCATCATTTTATGATACCAAAGATGGTCGAACAGAGGACCAAAAAGTTAAAGGACAATATTGTTTAACATCATTTGAACCTGATTTATCCAGAAATGGTCAAATTCTCGGTCAACTATATCCTCACTATTTTGATCAACAATACAATTTTACAATTAAAGTTGGTTTTTGTGTTCCTTCAGTTTGTTCACGAAATGATGTTCAACAAATAATAACTCAAGGTATTCAAAGACAATAGTAGTTAAACAATTTTCGTTCGGCCAGCATTGACTTAATGACAGTAATATCCTAATTTTTGTTCATTACTATTACTTGAATAGCTTTTAATGATTATTCATGGAGACTAGTTGATGTCCATTCCTGTGATGTTAAAACCAATTTTCTTGATAGACTAATGTCAGCAAGTAAAGGACAACAAATTTTATTGTAAGTATTGGTTTGTTGCTGAAAAGACACAATCTTCAGATTTTGCAAAAGCATTATTGTAAACTTAAACAAATGGTCGTTAACGGGTAAAGAGCTATTTCTTCCAAATTTAGATTCAATTGGCTTGTAGGGACATAAAAGGTGAATCAATATGTGCCATTCAAAAGTTTCTCTGATCGACATTTTTCGAGAAAATTGAGTCCAAAGTTATAACTGCGATCGCTGTTTGCACAACAATGGAAGTAGATTTTGCCATGGAAATTTAATTTACTGATGTAACTTTCGATAAACAGTCAGGAAATAGACTTTATTGCATGAAATAAAATTTCATTTTTCTGTAAAACAGATCATTTCGATTTTACCTAAACCGACCGCATTCCATGACACGGAAAAGTTAGCGATCTGAAAATTATTATTTGTTCAGCAAAGTTGTTGGTACTGATTATGGATTAAATACTTTTTTCAATTAATCAATAATTCTCTTGATTTTGGCCATTGGCGTTAAAACTTTGAACCTCAATATTTCGAGGATGACACCAGCTTAAATCGTCATTCTTGGCAAAACATTAGATTTCATTATGGAGAATAACTATAGTTGACTGAAAATCAAATAAAATCTGAGCTAATTAATCTAATAATGAAGATTCTTCTAAAGCATATTATTTATGCTTGGTAACCAATCAACTATATAAATGAAATTGCAAATTTAGCAACATAAGTAATAAAGTGTAATAACTCTTTTTGTAATATTTTGAATGGTCTGAAATTTCATTCTATCATAGCTTATTATAAAATCTAATGTTTTGCCAAGAATGATGATTGTAGATGATACCGTTTCCAAAATATCGAAGTTCAAAATTTTAAGGCCAATGGCCAAAATCAAGAGAACTATCGATGGATTGAAAAAAGTGTTTAATCCATGATGAGGACAAACAATTTTAATGAACAAATGATAAGTTTCAGCGCTTTAACTCGTATGATCATAGAATGCGATCGGTTTAGATGAAAATTGAACTTGATCTGTTTCAAAGAAACATTAAATGTTATATCTCAAAATAAGGTCATTTTCTCGTTAATCATTGAAAGTTACATCAGTTAAATTAGTTTCATGAAGAAGTCTGCTTTCATAGCTGAGCAAAAAGCGATCGAAGTTTTGAGTTTGACCTCGATTTTCTCGAAAACTGTTGAGCAGAGAAACTTTTAAATCACAAAAATGGTCTTAATTTTAATTCGGCTTTAACCAGGAAAGTCTAATTTTGTAATATAACATTTTTATACCGTTTTTTGCGCCAATTTGCGTAAGTTTGTTGCAATTTGTGCATTAATGTGTTAAAAGCTTCCTTTTAGTTACAACCAGACAAAAAGATTGAATTTAACTTGCAATTTCTTGCACGATTCGCTTGATTCCAGGCAATATGTTAACCATTCGGGTTTGATAACTAGTATCAATGAGATCACCACTGAACGAGTACCTTTCATCCATTCGATGATTTGTGTAAATGCACAAGTGCACAATTTATGCATAAATGTGTTAATTCGGTTAATTGTGTCTTTTTAGTAAAAATCTAACAATTGTTAGTATAAATGGTACTGAAATGAACATAAGGATAGATCATTGTATTATTATAATAAATCTATTTTAATCCCTACTTTAGCTGGATGTTGGTTGGTCTAGTTTGCATTGTCGTTCTTGGAACTTTCATGGATCTAAAAAATCAATCACAAGAGGAATCGTCTCTTTTCTGGATCCAACAATTTTCAGCGATCAAAAGTGTCAAAAGTCTTTTCCGTAAAACGGATCCAGAATCGCGAATACCAGTTCTGGATGGCATACGATTGCTCTCATTCTCTATCGTTTTCACTTCTCATGCTATTATGTGGCACGTTATTATAAACACAGGATTTCTCGTTGGTTTGTTGATATTCATAGCCATCTCTATTAAAGCTCCAATAATGAGCTATTGTATCGAAATCAGTCAGGCCAATTATTAACTTTTGAAAATATACTTTTCTTGGTTAATCCAATCACTTCCATGACCATTGAATATGAATACATTCAGAATCCATTCTTATCGTTTTAACGAGTGAATATTCTTAATGGTTTTCTCTATAATTTCAGAGGACTATGAATACTTGAAGGAATTACCTTCAAAACTTTACATGCAACCTATGATTGATGACTGGATAACAGAAGGTCTTTTTTACCTTGGGTTAGTTTTATTAATATGTCTTAATTTAATCGCAATTGCTAATTGTTTCAAAAATGATTTACTCGTTTTACTCTTTGACTTTCTACTGTTTTCAGTGGTGCGAGTGCAGCGATAACTTTGTTTAGGAAAATGAAGCCCGAAACACCAGTTAGAGAATATTTGAACTTCATATTCCGTCGAGCTGCTTTGTAAGTTGTGAATCAATGATTTAAGTCAATTTTAATGAAAATTTTCAACCTTCAATTTCATCAGATTGGTCCCTATTTTGCTTCCAGCAATGGCAATAGAAGTCATTTTACCACTTTTTGGATCTGGACCAATTTATCAATCTATTAACCAGTACAGATCAAATATTTGCGTAAAAAACTTTTGGAGGACCATATTACATATCCAGAATAACTCTAATCCATTACAAATTGTAATGCATTTAACAATCAGCTTTTTTTGAAGTTCATTTGATCTAACATTGCAAACCTTCTGATTCCAGTGTGCATCTTCGACTTGGTCGATTGCAGTTGAATGGCAACTCTTTACATTAGCTTGTATTTTGGTTTACATCTATAAACGCAACTATCGTCTAGGATTAACACTCAATATCTTAACAGTTGTATTAGGATTATATCGAGTTATACTGATTTTTTTGAATAGGAATGTTATGCCACTTATTATCATGACTTCAAAAGGTTTAAGGTGAGTACAATATCAACGTAACCAACTGTTGAAAACAAATCTCTTTGAATAATACTGATGTATAACTTTGATATTTTCAAGGGACATCTTACACCGGGCAGAAAATTATTACGCTACAACTGAAGCTCATGTATGGAGTTATGCTGCTGGTATTTTATTCATTGTCCTCTTGGCTGGTAATTACGATGCAAAGATCAAACAGGTTGGCTAATGAAATTTTAACCATGAAGAAATTAAAAGACTGACTATTTCTTATTTCATCGATAGATGTTCCCTCATGACAAAATATGGATTTACTCCTTATGCATATTCCTAACATTCATTAAATCTCTTTGGAATTGTTTCGGTATGCAGATTCAGCCAGTAACTACAGTAATCTATATTATTTTCAATAAATTTGTCGCCGCGTTGTGGTGTGTGTCAACCTTACTGCACCATGGAAGAAAAGTCAGACGATTACTTGCTCAATCAAAATCGATCGATATGCACATTCATACAGAAGAGTGCGATTCAGGACCTCTTGCTCCCAATAAAGATACAATCGCTAAAACTAAGAAAACGAAAACTCCCCGTGATAATCAAAATAATCCTTCCAAGATAGGAAAAGTTGATCCATTAGAGTTTATTATAAGAGTACTAAGACCTGCTTATTTCGTACACTCCGTTGTTTATGCCTGGTACTTCACAAGCTTACGATCGTCAATTCCATCTAATTTATTTGTTTATGTAAGTTATCTTTAAGTTTTATTCTTTTTCCAATATCATTAAACTATCACGAATTCAACTTCTCTTACAGATAATCCAAATAGTTTTTTTAATAACTTTGACGATATTTTTTGGTTTAATCTTCCATATTCTGGTCATTGGACCCATTGAAAGAATCAACTACATTTCATCAAATAGAAAAATCAAAACTCATTCTTCCTAGGCGTTTAACGTATTGTCGTAGGAACCAATCTTAATCCTAATCTCATAATAATGTAACAATGTAATAGGTTATCTAATATTTTAAGCGTTCATACTGTTGTGTGAAGGATTTAAACGAATACGTAATATATGTAATTTTGAATAAAGAAAGATTTATTGGTAAATTATTTACAAAAACGATTATGATTTAAATTAAATATGATTGAATGTTACGATTTAAGATCGGTGATTATAGTGAAAAACATCTTAAGGTTGTGCAATGAAAATCCATAAAAGTACAAATTCAGTCCATTGTTGTAAAATAGTGGAAAATCAGTCATTATTGTGTCTGTCAAGGGTTAATCAACTTATCAACTGTGCAGCATCCGCTTGAATATCTGAGTTGATTGAAACTCGCGCATGAGAAGACTTCGATACCTGAAAATTGAGGAAGAATTCAATATATTAACCAGATTGAAAATAAAATTCGTAACAAATAAACAAACCTCTGTATCAACTCCATCCTCAGGATGATTTATAGACACTGAGTCAACTTTTTTCGTGTCGTACCATGTAGATTTAGTGAGATCTAACCATATCAGTATGAAGAATGGATAAAATAATAAGCCAGCTGCAATTTGATAAACTAATCCTGGAAACGAACCGATGGTTGCATTGAAAACATTTGAGTAAAATAAGCTAGAAATGGCGGGTGCACATGATTCAATGGCTGAGAGTAGCGAATAAACTTGTCCGATTTCATCAAAATTTATCATTCGTGCGATCAAAGATCTGATGGAAATAGGAGTGAGTCCACCAAAAATACCACAAACACTGGCAACAAAATAACCAACTGGAGTTAGCCAGCCTCCTCTAATAATCATTGACGATAATAAGGAAAGACAGCCAAGGATTCCCAAACCTGTATCACTAAAACCAAATTTGCGGATCAAAATGGGTGATAACAAAGATGTTCCAATTGAAGGGATAATAATTAAAATGGATGAAATATTTGAATAATATCTGGCATCCCAATGGTAAACTTTTTGAGCGAATGGAAATCCAATAGCTACATCACCCATATAAGCGAGCAATACAACAGCGCTTATGATTAAGCTGTGCCATATACGAACACGAAATCCATTTTCTCTCTTCTTGGTGCATGTGTTAAACATACTTTTGACATTAGCGAAATTGAAAATGTCCGCAAAAGTGTGTGTGAAATTGCCAAAACATCCTTTGGAAACAGGTTGTTTGATCATCGAGTCAGGGGCATCAAAGCCATCATCTACGTTATCACGCGACTCTTGATCATCTATCAAACTATTGGAATCATTAGTCGTATCATTTTTCGTCTCTTGGCGTGAATCGGCGTCGTTTACGAATACAAGAACCCAGATTAAAGAAAGGGTACTGCAAACTGCTGATACGATAAACACCGCTATGTAATTCCTTGGCTGCTTATCGAACCACGGTGGAGTTGTTAGGAGAAAACCACCCAAATAGATTGATATAGGCGTTGCTATGAAAATAAGAGAAATAAGAAAAATACGATTAGAGAGATCTGATTAAATTCTGTTTCATGATTGAATATATTTGGCAAAGTAAGATGAGCAGATAAGTTTTGGAAATCTTACGCTCTGAGCTTTTTCAAATTACTAACATAATATGGGCACTAATAAGTCAAGTCATTAACCTAAAGTTCTCATACATATCATCGATTTAGGAATAGATATTAAAAAGATTGCGAAAAAATTATAACAGGAGCCTCACTCTGGTGTCACTTGATTTGGAAGCTAGAATGATAACTTTGAGTGGTTTGTGCCTCTAACTAACTATAACAAATGTAGAACAGATCAATTAACTCAATGGAAATAATTATTATAATGATATAATTATTCAGATTACCAATGAAGGAGAAAAATTCAAGAATCGCAAAGCGCAGAGCTCGAAATTTAGCCGGTGTCTTTCTGGTTATATAAGTGTAGACTCCAGTATAGATGGTCGCAAATCCACCAGCAAATCCTTTTAAAACATCCGAGGAAAGAAGTTGCATGTAATCTGTAATCATAAAAAAGAAATAAAAAACAAATTTGTCTCAGTTCATGTGATTTAACGAATGTTACAATACTAAACAGCATCATTATAAACATAGATGTTTAAAAGCAATCAGGATGGTAATTATTCAATAGAGTAATTAAGGAGTGTTATGTTCTGGGATAGCACAATTTATCAAAAATTACATAATGAGAGATATGAAATGTAGATCTAGTTTGATTTTTGCACTAATGCTTTATCAACAGAGGAATTTTTTACATTGAAAGCAATTACTTTGTGGCTTACTAATTTTTCATGGCTCATAAAGATAAAAACAAGGAAATCTCAAAATATGTCTAAACATCGAAGTACAACTCCGGAAATGTCAAACTATAATAGATAGCACAAAATCGTCAAAGAAATAAATCCTCGCTAAATAATGAAACGCAAACAAGATGGCATTTGATGGAGAAATGAGCCTAAAGTTACAATATTAATCATGATTTCATTTATCGTTTTAATAGCTCGGGATGAGCACAAGTCTAAACATGATCTAGTTCAATCGGTTAACAGGGTAAGTGTAGATTTAAAAGCAAATTTTGGAATACTCAGATTTACCTGTTTCAAAATAGAAACAATTGTAGATAATGATAAAAGCTCCTAAGGTTCCACCAAAGGCAGGAGCAGCTAGGATAAACTTCAGATGACTCGGGTAGTTGTCAATCCAGTACCCGATGAATAAAGACAAAAAAATTCCAGGTGTAGTGAAGATCAGGGTTTGGTAATTTTTGAAAGCAGCAGCCTTTGAGAAGATATAATTTTTGTTTGTTTCGTGGGAATTATCAGTATGTTCCAGATTCATACAAATTGATTTATCAAGTTTCAATTGATTAAGGCACACTTTATCCTCGACGAGTTGATTCAAACTTACTCCACTGATAGAAAAAGAGATGAAAAAGAGCATCATGTAAATATCGATTCGGAGAAGTTTGATCAATTCAAGTCTCTCCTTCCAAGTTAGACCCATGGCGATGCACAAATATAAAAACAAAAATTATTTGAAGAAGAATTGTTAAAAATGAAAAGTTAGAATACAAGCAATTACAAAAATAGAGATCTGTGAAAAAAAGCAAATCATAACATCATACACATTAAGTCAGGAATGAAAATTTCAACCTAGGTTTCAAACATAATTTAACCGAAACACTATTAAAATAAAGAGGCAAAAATTCACAGTGACAAAATGCTCGCATTTCAGGAATGATATATAACAATGAATGATTAATCTAAACCAATAAACTTTTTCTTTCTCAGATGGAAATGTTTATGGTTTTGTTTTGGTTCATCTTTCGGAGCATAGAGTGAAAATAACAGATGGCGACACAGAAAACTCAACTTGAAAGTAAAAATTTGGTCTCTTTTGGCAAATCCACAATTTACATTTCAGGGAAATTGGAAATTATCAGAGATGCTAATTTAATCCTTTCATTTATAGCTCAATTTATCCAAACAAAGTCAACTTGTAAAAACACAAACTATGGTTCAAACATACTCCAAACAATAAAGATGTAATCAAAGATTTTAAACCCAAAGCTCGCTCAATATTGATTAGACAATTTAAACAGACTTAAGCTTAATCATTTCTCAAAATTTCTTCGTTATTTGATTATTGAGTGCATCTGAACTTATCACCTTCTTGTATGGAAACAAAAATGCGAAAGAAAAGTGATTTGCGAGCTTTTAAGATCAGTCCGTAAATATTGTTTGAAAATTGATAAGAGTTAATATTTACATAGGGAATTAGCATCAGCCACATTCAAATTTAAATTATCGTCGAAGTTTCATTTTATTTGTTAATAAGGGTTGAAGGTTATTGTGGACCAGCTTTTTTCCACCACATCAGCCATTTTTTCAAGAAACTTATGGATTGAAAGATTTAATCTATGAATATTTCTAGAAATCAACTTTCCAATTGAGTGATAAATTGATTGGTTCAAGCTTTGGTGATTTTGAAGCACAGTTGATTTAAAAATTGGGCTCATATTCAGCTTGAAGTGAAAACTAATTTACATTGTAGAAAGATGCTGAAAATCTTCTCAGTAGTTCAGACCTCCACTGACAATCGTGAATGATTTTCATATGTTTAACACAATTAAATTCAAGTTCAAAACAAGGACAATAATTATGATTAATCAATATCTGTTCAGGAAAATAATAAGTTCAAACCAATATCATTGTGAATATCCGATATTCACCCATTTATATGTTGTTTATCAATCAGATATTTCTTATTAAAGTATAAGACTGTAAGCCTGACGTTTCAAACACAAATACATCAATAGGATCTTCAGCTTCCAAACTTCAGTCTTCAGTAAGGGTTTAGGCTAAACCTAACCACTTAATGAAACATGATGACCGGGGTTATGAATTTATTGATTAAACTCACCCCATCCAACTGAGGAGTAACGACCCTCTTTTGGCTCTGCAATTTGTCTGATTAAGTCGTTAAAATTTCTTAAAGTTTAATGCAGTCCCTAATACTATATCATCAAAAGCCTAACTCCTAGTTGCCCGAGTTAACATAAGGTTTGTGTCTAAACCAAAATATTAGATAGATGATGGATAGATTGGCAATCTAGATGCATTTAATCGTGAATTATACTTAATTAATCAGCCACATACTATTTGCTAATTTTTATTTCAATGTCGTTTACTCACTATTGTCAGATAATATTTTTAATAGTAACCTAAAAAATTCCACTGAAAAAATTACCTTATAGAACTATGGTTTTTAATTAAATCAAATAGATGAATCTGGTTAGCTGGCGTTTTCATTATTGATAATAAGCAAATCTTATCCTAGATGGTTTAATTGCTACTCATTCATAGCATAAAGTCAGGAAGAGAGATTACAGAATAATTTTGATAATTCCAAGGCAAAACTTTTTTGAATTATAATGAATTCATTTTTGGATCAACTTCAATAGCAATTAGATATCATTTTGATTGAAGAGAGAAAAGACTATCCAAGTCTTTATGGTAACTGATCCAAAAGATAATCAAATATATACTTTAAAATCTGGTTAGCAGTGAGATAAGATAAGCCTTAACTAACCAGATTTGGGTAAAGCAGGCTTAAAATAAAATGAATAGTCAACAATCTCTATTTTCATTGAATAACACCAATAATTAGCACTAACTCGTTCCGATTAATTCAAACCAAGCCCAGGTTGATAATTATGATGAAAATTGATCCACCAAATAAACCAAAACAAAAAATTGAAAACCTCAACCAGGTTGGATTGAATTGATTCCCAGTTGTATTTTGGAGTTGATTCCATGATTAATTATTGATTAAGAACGAGTAATAGTCGATCATCCTAAATTGGTAGCTACAAAAGTCATTTTCACGTGAAAAATTAGGATAATCAACAAAATCAAAACAATTTAGCCAGCTTGCCAGCTTATTATTTTTTGTCAACTCAAGGATTGGTGTGAGTTTTAGCATGTTTCACTGAAGGGAAGGTTATTATATTGCAACCGTTAAAAATGTAAGCTCGATATTGAAGGAAATTAAATTTTAATTTAAAACTTTTATTGTTTAATTAAAACGTAATTTTCGCACCATAATTTGTGTAAATGTCCAATCGAAGCATCTTATCTACAATCATAATTTGTCCTCTAATAATAACATCAAAACTATACTATCTGGTTGATTGTGACTTACACTAAAATACGAGCAAATTGGTTATGTAAATAAATGCAACTGTGAATGTGAACCAATCTTTTGATTATTATGATGATAATTATAAGTAGAAGTTAAACGAAAGTTTAATTAAAGATGAATTTAATTGTATGCAATTAGTTAGATCATCATAATGTGTTACCATTTGTAACCTAAGCTTATATGAAAACAACTTGATTTCACAAATAATTAACAGCAAACAACGATTAATGACCTCTTATTTATTAACCAAAATAGCATAAATTTATTATAAAAATTTTATTAACAAAAGATTACACTTTAAATCCAACAAAATAGATTGCTATGTCAACAGTTTAGGTCTGCATTTTGCACAACCTAAACATTACTTTTCAATTTAAATTCATAATTTGTCAGGTGAATTCAATTTACGATGAAAAATACGATACAGAAAGTTATACCAATGATTTCGATTGCTAGTGATCAAGACGATCATTAAATTATGTTTGTGAATGTGCAAAAGTGTCAGCTAATGATTTAATTGCTGACTTTGTGAGATGAGACAAATTGTGATTGAAATTGCGCTGATTGAAAATGATTGATAATATGAAAAGTCTGCAAACCTGTAAACATGCAAAATTAAATTGTGACTAAAATAGTAAATGAAAAAAGCGTTTAATTTTATGCAGTATATTTGCTGTTAATCCAAGCAAACTGAACCAGAATAGCCAGAAACTCATCTTAACCCATTCTCCAAGATAAACCAGCATAAGATTACCTTTAGCTTGGCATTTTCAACCCTCGCCATCTTATTTTGTCTTCTTCCTCCATCTTCACCTCTCGTCCCCAGTTGACGGGTCCAGTCCTTAGATGGATCGGTGACTCTGTCGGTAATACAGTACAATTCCACCCTTAAAGTTAAAACTTGCTCAAAGATA
Source organism: Tetranychus truncatus (assembly GCA_028476895.1). NCBI lineage: Eukaryota > Metazoa > Arthropoda > Arachnida > Trombidiformes > Tetranychidae > Tetranychus > Tetranychus truncatus. The sequence continues at coordinate 10,212,981 of CM052061.1, forward strand.
GAGATGAAAGTTTAATGATGATGACAAGTATCCATGAACAGGATAATTACTATGATGAGTATCTCATAAATTAAGCGATTTAACAGTAAACTTTATGGACAGTTGAATGTCCCAAGTCCACCATCAAAATTAACAAGAAATAACTGAACCTGAAATGTTTCAAAAATGACTATTTTCGCCATAAGACATAATTTTATGTTAACTAAAATCTGACAATCAATAAATGTTGCCAATTAAACCAAATATTTTAAATCATTGCAAATTAAATAACAGCATTTGATCATAATGAATTTGAAATAATGATATTTGGTCAGTAAAAACACAAAGCCTAACTGTTTTTAACCTAAAGAACCAGTAAAACAGAGGATATACCAGAATATGCTTACAAAATATTGGGTTATCAATGGTGAGTCCATTGAATAGAAAATTATTTTTAGGTTATTTCCACTTTTTGTCATTCTCATACTCTTTTAACATTACTTTGTTAAAAATTATGATTAAATATTAATTATAGCTGATTGTTGTTAAATTAAACTCCAAATTTGTTGATTACAATTAACATAATCCGCCCATAAAATCAACAAATACACTTAGCGAAGTAGAACAAGTTAATCATTTTTCCCTCTTTTCTCACTCTCATGTTTTCCTCTTGTTTGAACCCAAACCAACTCACCTGTCTTAGTTGTCTCTCGACTATCAATCTAACCACAAGGACTGCAACTCTCTTACCGTTACTTCATTCTGTATACATTAATATTGCATGTTTTTTATCCTAAATATGAAATAAAACTGTGAATTACTTCAATGAATGATTAAATTAACTCTACCCAATGTGTTCTCTATCAATTTCAATTTCACGGTGAATGATTGTCTCTTCTAGCGTCTTTTTTACATGGATATTTAGTGTTTAGATGAATATCCATTCAGTAATATTGTTATAACTATTGATTCTCATTGATTTGGACTCACCAATTAATTAAAATTGTGATAAACTATTTTTAAAGTGAATCTTCTACTCACCAAAAAGGCATCTAATTGGTGCCCAGAGACATCAATTAAACCTGACTACTCTACTAGATCATTTTTACCTCAAACTGTTGCTCGTTTAACTATCTGTTATTTATTGGTTTTAATTATGTTTCAAGTTTTGATTCTTCTTTTACTCGCTCTTCTCAATTGTAAGTAATTTCGCCCATCTAAATCACTGATCATAAGGAAAAAGTATTAAGTGAAAGCTGTTTTCAAAAATAAAATTTTTGTTGGTTTTTGTGTTGATCAACTATTAGGTGGTTGATCATGTTGACCTTAGCATAGAAACAAGTTGATGTGCTATTCAATTGCAAGTTAAAGTTTCATCCATCTTAACATTGCAAACGATTAAATTCATCCTTAAGTACTAATGTACAAATGAATTCAATAAAAATATCTATTAATACATGGATGATCTTAGAATAGTTGTCCAGTGATTTTTCATGGTCACTTTAAAAGCTAACCAAAGTGGATACTTTACCAAAAAAAGTGTTGTGTTCGTTAATGGCATATTCTGATGTATTTTTAATTCGTTTCAGTTCATAGTACATACGGACAACACCATGCATCACATTATTATGGCAAATATCTTGGAAGTTTATCGCCGAATTCGGTTCATTCCGTAAAAGGAAAAGTTTATGCAGTCAATGAAACTGCTATTTTCATCGAAGACTTTTCTTATGATGGAGCTGGACCAGGTAAATATCTATTTAATCAATTTCCCTTCAATCGAATTGAACTTGCCGTTACAATCATGGTTGTTTTTGGGTGTTTATGTACCCAGAAATATGTATATATTTAATTTACAGTTGCATGAACTAGATTTGTTTATCATGAAACGCACAAAAATGTCTTTCTTTAATAACGTTGATCTCAAAGTTGAATGAAAAATACCAGAGAAATTAACAATTGTTGTTTAATTATCCATTTTTAGATGCATACTTTTGGGCTGGCTCTTCACCATCGCCAGATATAAATGGCTTCATCATTCCCGACTCACTTGGAAGGTTTGTTAACCTTGATTTTATTAAAAGCTTGTCGACGTTTTTCGAGGTTACCTTTAAGGCTGAATCACTTAATATTTCCGTTACCAATAACTTTCTAATCTTCTAATTTAAGACTTGGTAAACAATGGAGAACAAGTTACAAAAGAAAAATGAAACCATGACAGTGATAGAAAGGTTTAAGAAGAAATCACCATTTTGTTTGAATAAACAGTCAAAGTTGAACAGTCGAGTCACTTTAGACTGTTTTTTCCAGTATTGTTAGTGATGATTAACTGATCACCTTGACTGTCAATCAAAATTAGAGACAAAAAGTAGCCAAATAGCAAAACAATAAGCTTTTCTCGGTCAAGATAAAGAAGATTTTGGCCGATGATTAGTTTATAAACAGTAACCAGCCAAATAACCCTTGCAAATGAACAAAAACCCAAAAAGAACCAGAAGAGACTCACTGGTTCAAAGCCAAGTTACAACCTAAACAATTGAGTCTACTGATAATTTAATTACCTTTTTCTAATTGTGATTTATGGTCAGATATGCTGTTCTTAAAGGATATTCAAATCAAAATGTGTTGCTCAATTTACCTAAAGGAAGAACCCTTCAGTCAATCCGTTGGATTTCAATTTGGTGTCGAAGTTTCACTGTAAGTTTACCTTCAATCTTCTTCTTTTTAATCAACATTTTAATTGAACCCTTAATTTTCAGGCTGATTTTGGTCACATTAAAATTCCTGCCAACTTTGATCCTCCAAAACCTATTAACCTTGGACCCATTAAAGGTTTAGCTCATGGAGTTAGTGCTTCAGCTGTAATTATCATGGATGCTAAAACATTGTTTATTAAAAATCTTTACTATGATGGAGCAGCTCCAGGTAAATTATGCTTTCAATTGCTTGAATTCAGTAGTTAACAAACGCAAAGTTAACCTTACCACACCTTTTGATCTTTACCTGGAATAAACTTCACTCACGAAATGTCATCAAATAACAGCGTTCCAACAAAAGACGAACCTTATTAACCTTTTACCTTTATGTTTTTTGTTTCAATCGTCTAGATGCCTTCTTCTTGGTTGGAACTGGTAACAAGCCTCATCCTCGAGGTCAAAAGGTACCAGATGAAACAAACAGGTAAATATGATAATCATTCATTGTCAGTCAATAAAATATCCAAAAAATTAGGCCTTTCAACCTTGAATAAACTGAATCGCAATACGCTAACTAAGAATGAATCAAGTTGCTCAACGCTGCAATTATGCTTAATTAGTTATCAAATTTTTTGCATTATTTTACTCATATCAGTTTTATCCACTTCAATTTTTTTGCATTGCTCCACAAATATGTATTTATATATAAAAAACCTAGATTGTAGACGTTTGCGTACAATTTTGTACCAAACTCACGCAAAAATATCACGCTTCAGTCAATATTTTGAAGGTAAAAAATAAATGATAATCAACAAGAAATATCCACAAAAATTGCAACTTTTCTCGAAATTTGTTCAACTGTGATTGGGTTGTATAATACAAAATTTACTAATTTGCTGATTCTACAGTCTAGAGAAACTTCATGGCTATTCTGGTGCAGATATTTGGCTTCGCCTACCAAGAGGACTCACAGTTATGGACATTGATTGGTTTGGACTTTATTGTATTACCTATCGTGAAGATTTTGGCAACGTCAGGGTTCCTAAAAATTTGAATGTTCCTCCTGATTATGTGTTCCTTGAAAGCAAAGTAAGTTGATCAAACACGATGTTTATCAATTAAATTTAAATATATCTCAACAAAATTGACTTGCAACAAAAACGTAGCACCTAAAATGGTATAAGAATCGTAATTTAAATTTTAATCGTATTCAAGGTCTATCGGTCAACCCTTTTTCAGTGTGATTATGATTTAACAAATGAAGAAAAACTGTCCATTAAATTGTTATTTCAGTTACAATCAAATTATTGTTAAAGTTGAGCAACTTTTCAACCTAAATTTTTGGGTTTTTTTTTGTCAAATTATTTTGCGTGTTTCTTTACCATTTTTGTCATTCTTGTCATAAACTATTTATAATTTGATTTCTGATACTCTTTTGTAACAATTTATTAATAACCATCACTTTTTATTAATAGCCAACTATTGTTTTCCTTGATCATAAATTGAGAGCGAAACTTTCTAATTCAGTTCCTTCAAATTCACACAAAATACCCTTTTTTGTGAAATAATTTTTTACAATGTAAATACTGAGCTTTTTCATGAAATACTAATTGTTATTGTTGATTTTTTTCCTGCTAATAGGTTGAACCTTTCATGAGCTGTTTAACAATTTTTCCAGGATTGATGCAAATCAGTTGGGAAGTAAGAGATCAAGAAATATTTTTCCAACTAGAAGGCAAAGTTGGTAAGTCAGTGGCTTTTAATGCAGAGCAATTAAATGGCAATCTCAAGACCCATCCTTGGTCAAGCAAAATTTGATTTAATATTGGATTGAAAGCAATTTCAATAATCAATCAATTATTATGACTGTCAATTGTTTGATCATAATTTTGCTTTAAACTAACTTCCGATTGTTTGTGTGTTTGCTTGTTAATCATAAAAAATCGAAAGGAAGCTTTGATTACTCGTTAATTCCAATCTGTCAAGTTTTTTGTTAACAATTTATTAATTTTTACAACAGAGCCTAATCAATACTTGGCCTTTGGTTTGAGTGGAAGCTCGGAGCGACCTGAAATGATCGGTGCTGATGTAGCAGTTACATTTTATGATACATTAACAAGTTCAGTTCAAGTTGTTGATTATACATTGAAGCATAAATCTCAGGTGAGTTTAGCAAATTATATTACAACAAATAGTTTCTTAATTCAGTCAACTCCCTTCCTATTTCATTAAACAATCAATTTTTTTCTTCAAAAATTTGTGAAACATTAAAATGACAGTCCAATGACCTGAACACTTGATGTTAGTTTTAAAAAAAACTGTTAGATCAGTATGATATAACAATTAGAAATTAAGAATATAATTAAGTTTAAGAGAAAAGATGAAATTGAAATCAGTAAACAGTTAAAGAAATAATGAATTGTAATTCATCAGATACATTTTTGTTTCTCTATCATCGCCATGAAGCCAGTTAATAGTCATTTACAAGCTTAACAATTTATCTTTAACTGATCTTTTTTGTTAGTTTGGTTTTGAAAAGTTCATCCAAGCAAACCATGTGTTCAACATTTGAACCAAGTAATATTCAATATGAATTTTCGCTTTTCTGATGAAATAATAAATCAGGTAATAATATCATGCTTGATAGACAAAGAAAGAAAAGTAAATGAGCGATTTTGGTTGAATAATCAATTTTTTCATCATTCTTTTTCTGGTAAAATGAACAATTGTTGTTGTTGAAGTTTCACTTTTATGCCAATTCAGTGAATCTTTTGTTCAAATTAACAATAACCAAAAATTTACATTTTTTTCCGGTTAATTATACTCCAACTAGGAACTATTAGTATTTAAAATAAAATCCAACCAAAATTTACGTTTCTATTAATAAACAATTTATTATCAACTGAATAATTGGTCAGTATAATGACAAAACAGAGAAACAATTATTATATTATTGATTTTATTAGCTTTTAATTATTTAAACTTTTCTTTTTCATCTGACTATTCAGTGTGCACCACAATCATATAGTGGAGCTTGTCCTGATGATTTAACTCTTGGTGGTCGTCAAGATTTAATTATGATCTCTGGTAACTATCTTAATGGTTATCTTAAATCTATTTACAAACGAAACATAATTACTGGTGATCCCAATGCCGATCAAGATATACTGCCTGATGAATACGCAACTATTGTGGCTGCAATTGGACCAGTTAACTCTCGCCGTCAAGCAGCTTATCATAACATTAAATATACTCGAGCTACTGATTTACCAATACGAATTGCCTTCAATAAAATTCCCTTGAATCGAAACTGTTCATCTTTAAATACGGACAATGTTATATCAAGTAGTATACGATCACCCATCAAATCACGAGCCTGGAAGCAAGAAAAAATAAGAGACACTAATATTTTACGGGCACAAATCGGACCTGCTGGAGGAGATCGAGGATACACAGCAATTACTGGTCTACAGTCTTGGGGAATTGCATGGTGGGTTAATGGAAAGTTGATTCCTGAAATTATTGTCCAACGAGGTAAAAACTATACATTCATTGTTGAAGGAGGTAATGATCCATCCAATCAAGCTCAATACCATCCACTGTACATTACTGATAATCGGGAAGGTGGAGGAGGCCAGGATCCATCCATGTTAGATACACCAGGTCATAGAGTATTTGCTGGTGTCTCGTTTAATCGAGGTGTACCCGATCCTAATCCTGGTGCTGGACGATATTGTGAATGGAAACATCGATCTGGAATTGATAGAGCCAATGAAGTTGACTCGGTGGAGGAATATAAAGAAACACTTCGTTTAGACTGTAAGCCTGGAAGTCCTGCTATTTTTACATGGACACCAGATGATAAAACTCCAGATGTTGTATATTACCAGGTAAGTTTAATCTTTTAAAATCTGAATTTTATTCACTTCTCTATCAACTCAAAAAATTGAGCTTTAATATGTTAGAGACCATTAATTAATGTAGTTTGAGCATTATAAAAAATTTAATCGCAACAAAATGTAACAATAGTGATCTTTATTCAACTGTTATTCAAAAATCTTATCGATGCTTCATTTTTTCTTGCAGTGTTATACTCATCGGAATCTTGGATGGAAAATTTTAGTTAGCTCAAGCTTCAAATTATCTTACAGTTTAAATCTTATTGCCATCCTCATTTCATTATTACTACTGCTTTGATTATCGAATTCGTACCGATTTTTTGAATAGAGAAAAAAGCTAAATCAATTTTTGTTTTTTATTTAAATTAATACGAATCAATCTGAATACACAATCAACTATGTACATTTTTATTCCATTGAAAATTATGAAAATATGATCAACGATCAAAGGACAGTACAAGCTGAAACCAAGAATATGAAACGTATTATAAACATCAGCTAACATTAATACTGTAAATAATTGACCGAGAAATACATCCTCATATTAAAACGTATCTACAAATTGGAATGAAATACAATAATGGAATCAAAATAATAGGAAAATATGAACCTTTTCATCGTTTAAATCAACTAATCCTTTAAAGACAAGTCAAGAAGAAGATACAAGTGGAAAGATGATAAAGAAAAAAAAGATCAAATTGTGAGCCGAACCGAATGAAGAAGCTAAAATTATGACTAAACCCATTGGTTTCGCTTCAAGTAACTATGTTATTTGATGTTGAGCTCAGCAAAAGGATCTTGAATATTTGTCTCAAGGGAATGGTCATTTCAATGATAAACAGACCGTCGCAACCAAGTATCATTATTTTAATCATCACCTTCACCATTTTAATCACCATTATCATCATCATCATCGCCATCATCAGTATCACTGTTACCATCATTCACATCCTTCAGTTTCTACGGTTTCTTCAACTATTTTCTTAAAACTCATGCCAAATAGGAAATCAAAGCTCATTGGAAATCAACAATTTTTTGGAAAAAAATTAAATTCGATTAATATTTTACATTTCATCTGTAAATGATCGGAAAAAGTTGCGATTTGAACGGATGCGATAAGGATTGACAAAAAGGATCTTCATTTCCCGGTATCAACAAAATCACCAAAAATTGTCAACAAAAAATGAAATTTTATCTGATTCAATCAATTGTTTCTGTTTAAGAAAACATCCGTTGTTATCTTAATTTAAATGTCCAAATGTTCATCAACCTTTCCAGCAAATAAATATCAAATGAAGGAGAAAGACAACAATTGTAATCTAAATTAACTTCAGATGCTTCTGAATTACTCTATTTTGTAACAATTTGTAAATGTTGATTGATAAAGATATGTCAACAAATGAACAGAAAAATTTCCATTTTTTAAAGATATTCATCATTTAGTTAGCAAAAAAAGACGCAATCTTAAGCTGAGGTCATTTTTTGGTAACTCTCATTTGATTCGGACAATTAACAACGGACATTGGCTTTAGTTTGTCATATTTACAGTTGGATTGTCACTGATTAACATTCAACTATACACTTTTAATAACGTATATATCTTTAAACAATAATCTTTTTGATTATAACACTTAACGGACTTAAATTTTCTTCGCTCTCTTAAACTTCCGTGTGATTCTATTCAGACCAATGATCAGGTCACTTTAGTTGGTTTAGACTCTTTTTGTGTCTTGCTGTTAATTCAAAATGAGATCATTCTTAACTATAATTTACTTTTCATTATTACCCTTTAAATTTTGGGATTATTACAGTCATAAGTCTCATAATGAATAAATCACAGATCTAATGACTTGACTTAATCAATGCACTTTCCATTGGATTGACTGTAAATTTAGTTAACACATTAATGTGTAATTGGCAAATGATTAAATCATTAACTGTCAATTTAAAAATTGGATAAATTCAAGGTAAAGACTAAATTTAGTTCAACAGTTATTATGCTTTAACCAATCTTAATGATACGGCAATAATTCATTGACCAATGTTTACCATTTTTAGGTTAATGTTTACCTTTTCATTATTTTTTTGGTCACTAATTTAAAATTGATCATTTGGTATTTAACTGATTTTTGAGTTATTAGTCAAAGGAAATGAGCTTTTTGAATTATACAAACAAATCTCGCATCATTAAGACAATTTAAATTTGACTAAATCAATCCGTCCATTTCAATATATCTGATTGAAGGTCGAGAAAAATTTTAGTTTTAGTAATGATCAAAATCTTGGTTAATCAGTGAAGTTCAAGTTTTTACAGTTTGTAAATTTCAGTGTTACTTCATTTTTTTTAATCAAATGAGAACAAGCCAATTACAATAATGTCAACTTATACAGTGAATTTGATTAGAAATTATGAATATAATTTCAACGCAATGAAATGGTCAATAATACTGATTAAATGATCAGATATTTAATATTAATTGAATAAAGTTGCTGCTAGAAGGTTGAATTACTGGAAAGCTTTGAAAAATCGAGAGATCTCTGTATTGTTGGGTTTAATTTGATTCTCACGCTTCTCATTCACATCGATTTGGATTATGATTTAACCCGAATGCTTTGTAAGCAATAATAATCCATCGATGATCACTTCCTTATTGATGGATTGAAGCAAGGTAAAGTTGACAATTGAAAACGATATCCATTTGTTTGAATCCTTTCACTTTATGGTTAAATCAATTGTCTTTTTTTGAAAACAAAAAATGTGAAAACTGAAAGAAGTTAAAAGTGAAAATCAGGTTAATCGGATTGATGACAATTAGGCTTGCCATTTCAATTAAAAATACGTGATAATAGAAACTGTGAATTATGTGACAAATTTCCCAGCCTCGGTGTGATTTTGTTTTTGAAAACAATAAACGGTAATCAAATGGGATAAACAAAGGCCATCTAATAAACTTGAAAAAGGTGTAGTAATGGTAGGCATTTTGGGACTAACAGATCAGTTTTCTCATAGAAATCAAAGAGAAAGCTTCAAAATTGATAATCATTGCCTTGTGTTAAAAGATATAAACTTGTAAAAACCTTTATTAAGTCATAGTTTAGTCAAGTTTTACTCATCGGTAAACATTTTGCTTCACTGTTATAAAACTCTCTTAGTCATGGCAGCTTTTTTAACAACCCTTCAATTCACCTTGTTGTGGATTACTGTGGCAACTTTAACAGATTACTATGGTTCGGCGTCTTTTTGGCCTACTGGATTTTACCCAAATAATCGAGATACTTCTCCTACTGCATCAGATAATCCACCAAGAGTTACTGGTATTAAATCTGTTTTGGATCGGTCGACTTGGGTAACATCAACAGCAACAATTAACCCTCCATATGCTCCCCCAGCACCTTCACAAATACCAGTCTCTCCTAGCATTGGGTCACCCTCCACATCTGTTTCTTCATCCTCTTCTTACTCGCCTCCGTCCCGATACAATCCCCCTCCATCATCAACATCTTATTCTGGTAAGAAATACTGAATTCTGAACTTCGAAACAATCTTGACTTTCATCATTTTTCTTACCAGGCAACTCTTATCCTGCGAGTGATTGGCGAGGCTATAATCAATACCCAACACGAAACAATTATGACAGTAATTTTCAGTCAGATCCCTTAAATAATCAACAATATACCAATGCGTAAGTTAATGGTTAAATATTGTATTTTAATTAGACTAACTAATGATTTTTTTTGAAGGATGGTCATCGATTGTAAATACGCATCAATTTATAGACCCAGTTCCTATGGCTCATCTTCAGGTTCATCTTCGGCATCAGTACCACCTTTACTGTTACTTCCACCACCACCACAACAACCATCATCCTCCTCCTCCTCATCATCATCATCATCGTATTCCCCGTCATATCCTCCAGCTTATTCATCATCTTATCAACCAACTTATTCCAGTTCTAGTGGATCTTCAGTTATTAGGCCATCTACATATCCTTACGATGGTCCTCGTTATTCTGGTTATCCATGTTTTATTCCTCCAATGGTATCATCTGACTATTCAACATACCCAGCACCATATCAATCATTACCCTCAGCATCAGATGCCTCTCCTATTTGGTCTCCACCACCACCATTTCCAAACTATCAGCCAGTTCAATCGTCACAAATTTATCCGATAATCAGCCCAATGGACAATGAGCCGTCTCGGAAAAGTTGGCTCGATTCATCGTTTTCTGAGCAACCATCACAAGATCCTTCACTTAGTCAACAATCAGTTAGTCCAATACTTAAATCAACCCGAGCTGTTGCTGAACTATCTGGCCCATCTGGTGTAACAGGAACCATTATTTTCAAACAAATTGTAAGCTATCCGATGTAAAATTAGGTATAAGAAGTTACAATAATCATTTTATTTATTTTGTTCAGGGAAATAAACCAGTTTCAATCGAAGGTAAAATAATGGGCTTAGCTTCTGGTCCACATGGTATGCATATATATGAAATGCCATTTATTGGTGGCGATTGTGTGTCTGCCGGAGATCATTACAATCCTCAGAAAACTGAACATGGAGGTAAACATGATTGGAACCGTCACATTGGAGACTTGGGAAATATTCATGCCGACTCCGATGGAGTCGCTAATTTTGAGTTTACTGATCTGATGATCAGTTTGACTGGTGGATACTCAATTGTAAATCGCACGATAGGTGTAAGTTGCTTTAATATAAAGCTTTAGAAGCTGTCTTAAAATTTATTAATGATAAATATTTTTATTTTCAGATTTCTGAAAAGGCCGATGATCTCGGTCGAGGAAATGATCTCCAGAGTAAAAAAGATGGAAATGCTGGATCTCCAATTGCATGTGGTATTGTTCATTTGAGTCCAGTATGAAGAATCGATGCGATTCCAGCTATTATTTGATCAAAAGACGTTACTTTTATTTTCTTTCTTTTCTACTTTAGTTAAATAAATTTTATTAAAACTTTGACTAAATAAAAAACTTAATACCATTAATAAACACGGATGTTTGAATCAAAATGGATTAACCCTCAAGCACCATTGTAAACCAAAGTTCGTTGAAAAAGTATTGGTAATCAAATATAAACAAATTTTATTAATTGAGAAATGAAAAGATTACTCGATCATCATAATTTCGTTCTATAGCTTATTTTATCAGCTTAGGCTCGGTTTCAATTTTGTACATTATTAATAATATTAATTAATAATAATAAAAGAATCTTTTTCGGAAAATTTTAAGGTATAACTGGTAAAGAATGGAAGTAAATCAATTTAATTCAGGGTTGATTTGGGCTCATCAATCCGTTACCAGGCTTTTATACCGAATTTTTTTTGATAATTCCTGACAATGGATGAAAGAAATGTTGTAACTTCAGAACGCAATCGAAAGTCGCATCTCGGGTGAAATTTTAGGCTATACAGTATTTCCTAGAATTTTTGCCTTTTTGTAGTGCTGATATCTATCTAAACTACGCGAAGAAAATTTTGCAGTTTAAACAATTAATCTAATCTGATGACTTCCCTAAAGGAAAAGGGTAGAAAGGCTGAAGCGAAATCACTAGGCCGGACTAATTCAGCACTCCAAAAAAGCAAAAAAACTCAAGGCACTACTGTATCTCAGTGAACAATGTAATAGATAAAAAAATATTGGAATATTCAAACAAATGTTGGAGTGTTCAGAAATATGTACTGCGTAACAATTTACCAGCGCGAACCTTCATCAGGCCTTTTAAAGGGTCACAAATCGATTTTTGCTATATATTATAAACTCAATGATTTTGAATACTTTAACATTTGTTTGAAGTTAATTGGATGCCAGGTTGCTGAGGTATGCAGCTCCATTCATTCAAGATCGCTTTACGCTTGATTCTCATATCTACTAACCTATGATGTGTAGAGACAAATAAAGCTGTCGGGCTATGCAATCAACAGTAACAAATATTTCTAGCCATCATCGATCTCGATTTTGATCTGTAGATTTGTTTCGAAAAAAATCAATATGTGGCTTTTCACTAAAGGTCAAAATGAAATGATCTAGAGAGTTTATTATTGTTAATAGATGTAAAAGTAATTGTTAATTAATATTTATAAGTTACTTTTTATCAACATTATTCAATGAGATATTAGCCTAAAAAATTTTACCCGAGATGCGACTTGCGATCGCGATAGTGGCTGAACCAGTTTTTAGATTTTGCCCATTTTAATTTGCACCTAGTTTTTCAACATGCTCTATCAGAAAATAGACATTAAAATAAGTTTGACAGATACGAGTTAAGCTGCTTCACCCCTTTGCCCAATATAACCGACACCCTTCATTTAAATGGCTTTAATCCCATTTAACGTAGTATATTTTCTTGGAAAATAATGAACCATCATTGATTAGATTAGGTGACATCAATCAAATAATGTAATTGATTAGTGGAAATTAGTTCGAAATGAGATTAGCTGGAAATCTGATAAATAATCAAGAACAAATGAACTACTCTCTCAAGTACATTGTTATTAGAGGTAAAGTTTTGCGAAAGTCACAATTATAATCTGCTATTGAATAAAAATAACAAAACCTGCATTAATCGACAAAAAATAAGAGTTAATACTATACATTGGACTTCGTTCAGCAGATAACGAAAAAGTTGCTCTTTGTGGTGACATCTAGAGAGATAAAGTTCTTATTAAATTTACTATTTATCACACTTATCATTTGGAGCTAACCAATTATAGCGTATAAAAGTAAGCAAACCAGAATCAGGTGGAGATTATATAAGTAAAATATTGTTGAGAAACGTTTAGTGTAGCTTGATTTATCTTTTCACCCATTTGTTTACTTTTAATCAATTCTGTGATGATTGATATACTTTATTTATACATAATTTCTCGCTCAAATCAGTCATTCATGTGCATCTGAGTTTTCTTTTACATCTTGGTACTATTCACAAAACATATTGGCTTTACCTGCTGATTAAATTTTTGTTTTCTTCTGGCAGTTTTGTTTTGCGTTTATTTCGTTTACAATTAGCATAACTTGCTACCTCTAGTTGTTTATCTTTTTTTCTCTCACAAGTTTCAACTGAAGTTTCTGGTGAAGAGGAGGTGTTATTTATCCTGACTGTTGCAAGTTGAGTTAATCAGATCATGTGAATTAAAATTTTTCATTATGAGTAAATAATCGACGAAAAATACAATAAAAACTCAAGCCATATTTCCCAAATGAATTCTTAATCATCATTCATCAATCTTTTTAATGTGTCTTCAATATTTATCTTCCTGCTTTCTCCCCTTTCCCGTTGTCACTTTCATTACTTGTTAACTGTCAATTTCAGTTGAAAAATCTTCTCACTTATAAAGTGAGTAGATTGCTATGGTAAAGTTGAGTATGAAGATCATGCAATCAAATTTTCCAAATAGACACTCTGGATTTACTTCATCTCAACATCAGTGCCACAATAATATTATTGCTTTCATGGATGTGCCAATTGTCAATTGAAAATGATTTTTGTTTCAATTTCTTCGTTTTCAATCTTCCCTATTTATTGCTGCTTGAAACTTAAATTATTGTATTTGTAAACCAAAAGTGCTTGGAACCAACGCTAATCCAATCGTGCCAATCTTCTAAACAATACTCTTCTCTTGTCTAATCGATTAAAATACTTGCTTTCAACTGTAGTCATTACTGAAAAATTATTCCTACTTGATTAGTTAAATCATGGCCACTTTTCTGGCTGAACATCGTGTTTCCATCCTCACTCTCTTCTTTCTTAGCATGTTTTTCATATGGATGGACATAAGTCTTTATTTTAAGGTACAAAAACTCAAAATTAATGAATTAAAGATGACCTCTTATGGACTTTTCCAAACTAGTGTCAATAATATCCCTGAAATGAGTGGCAGCCTTACAAACTCTAAAAGTGGCATTGACCACTTAGAAACATCTCGAACGGCTGATCTAACAACGGAGTCTGTAACGTTATTTGATCCATTTAAAGGTTTATCTATTAAAATGATGATGATGGACCAGCCAAACAACTATATTTTTACACCATTAGCTGAAATTTTCAACGAAGTTACTAATTTCAGTACAAACTTTTTTTTCATCACGCCAAATTTAATAAGTGCTTGTGGAGTCTTATGGGCAATGCTTGCTGCCAAACTAGTTACTTATGATAGTTTGTGTATTCATCGACTTTCTGTCTTCTTCTTCCAAATAAGAACTTTCTTCGATGCTTTGGACGGAATCGTTGCTCGTGATCATCTAGGAATCAAGCAGCATATCTCATTGAGTAACACCTCAGGTTACCTTGTCGATGGTTTTGCCGATTCAATTGGGTTTGGTGCTTATCTTCTTGGCTGTTATTACTATCTTCGTCGTAATTTACCAAAGTTTAGGCTCAACAAACACCAATACCTACCTGTTCAGGTAATTAACTCATAACCTTCATTTTTTTAAATTCTTGGTAATTCCATAATGTAATTATGTTAGCTTTAGAAAAAAAATTATTGCTTATTTTCATTTCAGTGAAACTTTTGTTCTCATTGAAAAACTAATTTTTCATTTCCGTTGATTAACTGCAGACTGATATCAACAGAACAAAAGGATTATTTTTCAAAGCAGGATGAATTTTCTCATTAAAACTTGAAGTCAATCCATTTTCTAATTTTTTCACTCACTTTTTCTACCTTTACCCTTCATAGCAGGTACATGATGGATACATAAACAATGGTAAAACTACTCATTCGTCAAGCTTTGTGATAACTCAATTGATGCCACCAAAGCTTTTATGGACAACAAGACAAGTCTTTTTTGTTGTTTTGTGTTTTGCTTTACAACTTGCAATCAGTTGTCTGTGTTGGAATAGATATATCGAAGCTTACCATATACTATTGGAATCACCTCCTGTTTCATCACAGCATGCAGTATGTTATCTCGAATATTTCATTCTTTCCTGTTTTCCTTCACTTTATATCCATCACCATATTTTTGATTGCAATGATTGCAATGTAATCACGGTTACTACAGCAGATCTATTAAAAATAATGGTGTTATGGCATCTTTTGATTAACTACTAGTCATGACCTTTCTAATCTTTTTTATTTCACTTGACAGCATCTTCAAAATCAGATTCTTAAATCATCCATAATGTGGGTTATTATGTGGTTCTGGAGAATTTCAAATGCTCAATCTCTTATGCAATTTCTTTTGATTTCTGTTTACGTTAATCGTCTTTGGGTAAGCTTAGATTAGCATATTCAGCTCTTACGTTATATTTATCGCCATTTATTAACTTGTTTATTTATGTTTCTTCTTTGTATCAAGGATTTTCTTTCTTGGATTCAATATATTGGATTTTTTCAAATAATCATCCTTTCTTTCCTCAGTGAAGTACATCTTAATCATGTAAGTATCAAAATATTTGCTGTATTTTCCTCCTACAAACAAAAAGTACATTTTATTTCTGATCACTAAACAGTTTCCTGAACAGTCTCGCTAATATCAATCCTTTCAATCTTATCAACTTACCATTGGTATTAACAACCTACTCTCTTAAATCTAATGTACTTATTGATTTTATGGTTTGAATAATTTTGTTACTTAATTTCATTATTTTCTATTCTTTTCAGGTTTCTTCTGTACTCTCTTATTACTAGCTCTGGATTTAAGAGGGAAACTTTTTCATGAAGAAAAAAACTATTATTATTTGATTCACTCTAGTGAAATAACCATCAACAGCAAAGCCTTTCAAATGAGCTTCAAACTATTACGCTTCATTCCAGATTTGATGAATTTTCACCCTCTATTTTACCACATTTTTCTGGATTCTCATTGCTCTCTATTTCAACATCTTCGTAATAATCTTGATTCCTTCTAGTAACAAAAGTGTCAATCAGCCTACCAATGACTTATTTGCTAAGATAATCACCAAGTCATCATCCTCTTGCTCATCGTCTAACATTGTTTGGGTTACTTTATCTTGAAAGCTCTCTTTATCGTAATTAATTTTGCACTGTACTTTATCCTTTAGATGCTTGATATAATGTTATTAGCGAGATCAAATGTATATTTTATTTCCAAACGGAGAATCAAAAAGCACTGGAATAATCAGTTACCAATGAACTTTAAAATTAACCATTTCGTGATAGAATGCTCGTTTATTTCGCAGTGAAATACTCAAAACTATTTTCAAAGCATTTCTCTGGTCAACCGTGAATAGAATCGAGAATCGTCATTGTGAAACCTGAATCGAGTTGCTGAATGTTGGGACACCCGAGATTTATTCACTTTCCGAATAACAATATATTTTGATTCTTATCTAAGTCGATAGCTATTAATATTTGGTTACTCTTTTTGTCAAACTTTTGTAGCCATTACTTCAAAAATATTCACATTTATCTCCATTTTCACATGAGAATGGCCTAAATGTTAATATTATGTTGATATATTTAAAATGATAGAAAGTAGTTTGGCTGATTGATCAGGACATCAATGATAATCATTCAGTGATTGTAACTGTATTGAAACCAGATTCATTGAAAATTGATAATGTTTTGATGTATTTCACTTTTATTTTGTGTAAACGCTTTAATCAGAGTAATCTTATAATTGAGGATACAAAGTAATTGTTAGCATTAATTATAAGGTTTGTGACTTTCCTTGCGGATTGCCAATTAAGGGATTTTTTAATCGTTTGTAAATTCATTAATTTTCAATCTTTCATTCCTATTTTTATCTGTGATTAATGCTAAAACAAAACAATGAATTGTATCTTTAAAACCTTTGAAAATCCAAAATACAAAGGAATATAATTAATTGCTTTCTACATTTAATTTTGGCTATCAAGTAAATATGTGCTGTTTATGATTAATATTTAATGTCATATGTTTAACGGTTATGTTTTTGTTCAACTTTGAACGTTAAATCATCTTTCCCGACAAAACTGTACAAAGCTGGCTGCTTTTTTCAACCATATTTTCCTATTTGACAATTTATTGATTTTTTATGATGAATTATCCTCATTTATCAACTATTTTATCGATTATCCAGCCATTTGTATTAATATTGATGCATTAAGAATTTAATTAACTGTGCCGAAAATTTCTATCATTTACCTTCTTCTTTCTTTCGAGGGCGTAGTCCGAGTTTCTTGAAGACTCACCTTAATATTAAACAAATTACAACTTAAGAAATTATCAATTCTACTGCTCTTAAATTTGGTTGCCTGGTTGCCTGATGTTAACTGTTGCTGTGAAGTGTTAATAAAATGACATTTGATCAAATCCCACTTATATCCAGCTTAGATTATTATAAAATAATGAAATTAATGAATGAAAAGATCAAGATTAGCTTTTTATTCATCAATAGCAATTAAGCATATTTTCCAAGTAAACTGGAAAATATGGTTAAATTTAAAACAATTGATTTCAAATAGTTTTGTCAACCAACTTAAACAACAGATTCATCTAAATCTTCATAATGTTATATCTTACCGCATCAATATCATATAGCAACCTTCAAATTATAGTAACTATCAAATGTAACATCTAATTATTCATGAAAATCATGCATCAAGTTTATTTCATGAGTATTCTCATAATTTGATAAAATTTCATTGGAATTGTATTATCTTTCTCTTTTTGATGAAAAAATGAAATGTCTGATGACAAATTTTACTGTGAATAAATGGATGATTTTGAAATAATTAATGAAGACTTTGGAAATGTTTGACGGTAATTATGTTAGCATTTTCAATTAACTTGCAAATATTTCAATTTAAAAACATATACAAACATTATCTTAAATCTTGCCATTAAATTTTGCAATGAAATGCACTTAAAGTCCATTCCAATTTGACTAATATCATTAAAGTTATACTTTTTTAAAATTGACTTTTTTTCATTCAAACTGCTACATTGAATCTTCATTTTATTGATTTTCGTTTATTCTGATTTTTCTCTTTTCATGTGAATTAAGTGTCAAATGCTTTGTTTTGGGAGTCAACATAAACTTGGAGAAATCCATTGACTTGATAAAAATCGTTTATTTTAATAATAATATACAGTTTATTTCATCAAAGGATAGTTCATCATTTTACTATGAAATGTAATCAATCATAAAGCGTTGGACAGGAAAATGAAAAGAGACAAAATGAAATATCTCTTCTTTATTCATACTGATACTGAATTCATATTAATATACAGAAATACAATCATTTTAGGTGTGTTCTTATTTCAATGGAAACGAGAAATCAAATACTCGTGAAGCTCATTGAATTTACTATCAAATCAAATTAAAAATACATGCTTCAAGTCTTAAGGTAATTTTGTAAATTTTTATCAATATTTAAGTTTATCTTTACGAAATTTCTCTATGATTTTGGCAAATATTGGCCATGGAGATTTATAAACTTGAACACACCCAATAGCATATAAAATTAATTGTTTTACATGTGGTTTCGGTTTATTGCTGTGTCGAGCCAAGAATGAAGCTGAACTAAATATGAACATACAAATACTAATTTAATTATTATGTTGAAAACCAAGCAATTTTTGGCGCTTTCGAGATTATTTGGTCTTTCAGATGTTTTTTCATTTTCATGGCAAAGTTTGTCTGAAATTGTCCAGGATTAATTTAGATCGAAAACTATAATCAGAAAAGTTTTCAAAGTAAAATTGGAACAATAATGAAATCTTTCATTTTAAATTTGGCGGGGGAAATGTGTAACTACAAAGTAACCAGTAAAGTAAATGGGGAAAGCTAATCACAGTTACTGGTTATATTTAAGTAAAAGCACCTTCAACTGATAGTTTTCAGTCTTATTATTGTTGTATACTTCATTATCGTTCTATACAATTTTCAAAATGTTGTCTCTTGTTGGAAAACAACTTTTCGCTAAAAATGGATCGGTATTAGCAGCTGGAAGTCGTTTTTTATCTACAGGTAAGCGCAGTTAACTTTCTCTTTATCAAGCTATTGACATAAACTTTTTGGTATATTCTTTCAGACTTCCAACACATCTTGGTAGATAAACGTGGCGAGAAAAAAAATGTCGGATTTATCCAGTTGAATCGTCCAAAGGCACTTAACGCTCTTTGTGATGCTTTGATTAAAGAGTTATCCCAAGCTTTAAATGAAATGGAAAAAGATAAGGATATCGGAGCTGTTGTATTGACCGGATCAGAAAAAGCTTTTGCCGCCGGTGCCGATATCAAAGAAATGTCTGAAGTTAAATTTGCTGAAGCCTTTTCAACTAACTTTTTATCAGGTTGGGACTCTGTTGCCAAATTTAAAAAACCATTGATTGCTGCTGTCAATGGATATGCACTTGGTGGTGGCTGTGAATTGGCTATGATGTGTGATATCATTTACTGTGGTGATAAAGCCAAGTTTGGTCAGCCTGAAATCGCCCTTGGAGTTATCCCTGGTGCTGGTGGAACTCAAAGGTTACCCAAAGCCGTAGGTAAATCGAGAGCAATGGAAATGGTTTTGTCAGGATTGCCAATTTCAGCCCAAGAAGCAGAACACTGGGGTCTGGTCAGTCGAGTTTTCCCTTCAGATAAACTTGTTGATGAAGCAATCAAACTTGGTGAAAAGATAAGCTCACAGTCTAAATTAATTTCTATGATGGCAAAAGAGGCTGTCAATAATTGTAAGTTTTGAAGAGCTTCTTTTCAAATTATCTTCACATCTTTAATATTTTTTATCTAATCTATTGTATTAATATAATCTAATCTTTTTTTCCCTAAAGCTTTCGAGACAACTTTACAACAAGGACTCAAATCAGAGTTACGGTATTTCCATGCTGCTTTTGGAACTCACGATAAAATGGAAGGAATGAAAGCATTCATTGAAAAACGTCCTGCAGGATTCAAAGACGAATAGAACGATTCAAGATATTCTGGATTTTGATACTTTGACTTTTTTTAAAAGTGGACAAACAAATTTGTATACAATATCAAAATTAACGTAATATGCAATACTTTAATTCTGTAATTATCAATGAGAATTGAGGAATTCAGAAAGCAATAATTGTTATCGAATGCAAGAAAAAAGTATAATGTTAAGGAATTTTTTCGTGCCAACGCTTATGTTATTAAACTTGTTTTATTATTAAAATGGTAATAAGACGGCTTTTGTTATTTCTAATAATTCTAGCTTTTACAATAACATCTGTGCTCAAATAAAGATAGTTTAGAAAACCTTAAAATTCTTAATGCAAATTTCTCTGATAATTATGTAAACTGAATGGTCCTACATGCTAGTTCATTATTGAAATGTTTTAATTCTGGGGACGTCAAGCTCGAGGACTCATAATTTATTCAAACATTCATTAGATTGATTGAGAAATATCTTTAATATCTTGTCATTGCATTTTAGAAAAAAGCAGATGAATTTAGCTGCAGCTGATTTCTTTTTGCTGATTTGGCAAGGGAGATGATTGATACTTAATTTATTTAGTTCAATATTAAAGGGTGTTGCGTTTAATAAGGTCCAATAATCAGTTACCCAAATGAAGATAAAAAGACTAAAAATGTAAGATGTCTTGGTCTTTACCTTTAGCCATCTCTTATCTAGATTTGGGTAACTGATTATTGCCCCTTATTAAATGTAACACCCTTTAGATTCATATGTATTCACAAAAAAGATCAAAGTTCCACGATATCAAGACCATTTTAAATTGAATAAGTTCAAGCATAGCCTTCAAATTAGCCGAGATGCTCTTACATTAATCCTTAAAACGATGAATCTTGAATCTTTACACCAGCCCCAGAATGGTGGCTGAGTGTATATTATAATTCACTTTTGACTGATAAGGTTTAGACACTCAGCATTGGTCTCTATTAAAAAAATCAATTTTCATGAAAAAAATTGGTTTATCAAAATTAAGGCTTAATTTTTTGATAAAACAATTGTTATCTTGAAAATTGATTTTTTTAATAGAGACTGACGTTGAATATGCTATCTATTTAATGTATAATGTTGAACGTTTTTACTTCCATTTTGTTGCAACCATCGACAGAAAGGGCTGGTGGTTATTTTGCTTTAGCAAAACTATTTATCCTACTCTAGTCTATTTTTGAAATCTTAATTGTCTTCTGACTAGGATGAAAATTATGATAACATGAAGATAAAGATAAATCGGTCACTTTTATTTGCTCGAGTATGTTGATTAACCTTTACTTTTGTGATTTCATCTTCATCTTCAGATAAATTTGTCGGAAATAACATTAACACCCTTTAGGAAGCCAATGACCAATTTGGGTTGAAGATGTATGATTGCAAATTTTAACGATAACCATTAAGCTATTTCTTGTAACATTTGTTATTGATTGCAATAACGAATGAAGCTCACTCATTTGCAATTGAAGCTTTTCAAATTGTAGATGTATCCTTGTCAATCTCTTTTCTTGCAAAATTTTTGTATCGAAACACGAATTGTTCTGAATGTGATTCAATGCTCTAAAGCATGAATCGGATTTTTATCGGTAAATCTAAATATATTTTCTGACGTCAGATGGAGCTGTGCTGTTACAGAAATTTCTTTTTGTGAAATTTATCGGAAAAAAAAGTGAATCAAATAAACAACTTTAATAATTGATGTATTTGTTTGTGTTTTTAGGACTATTATTACCAATTGTTGTTTAATTTGTCATCTAATTTGCATTTTGGATACTGTCATACCTTTATTATGAACATTTATCATAAAATTTAATTACTAGATATGCCCAATCAATTGGATTTTATAAACAAGCTAGACCTCTACTTGGTTTTGTCACCTTTTGCCATATTTTCTTCATAGCCCAGTGAAGGTATGTTTTTAATTTTAATAATTATTTAATTTTTAATTTTTTTGGCTTTATAGCTGTATTTTCGGTCAGGTTGTTTCTATCTTAACGCTAGTCACTATTGACAAAAATCCAGCTGTCCATTTGTTTTCACTGTAGAACCATATCTCCTTGTCATGACTTGAATTTTTCCGTCAAAACATGGAAATCATTTCAGGCATGATTAATAATTAGTTAATACGTATGTGAGTTATTCTATTCTCTTTCTGCTTGCTGGTAAAAATCTGATGAATGAATACTATATAATTTTAGATTCTAGAGACTATTGTCTACCTTAAATGATATTTGTGAGCCCAATAAATCTATAGGTTTGTTTTTTCTTGATCATCTGCATTGCTTAAATACTAAGCACATTTTACGATGTAATTCACATTTTGATCACTCACTTTTTAAAATATTTAGGATTAGATAGATCTAAGAATAAATTATTATTTATTACTTCGTTAACAAATTTTCAGTGTGTTTTGTATTGTTATTCAATTTTACATCACGTGTTTTTGCGCTTTCCTTCAAGTTTTTCTTTTTTTAACCTACACACGAAAATGGATTGTCAGATTCAAATAAAAAATGTTTAGACAATTGTCATCAGTGATTATTTTGTCATTGTTCATCTGTATCATTATGAATCATGCGAATTCGTTTACTCTCTTAATTATCAACGCGTTACAGATATTTCATGTGTTATTACTAAGAATGCGGTTTAAGAAACCAATATTATTTACTGTGCTCAAATAAAGCAAGTTTATTTTTTCATTTAATCCAACAGTTTGACAGTTTAATGATGTTTTCTAATCCTAAATTTCTTTTAATTCAAATATTTTATTCTTCTTTCAACAGTTACCGGCGATTATAAATCGTTTCCTTTCTGCTTCTTGGTGGATTCATTTTGTTTGTGATTTTAAAAGGTGACGCTAATGGAGCCCGGGGAAGCGGTTGAAAACTGTATAGAGCCAGAAAAGGCCAGCTGTACTATGGAGTCTAATGATGTTGATATGAGTTCTTTGAAACAAGAAGAGACTGAAAATAAGATTAATACTAAAGAGAACCCTATTTGTGAAAATGATTCCAATTTCGCAGTCATTTGTTCGTTTATTGAACAATTTGGCTCCTCTCTTGACCTACATCTGGATATAGCTAAATTAAAATCGATGCTAGAAACCAATGATACTAGTAAGTGATGTTATTCAAATACATTCATTATAGTTAAAAGTCATTTTGTCAAAGTTATCCAAGTTTAAAAGTTTAAAAAATTTCTATTGTATTTTCATATCGGCCTAATATTTACATTTTTAATTACACGTTTATTTCAGCTCCAGAAGAACTTGTGGAATTGCACATCAAACTTTTGCGGAAAAGGCGGAAGTATATTCAACGCGATAAGTGGGAAAGAGCCCTAGCCAGATTTATTAGCGAATACTCAAATGTCGATGCTTGGGAACTTGAAAGATACGGTTATAAAAACGTTAATCTTGGTATTCGAATTACCGCCTTTAAGGTAAATATATTTATTCATTTGAAATGATTGTTTGAAAGGATTGATTACAAAATATTTATTTTTCTATTTTAGACTCTTCTTGAAGCTCAGTTCGACTACAATGCTAAATTTAAAAGTAGTATTAATGCTATGGAAGCTTCAACTCTTCGTTTGGCTCCTATTGGAAGGGATATTCACGGTAATCAATACTGGTACCAGCTCGATCCACACTCATGTCTTAGAGTTTATAGAGAAGAACCAGATGATGAAAAGTCCTGGATTCTTATTTGCAAGTAAGAAGAAAAAGAAATGGACATAAATCAGAATTAGATAATTAAACAACTATTTACACTTTTTTTACACAGAGATAAAGAAGATCTTGCCGCTCTCATCTCAAACTTGAAATCACAAAGTCTCGACCAACTTAAAGATTCTGCGCCAGTCAGTGAAAATATCAGTGAAAATGAAGATAGTAATTTAAACGAATCAAGTGTTAATATCAAAGAAGAACCTAGAGAAGAAATATCTAGTTTGTTAAAGCAAAGTCATTTAATCGAAGTGAAAAGTGAAAATCACGATGAACTTAAAGAACCCAATGTTGAACATCTTGAGGAGCTGAGTTGTGATCAACGCTCACATAATAAATGCATTCCAAAAAATGAAATTAAAAAAGAGATTTGCATGGAGCCTAAACAATCAACTAATCTAACTTCCGAATCTTCCTCATCAAGTAATAATGTCCATTTTAATGCATCAAATTATTTATCATCCATTGACTCTGAAGTTGGTGATGTTCTTAATGATATTTTAGATAAAATTTCATCGGATAGTTCTCTAATGCACAAAAGTTTCGATGTTGAATTTCAAGATATAATTGATTTATGCAATCAACTTGTGGATCAAGTCTGTGCTAATTCACATCTACCCATTCTTCCATCAAACTCATCTAAACCTTCACATGAACAAATACCATTAATTACTTCATTGAAACCATCCTCACCATCATTATCACTACCATTGACATCATCATTAGCATCTACTTGTCCAGTCAAACCATCTCTTGAAGAATCCGAAAATTTACAAGATCAAGAAGAGAATAAAAAAGAGAGTGAGGACGAAGAATTGAAAAGTACAATTTCTGGCTCGGCCAAAAAAAGAGGCCGAAAACCTAAAAGAGGGCTTCGGAAAAGAGCTCCTCAAAACCAAAATGATCGAAATCTCGATGAAAAGTCAGAATCAGAAAGTCAAAGTGCGACTGATGTGAAACTTACGAAAGTTGACACTAAAACTCGTGGTCGGAGGGGCGGTGGTCGAGGTAGAGGTCGTAAAGTATCTATTCCAGAACTGGAAATTATCGAAAAGGCTGCAAGATCTCCGTCTCCACAGCCTGTTAAGCGCCAAAGTCGAAGAATACAAGCTTTGCAAGAAAAGAAAAATGCTGAGCTTGCTGAAAAAGTTAAACGAGAACAACAATTATTAGAAGAGATGGCCAAGAAAATGCAAGCTAACAAAGTAAAATCTCAAGAAAACAGTTGTGATAGTTTTAGCAGAGACTCTAAAAAGGACAATGTTTATCAAACTGAAGACAGCTCTAGTGATAGTGATCATGTTACGACTAAAAAGCGGACCAAAAAGAGGAAAAGAGGTAAAGGAGGGAAAGCTAGCAAAGCAGGTTGTCCTTGGGATAGTGCTTCTTCCAGTGAGTCTAGTGAAGAAGAAGAAGAAGAAGAAGAGATCGAGGAAGAAGACGACGAAGTTCTTCAATTTGATGACAATGAAGATGAATTCGCTTGTGAAGAACCTGATCCTGACGCCGAACCAATTATCCTGAAAAGAGCTAGAACAGCGAAGAAAAGTAAGAACTCTATTTTTTAAATTATGAATATTTATTAATGATATTTTTGCATTTCGTAGTAAAAGAGAAAATAACTGATCAAGGATCAAGCAGTGAGGCAGAAGAAGAAATAAACGACGATACTCCATGTCAACGTTGTGGTAAATATGATCATCCAGAATGGGTATGTCAACTTATGATATCTAAACTTTAGAGTATCCAAAATACTAAGGTGATCCGTTTGAAAGTTACTGGTTATATTTAAAATCAATCAAATTAATGCTAATATTCAGAGGAAAAATCTTGATAAAATTTTGACTATTTTCATACAAATCACCTAAATATATCATAATTTAATCTGACACAGATACTTCTTTGCGATAAATGTGACACTGGTTTCCACACGGCTTGCCTTAGACCTCCATTGATGTTAATTCCCGATGGCGATTGGTTTTGTCCACCTTGTGAAAATGTAAGTTTCTGTTTTGCTTGTCTGAATTTTGCATTGACAAGTTTGTCTCATAATTTCTTCTTTCTATTTACCGTAGCTCTTTTTACTTGAAAAGCTCGAAGAAAAATTCGAAGCATTAGCAAAGGCCCTTGAAAAGAGAGAACTAGAAGAAATGCGTAAACAAAGATTGAAGCAAGTAGCTGCTAGTCTTGATGCATTATCAAAGCCGAAGCCAAAAATTGAAATTTGTAAAAAACCTACAAATGAGGAACGTGTCAAAGAACGTTCACGAAAATATTCTAGAACATTATCCGATGACGATAACTCAGAAGATGATAGGAGTGACAATGATGATGATTCAGACGATGAAAGTGACGAGAGTGATTACTTGATGTTACGTTCCTCAAGAAGCAGAAAGAAAATTAGTTATCAATTCACCGAATATGATGAGATGATTAACTCAGCAATTTTAGATGAAGGTTACGATGCCCCACAAGACACTCCTTACGGTCAATCCAGAGGAAAAGATATGGCTACTATTGAACATGCTTTGAAACAACAAGAAGCTGAAGAAAAAGAGGAACAATTAAATATTACGACTGAATCTGAAATCAAACCTGAGAATCCTGTGCCAGCTGAAGTTGAAAGGAATGAACCACCTGAAGCTGAAGAGAAGCAGGAAGTAGATATGGATTCTGATTTCGAGCCTGAAAAACCAAGAAAGCTATCAAGACAGTTGAAGAAAAGACGATTAAATGACTTGGAGCCTCCCTCTGAAGATGATGACTCTGATGAATCATTTAAAGGTGGTTCGGACACAGAAGTAGAAGATTTGTCCGAAGAAAGTCTTGAAGAAGAACTTGATGATGAAACAGAAGAAAGTAATGACTCCTGGAAAGATTTTAGAAGATCTAAAAAATCAAAAGGTCGAAAAGTTATGAGAGGAAAGTCAGGTAAAAAGAAAGGTTATCGTCGCGATGATTTTGTTGTCGACTCTGATGACAGTGATTATGGAGCTGGAAAAAGATCGCGAACTCGAGCTGCAGCTAGAAAGCGGGTTAGTTACAAAGAATTTACCTCTGATGAAGAAGAGGAAGAAGAATACGAATGGAAAACTAAAAAGAGTAAAAAACGTAAATTAAGTGGTTCGGAAACAAGCGATGAAGAATGGGAAGACGAAGACGACGATGATATTACAAGTAAGTTCAAATTTGAATAAAAAAATCTCAATTTATAATCAATATTTACTTTTAATTTAACAGCAAAAAAGAAAAAGAAGAAAAATGCCATTTCGGATGACGAAGAAGATGAGGAAGAAGAAGAAGAAGAGATGGAAGAAGAAGAAGAAGAAGAAGAAGATGAAAATGATGAAGACGAAAGGTATGATAGCGAACGAGAAGAAAAGTTAGCTAAAAGCAAAAAGGACAAAAAGGCTAAATCAAAACCTACTAGTGACGAAGAGGATGACGATGAGCTAGAAGAAGATGACGAAGAAGAATTTACAGAAAAGAAATCCAAGCAACGCCATGATCTTAAAGAAAGTCCAAAAAAATCCAAATCACCTAAAGGGAAACCAGCTAAGAAATTTGAAATGCGTGGTAAGCCTCGTTTATCAAAAGCACGTATGATGAGCTTAGCTGAAAATTCTGATGATTCTCAAGAAACAAAAACCAGCCCTGATGCTGAGTCAGAGAAAGTTCAAAGTGATTCATTTGGTCCAAATAAAAATTTTTCAGCTGAAAAAACACAATCAATACCCATTGCGGAAGTAATACCAGTAACTGTAACTGAAGTGAGTAAAGTACCTCTGCATCTGGTGGGACCTCAAAAAGATGTTGGTGAACATCAACATAACATCCCTCGAGATGGGTCCGTTCATCCCATGAGTGGAAACGTGCCTCCAGATCATCGACAAGAGTCTCTTGGCCCAAATGTATCTCAAAGAATTGCTCCAAATTTAATTCTTCCCCCAGGAAAGCCTTCTGCTTTGTCACAATTAACTGCTTTTGCCTCAAAAGGACCTGGTCATCCCGGTGGACCTGCTACTCATATTCATTCGGTCAATCCTAACTCTGTTGATTACCCAAGTTCTCATCATGTACAACAAATCACTCCTCATCCAGCTTCATCCAGACCACATGGGTCAGATAAAGAAGAAAGTGACTACTCAATAATGTCATTAGATGCTTATGGTAATAATCAAAGGCAAATGAAATCCATGTCCATTGAAAATTATTGTCCTCCAACATCGAGTCCTTCCCAATTATTACACCTTGAATCTTCTCAATACAATCCTCAAGGTCCACCACCACCTCAAATGGGCAACATGGAAAGATTTCCTAGTAATTTTGCTCCTAATTCTAAAAATCCCGACTCTCGAATGCCTGGTCCATTTCATGAATCCATTCCACCCAGAGATTATCCTCCAAGGCAACCTTATCCTCCTCAATCAGCAAACTTCCCCGGTGATCCAAGAGGATTTTATGATCCTCAGATGATGAGACCAAATCATGGTAATGCGGGTCCTTATCCTCATCCTAACGCTCATCCAGCAAATTCACCGTACCGTCAAAGATCAGGTCCTATGCACTATGGTCCTAACCCGGGACCTAGACCTGGACCCGGATTTTACCCTCAACCAGGTCCTGGGTTTTATTCTAGACCTGGTCCTATGCCAAGAAATTCAAACAGACCCCCTCATTTAGCTCAAAACATGCCTCCTACAACTCGTCCAACTGGACCACACACTCTTGAACGTCCTCCACCTTATCCTGGTCCTCCTCATTTGTATCCTCCCGGTCATCCTGCTTCTGCGATGGCAGCTCATTTTCCACCCAATGCCTTTTATCCTCACCCCGGCGAATTTCTTCCTAACGGTGGTTTCATGATACAAAACCTTCTCCATGCGCCTCTCCCAAATCAACCCAATCCGCCAAATCGAGCTAATGGACTTGAAGGACCAGCGACCACAGGATCGCCAAGCATAACTCCAAACCCAACTCATACAAATTCGAATGGTATACCAGCAGCTACGCAAGGGGCAAATCAGCCGCCTCCATCTCAACCTCCAACCAACCAAATAGCTCAACCACCTCCAATCTCTTCACCAAGTGATTAAGATATATCTTGGAAATGTACAATCATCAATTTGTGTATTATTATATATTATATTATCTATGATCATCTACTTTAAACTCATCACCGAATCATCGCTGTTTCTATCTCTGCATGAATCACTCACTTTTGCATTTCATCATCAATTTCATTTATAAGCCATTATTTGTTAAAGACTAAGCCTAGATCAATCCTAAATTGTAAATTATTCATTTTATTATTTCTCAATCCTCTAATCACCCTGTAACATGCAATATAAACTAACAGGAAATTCTTAAGGATATCAGAATTTTTCTGTTTGTCCATTCTTTTCATCTTATAGATCATCCATATTCAACTTCATGTGAACAAAAGTTTTAGGTCCTCTACGAACCCATCAATTCAGTTAATTATTCTTCACCGATGTCTCATTAATCTATTGATTATATTGCAATTAATATTTATAATTTTTAAATAAAAATTGGCTTGCAACCTCAACTGTGCATCAAAATGGGTCCGACTAAAAATCACATTTCTTTTAAGGATTTTATTAACACGAAGTTTCAGAGTTTCATTGAGCTTTTTAGAAGGTTAACGATGTTTTATGAAACTACATGTATAGATGTTGATACGATTATTATGGGATAACTGGTGATATAGTAGACTGCTTAAACATAACAAGTCAATTAAAACCATAATGTGGATTATTAAGATTTAACATCAACGATTAGCATTTATATCGAGTAAACTAAAAATGAATTTCAGCTTTATTAATCATTTCTTAATATAATTCGAATAGGGAAATAGTTAACAATAAAATTATGATACCTTCCTTGAACTTCTACCATCGATCGAAAGATTTTTCAAAACCTTAAATTTTAAACTACAATAATGTATTACTGTTAGGCCATTAAAAAACCATTAAAAGAGTCATTAATTTTTACTCGGCTTAATGTTGTAATATTTTATAACATCAGATGGAGCTGTAAAAGGAAAACACACAAGACCAAAGACCAGAAACAAAATTTAATGAAATCAACAACTTTCGTGTAATATTTAGTTTGTTGTCTTTTTGATTATGAAAACTATTTTGAATTCATTTAATTTACATTCTGAGATTGTCATTTGTTCATAATGAACATTTATCATTTAATTTGAATATTAGATATGCCCAACCAATCGGATTTTATAAACAAGATAGACCTCTACTTGGTTTTGTCACCTTTTTTCGTATTCTCTTCATAGTTCAATTGAAGGTATGATTTTTAATTATATTAAACATTTGTTGTTAAGCTATTGTTATCTTTTTTAAGATACCATATGCGAGACATGCTCATATATTCCTTTGAATCGTTTTCTATGTTGCCTTAATATTCACGCTTTAACGTTATTAGTATTTACGCCAAAACAATATGTATTGCATTCTGAACGATATAGTATGCTTCTCAGTCTAATCTGAGATCGTTGTCTTGATTATGATCAATCTAGGACTTGCAAGACAAGTAAATCGATCTTCTCCTTTTCTTTCTCAATAACACCTCTCATGATTACATTTTTGGAATGAGGAATGAATGGTGAAATGATAACTCAAATATCTAGTTCTCAGCTAATTATCATCATCATAAGTTTACTCTATATTTTCATGTTGTGCTTTGCATGATGGATCTTGTTAGAGATAAATTTCAGGTTGTGTTTTCAAACCACAGTTTAGATTGAGGTGTGCTTTATTGCATTAGAGAATATATTTGTGCGTTGGTCTTTTATATTATCGTGTAGCATGTTTTACATGTTAACATCAGCAGGCAACTTGATATTTACACAATTTCCCTGTATCTCATTATTTCGTTTTATTATAACTCTTTCTAGTTAATATTGACATCGATTTAGTAAATGGCCTAGAAAGTAATGTTCTGTGTTTACAGATCACAATCATGGTGGATAAAGGTATCGATAAAAAACTTGAAAAGCGTTTTCAATCATCAACATCTCCAGTAACATCATATATTCTATCTGATCCGATGAAACCAAGTGAAGGAGTGCGAGAATTTTCACCAATAATGACTGGATCTGTTGAAGTCCCCGTGAAAACTGACGACTCAACACCATCATCAGTTTTATCCTCAGCTTCACCAGCAACCTCATCTTCATCACTGCCATCTTGGGGTTTCTCACTGCCCCAATTTCCTGAGTTACCCAAATTTCCCAGTAATCCGTTGCCTCAAGTCATCACACAAAATCTTCAAGGCATAAGAGGTTATTTCCCGTCTAACCTTAATTTGCCTAACTTTACTTCAGCCATGACCCTACCAATGTCTTCTGTTATTTCTTCATTTCCCTCTATGCCATCAATGCCATCCATTCCATCCATTCCATCGATGGTCTCCTCTGCAATCAGTGGAGTCAGTTTTCAACAAGCAACTCCAATCAAAACTTGGTCCCAATTGAAAGATTCAGTTAGACGAGCCCATCGCAAGTTGTTTGAAATTAGTGGTAGAGTACCATTTGCTTTTAATTTTGCTCAACTCAATGAAGGCGACACTGTGATTGGAACAAGAATTTATTTTCTCTGCTCTATGCTTAATGGCTCCGAGATTACTCTTTATTATTGTGATATCTTAGAAAATCAAAGAAATTTTACTAAGAGTGATTCATTATCCTCTCAATCATCACTTGACTTAGGTATGGAGGCAATACCTTCTGTCGTACCTGAAACTAAGGATGACGCTCATGAATCAGCTTTTTTCACATCCAATTCCAATGATTCTTATCATAATGAAAATTCTAGTAACGGAAATGAAAATTATAACACCAATGATGGTGATGATGATTATATGCCCACCAATGATGAAGATTTTGTTGAAAATGATGGAGAATCATTTCGAGAGAAATCAAACTTACAAAATTTTGAATGGAAACCATTGATTGATTTAAATGTCAAGTATTATACAACCGAAAGTAATCTTGATTCATCATCGAACAACTACCAGGAGAAATTGCAACTCGAAAGAAAAAGAATAATGTTCAGTGGAATAACCTCATATGAATATGAATCAAGCTGTAAGCGTTTTGTGTTCACTTCAAACGGCCATCTATTTCATTTTGACGATGATGGCACACCTCCATATCACCCAATTAGACTCAATTCAAGCAGTAAATCTGCTAAAATTAACCCTGCTATTTGCCCTGCAAATCCTGATTTAGTTGCTTTCTTTTCTGACAACGATGTGTGGGTGACCCATATTCAAACTGGTCAAGAACTTCGATTAACCAATACTAAGTACAATACAAATCGTAGAGCACTTATTGCTGGATATCCTTGTTATGTAATTCAAGAGGAATTCCGACGATACACTGGTTTTTGGTGGAGACCTGGATTTTTTAAGACCACAAAATCTGCTGGAGAATCATCCAAGCTGGAATTTCATATTTTATATGAGGAAGTTGATGAAAGTGCAGTTGAATTAGTTCATCTCCCCACAGCAAACGGCTCTGTTGAAGATTACAGGTTTCCTCGTGCAGGTAATAAATTTTTTGTTTGTTAATTTACAATTGATTGATTCATTTATGATGCATCTGCTTCTATCATTACATTGTTCACTCTATTTCCTTCAATTTATTATTTTTAATCATTGCTTTCATTTTTCTTTTGTATACACATTAGGTGGATCTAATGCTTCATCGGACCTGAAATTAGCAAGTTTTAAATATGATGAGTCTACTCATCAGTTAAGTGACGCATCTTGTGGACCTGTACCTGGATTACAGTCTCTTTATTCGATTTATCCTCACTACGAATATTTAGTGAGATGCGGTTGGCATTCTCAAGACTGTGTTTGGGTTCAACTGCTTAATCGCCAACAAAAACATCTAGTCTTGGGTTTATTCAGTCTGAGTAAATCTTTTCCAGCTCAAATCCTTATTCATGAAGACAATAGTCCGTATTGGGTTAACGTTCATGATTTCATATATTTTCTTCCTAACAACAGTCCCTGTGAAAATAATGAAAATTGTTTGAAACCAGGCAGTGAGATTGAATTTTTCTGGATCTCAGAAAGAACCGGATATCGTCACATAAACTTAGTAAAAGTGCAATTAGTAGCTGATGGGGAGGATGTGCGAAATAAAATAGCAAAAAAGGATCACCTAACTCGTAATCCAGCTGGGTCTAATAATATGGATGTTGAAGAGAAGAATGAAACAAATCTTGATCATGAAAATGATCTCTTTAGGTCTGATCTACAATCTTTGCTTTTGGAAAGAAAACAATTAACTTCAGGAGAATGGGAAGTTCATAATAAAGAAATATGGATTGATGAAAAGAATGAGCTTGTTTATTTCGTTGGTCTCAAAGATACACCATTAGAACGGCATCTTTATTGTGTTTCTTACCGAGATCTTTACTGTAAAAAAATCCGAAGACTTTCAGAATTGGGTTTCTCACATACTTTGTTAGCATTCAACTCAGACTGTGATCTCTTTGTTAACATTCAAAGCAATATTTCTATCCCTCCGTTTGGTTTTGTTCATAGAAAAGTCATTTTATCACCAGCTTCACCTCCTTCATCATCATTTTCACAAACATCTCACAATCTTCAATTAGGCTCCTCTTCAAATTCAGCTGAATCAACCGAAAATGTACACTTTCAAAAGATTGGTTTTATACTCAATAATACATCAGAAAACTGGAATTTAAGCATGGATTCTAGTTGTTCATCTTCAGATGCACCATCATCGTCAACAATTATGGTTGACAATGAATCTGCTGATGTTGTTCCTGGCATGACTAAACCAGAATTATTCACTTACAGATTGAAAAATTCTGGTGAAACATTGTATGGACTAGTTTTCAAGCCTGAATTTATGGAATCAGATGTCAAATATCCTTGTGTTCTGGATATTTATGGTGGTCCTGAAGTACAAGTTGTTACCAACGCATTTAAATCAACACGATTGGTTCGCCGACACTTACTTGCTGGAGAAGGCTACGTTGTGGTTGCGATTGATGGTCGAGGCTCTCATAATAGAGGAGCCAAATTTGAAGCACATATTCAAGGAAGAATAGGTCAAGTTGAAATATCTGATCAAGTAGAGGTTCTTGAATGGTTAGCTGAAACAACAAATTACATTGATTTAACGCGAGTAGCTATTCATGGTTGGTCTTATGGTGGCTACCTTTCTCTTATGGGCCTTGCACAACGACCTGACATATTCAGAATCGCCATTGCTGGTGCTCCAGTTACCAATTGGTCTCTTTATGATACTGGTTATACTGAAAGGTACCTTGATACTCCTTATGCTAATCAAGCTGCCTATGCAAAAGGAAATGTACTTAACTTAGCCAAAAATTTTCCAGATGAAGAAAATCGTCTGCTTCTAGTCCATGGTTTGATGGACGAAAATGTTCATTTTATTCATACCATGCAACTGATTACCCATTTAATCAAAGCCGGAAAACCCTACCAAATCCAGGTTCGTAATTTGAATTATCTTATATCTAAGAGCTATTAATAATTATTTATTAATCTTTTGTCCATTAGATATTCCCATCTGAACGCCACTCACTACGTAAAGCACCTTCTTGTGAACACAATGAGACACAACTTTTGTTTTTCCTGGAACAGCATCTGAAACAATGCAGTACAAAGTTCATCAATGTATAAAATGTTGAATACTTCTCTCTCACACAACCTAATGATTATTCTATCTGCTGTTATTATTAACAATAACTACCGAGATGATTTTGGCTCTTGAATAGGCCTAATATAAATCACGAAGAGAGAAAATTTTAAGTGGTTCCATTTCTTTGACAATAAGATGCTACTCATCTGAATAATGGAGAAAAGGAGTACTTATTAGCTGTAATGTTGTACTTATCTAATCAAGACAATGGTGAAAATTATCCTTATTTCTTTCCATTCAACCTCTAATTCTTTTTGTTTGACTCTACAAAACAAGCTAGACAGTCAAGATGTGCTGTTATGGAACGGCACAAATATTGGAAATCTCCCTTTTTAGCATCCCCCTTTCACCAAATTGAATCAAAGTGATGATTACGCTTGATATCATTGAGATCGCTGCTCACTCTCTATTGGACTGAATTAACCTAATCCTGAATCCAAAGTTTTGTTAACAAAATAAATCAACCATAGAAGGATCGTGAAAAATAATTTTAAGATGATGCTCGAATTTCTGGATCAACTGAAAATATCAGTAATTTTTAAGTTTGTCATAACATCCAAGACAATTGTATTAAATAACCAATAAAATTAATTATATACAGTATACCTTGTGTGTAATTTAATCCTTGCATGCTATGTTTTCATAATATTTTGAAAGTTTCATTATTGACTCGATTTTTTTAAATAAATACACAAACGCGTAATGTATTAGCTAGCATAATGTAATAAGATAGATAGGTTTTCCAGAAGAGTAATCTGTAATTTAACTTTTTGACTGGATTTTAAGCTATTATAAACTAGATATTATATTTTGACCAGGATAATTGATTGGAAGATTAAAATAATTCTAAAATGGTTAGTTATTGATGGTGCCAACAATACACTATAGAAATCCAGTACTCTATTGATTAACTAGGTTAGTCATAATTCGCCGTAACCGTAGGGTTGTGTTCAAGCGATTCACTTGATTAGTCAAAGGGTAAAGGAAGTTTTACTATTGTTAATGGAACGAAAATTATTCAGTCGATTCTTCGATCAATAGATAAAAAAATTGTCTAAATTTATCATAATATTGATTTGCTTTAATAAATTGATCTTCGAACTTCGTTAGTATTCCTTTAGTAAATCTATTTAGATTAGTTGATAAATTATCCGGAAAAATTCTGTAATCGTTTGTTTTACCAGAATCACCGAGGTAATTGTCTTTATCAATATGCTCATTAAACTATTATATTTTCATCGCAAAAGCGAATCTTTTTAGTAAAACTAGGTTTAATTTACACCAAAGTGATAACTGCTGATAATAGCCGAAGAAATCGATGGGCAAGAGTATATTTTTGACCAGAGGGGAAATAATTAAGTAAAGTTGCATTGACAAAATTATCTAATATATCAATATCAGCAATGACTATGAAAGCATCAGTGCAATCAAATACTTAAACCCAACGATATACCTGAAAATATTGTCTCAGGATCATCATTTCTTCTTTTAATGTACCGTCGTAGAAGCAAATCGTCATTCATTAAACGATCCAACAGAGCTGACTCAATTTCCCATCTATTATTGGACAACTTTTCTACTAACTCTAACTCTGTTAGCTCTGAGCGAACGCTTTTAAATGCACTGGAACAACCGTCATTATTCACTGATAAAAGCACTATCAAGATGACGATGACTCCGGGCTAGTATTTTAACCTTATTTTGAGTCGAAATCAAAACAGATTTCCCCTTTTCTCCCTCTTCTTGCCCATTATACTTCTGGTTCCTTGGCTTGCCATTCAGGGTATCAGCTTCATCATCACCATCTTTAAGAATGAATCAGTTAGTTCCTGTATCTTCTTGGCTCATATCTATGCTGTTTGGCCGTTTATTGACTTTTAAGCTAGTTGCTTGACCCTGCTTGTCCTCTTGATGATCCTCCTATACCACAACATTTAATGTGTAATCTACTTTCTCCCAGTTACAGGTTTTCATCCACGAACTTTCGATTATCATGTAAATGCATTGTCCTTGACCTCATTACTACAGTTCCCATTCCTGTACTTAGATTGTGCGATACTCATCATCATTAAACACAACTCATTTTAAGAATACATCTTAAAAGTTAACTGTTTTTGATTGTTACTAAAAAGACACTAGACACTTGAATGAATTAGCTTCGATTTTCTTTGGTATTCAACCATTCTATGTTATAATCCATAATTAAATCTAATGTTTAATGACAGAATGATGATTTTAGATTATGCCATTCTCGAATTATTCTGGTTCAAAGTTTTTAGTCAATGGCCAAATCAAGAGAACCGTTGATCAATTGAAGCAAATAACCATCCAAAAATGAATAACAGAAAGTTCTATGTATACAAATAATAGATCTCTAACTCTTATGGTCACAGAATGGGTTTGCTACAAGTTAAAATCGAAGTATTCTGTTTTATAGAAAACAGAAAAGTTTATTTCGTAAAATAAGCTCATTCTCTAGTTTCCAATCAAAATTTACAACAGAAAAATGAAGTTTCATTAAAAAATCTAATAACGTAATTGTACAAAAAGCGATCGAACTTTCAACCCTAAATTCGATTTTCTCGAGAACTGTTGAGCATAGAAACTTTTAAATCACCCAAATGGACTCAGTTTTTATTTCCCTACAAACCAACAGAGTTTAATTTTGAAACAATTGATTTTTACCCGTTGCTGCTCTTTTGTGTCAATTTGAACACAAATGTGTTCAAAAAATGTGTCCTTAAAAAAGGAATTTTATTTTAATTAATATCCGAATTTTATAAATATAAAATGAAAAATTGCCTTTAGTTTGATAATAATTTCATATTTTTGTTTATTAGTAACGAATGTGCTGTTCTGAAATCTGTATTTTAGTTCTTTAATCATGAATTTAATGAATCTATTTTTGAAATGATGTTAGTGAATGTCATAATTCGATGAGGATGATGATGAAGATGATTACAGAAGCTGAAAGAAAGGAAAGCGAACAAAAATCGAATATGAATTTGTAAAATTGATTGTAATAATGGTGATGATAATGATGAAAATGTTGATTAGATATTTAGGTGAAAATGGCGTTAAATCGGTGACTTAGATTCTATTTATTTAAATTGGCGAAGATTATTTGGTTTAAATATTAAAATTAAGATGAATAAGATAGATCATAATATTCACGGCCTTTCTGATTATACCTTGCTTTGTGAATTGCTGCTAATTTATCTCGAGCTTCGTGAAGTTCTCGTTCTTTGCGCAAAATTTCTTCACGAGCTGATATTTCTTGAGCTATCGATGGAACCTTACGATTACTGATGACTAAACTTGTTTCTTCGTCTACTTCAATGGCCCGTTGAGCAGCTCGAACAAGATTATCGGTTGCTTTCTTAACTGCATTTCCAGCAGCTTGAAGACGTAACATTGTTTTGGAATCGGGGTCAGCTTTGACCTGACAAGCAACCAAGAGATGTGCAGTTGAAGCGGCTACTTGTTTAGCTGCAGATATTAGTTTCTCTTCTGATGCATGGCCCTGAACGAGAGCGTTTGCTGCCTCCACAAGACTGTGTGTTGCAGCGGCAACCATACGGGCAGCTGATATCAAACCTTCAGACCATTCACCGTCGTCTGATCGTGAAACAGGATGGTTAGAGATTCGACCTGCGGCAACAAGTTCACGTTGGGCAGCACAAGCAGCTCTTAAAAGAGCTGCTGTGGCTGATGTTATTGATTTAGCAGCTTCCAATATCATTTCATCTAAGTTCATGTCTTCATGAGGTAACTAAATTAGAAGAATTTAATTGAAAATAGAAAATTGAATAAAAGTAAATGAATGTTAAATAATTAGTTTCTTTGCAAATATCTTACCTTAATACTGGTTCGACGAGGTTGTAGACTTGCTAATTTCTTGGCTGCAGCATCTATTGAAGCCGCTGCTCCAAGCAACTCAGTTTCTGCTATAACAGTTGGATCATCTGGATCTACCCAATCTGACCCTTTCAGCATTTCTGCACAGCTGACAATCTCAGTTACCGAAGAGGCAATATCTCGTGACATTTCAATGAGAATCTGTTTCTCTTCGTTTGTTGCTCCACTGGCTCGTTGTATGCAATGATGAACCATTTGCAGCAATTGACGATATTTAAGAGCACATCCTCGACCGACTTGAAGAGTTCGTGATGTCAGTTCACCTGATTCAGAGGCAAATGCTGATTGCTTTGTAGTAACTAAAAGGTCAAATATAGCTTTACGTCCCATATTAGCTGCAGCAATAATGTCATCTTGACGACCACTGTTGCCTGCAGCAACTGCTTTAGCGGTTGAAATCGAAACGGGTTTTGTTATGCGAACTAAATCTTCTGGAGTTGAATGTTTATTTGGTGGTCCAGAGGTATCAAATAATCTGATCTCTTGGTTAATGGCTTCAATTGTTTGTTCCAAAGCACGAGTTCCTCTTTGATGTTCATCTTCAACTGTTTTGACCGTCTTTAGTAAAGATGTTACATTTGATATCATGTGCTGTTTAAAAATCGATAAATACAGAATTAATGAACAATTTAGTAAAAGCAAATGGAAAAGGTTAATATCGGTCGATGTAATTTACTCCTGAATCATGCAAACCATCATCGATGACCCGTGTTATAACCAATTATGTTATGAGTGAGTAATTAGATGGAAGACCAACGCCATCAACATTAAAAACATAAACGCCCGAGATATCAAGTGCATTAACATCAAAAACAATTTATACTTTAGATTGAAGCCCGAGGCTCGAGATTCAACGATAATGTGTTAGTGTTAAACATGTTAGTTTCATCAAATGAATACTTGGTTGAGTATTACTATAAACTAAAGTTAATAATCTTAACTTGTCTATATTAAGTTGATTAATAAAGATTGGGCAAACAAACAAATGCAAGTCAAGACAAATGTTGAACATGATACGAAGTGGATAAATAGCTAGGTTTAAAGCTATAGTAATGAACATGTCTAGGTATTTGTATGAAGTTGTTGGATGTGGTATGATTTAAATGTAGATTGCGTTGATTGCTACGAACCTTGGCTGATTCCTTCATTGATATCATGGCCGGATCATCGTTACTCTTGCCTGAGGCTGATTTGGTTGCAAGTACGAGGTCACCTAGAGCAGTTGCAACGTCCTTAGCAGAGTTCAACAGCAATACTTGAGCTTCTGAATTTTTGGATCCTAATGAAGTCGCTCCTTGTTTAACTTCCTCACTTAGTTTGACAATAGCTTCAACAGCGTTACCAGCAGCATCAGCCA
This sequence comes from Tetranychus truncatus, assembly GCA_028476895.1. NCBI lineage: Eukaryota > Metazoa > Arthropoda > Arachnida > Trombidiformes > Tetranychidae > Tetranychus > Tetranychus truncatus. The sequence goes on from CM052061.1 coordinate 10,253,209, forward strand.
ATTTTTCTTGATCTGAAGCAGCACCAACGAACAATGCTTTGGTATCTTCGACCAAAGCTTTAGCGCATTTCAAGATACTCTCTCGGTGAGCAGCGAATGTATCATTTGGATCTTCAGGGTTGAGGGTTCCTGCTGTGGCAAACATAATGGTTGTATCAAGATCACCAATAATTCCTGAAACCACAGAAGTTGCATTAATACAAGCTTGAGTTCCTCGTGATCCAGCTTGAAGGGCAGCCAAAACATAAGAAGCTTTTTCAGAAACATTTCGAGTTTGTTCGGTGACATCTTTTTGAGCTCTAAGATCATCTGGATCGTCCTGAACGGGACCAGTAGCTTTAGTTAGCTGGATGCATGCACTACCCAACTCTTGAACGCTGCTTTTAATGCGATTACCAACCTGTAAAATGCAAAATATTATTATAACACATGAAAATGTACATTGTAAAACTCGAAAGCTAATAAAAATACTTTATAGTAATATCTATTTAATGACTTACTTCGTAATTCGATGTAGTTCCTATGGCACCGATGGTATTTAAGGTTAAATTTGAGTAATTAGTGGCCAAATTATTGGTAAGTTCGCTTAACTGGTCAACTTCTTTATTCACTGATTTTGTATTCTGAAATTATTTCGGTTTTAAGCAGAAAAAGTAATTTTAAGATTGAAGTTTGAAATATGCAAAATTATTGTTACTAAAAAGACACAATTGACAAATAAATGAGCAACAACAGTTGAAAACTTTGAATTTAGGCTCTGACAGTTTGCATGGACTGAAAAATTGAGCGGATTGGTGCGATTTAAAAGTTTCTCCGATGTACAGTTTTCGAGAAAATCGAGTTAAAGTTGAAACTTCGATAGCTTTTTGTACAATTGTGGAAGAAGGTTTTTTTCATGAAACTTCATTTTCCTGATGTAACTTTTGGTTTCCAGCTAGAAAATGGGCTTATTTTGTGAAATAAAATTTTCTGTTTAGGAACAAACAGATAAATTCGATTTTCAATCAAACCGAGCGATTTGTGTGACCTGAAGATTTAGAGAGCTTAAACTTATAATTTGTCCATAAAATTTGGTGCCTTACATCAAGAATCAAATACTTTTTACAATTCACCTACAGTTCTCTTGATTTTGGCCATTGGTCTGAAAACTTTGAACATCAATATTTCGAGAATGTCATCGCCTAAAATCATCACTCTTTCACTCTTTCACCTATCACTAGACTACACTATGGGCTATAACATGTAGAAGTATAAAATTATTGAAGACCCTGCAGTAAAGATCTTTTTATAACTTGTCTTGGCAGATTTGGGACTCTGTTTAAAAATTTAATAGCTACTCAAGCACAAATCTTATGTGCTAGAATAATAATTCATATGATTAGATATTATTCAGCATTCAATTCAGTATTTATTACAACCAGTAATGAAATCTAATGTTTGATGAAAGAATGGTGATATTATGTCATTTCATTCTCGAAATATTCTGGTTCGAAGTTTCTAGTCACATGACGAAAATCAAGAGAACCGTTGATGTATTGAAAAAAATAACTAACTTATGATAAATAACGGCAAGTTTTATGCACCAATAATAAGTTTAAGCTCTGCAACTCTCACGGTCTCAGAGATCGGTCGGTTTAAGCGAATTTCAAAATGGTCTGTTTTACAGAAAACAGAAGAGTTTATTTCACAAAATAAGTTCATTTTTTAGTTTGCAATCAAAATGTACACTAAGAACAAAAAGTGTCATGCAAAAATCTGCTTTCATAATGGCACAAAAGGCTATCGAAGTTTCAACTTTGGACTCGATTTTCTAGATAACTGTTGAGCAGAGAATCTTACGAATTGCACAAATGGACTCACTTTTCATGTCTCTGCAAACTAACAGACTCTAATGTTCAAATAAATCAATTTTAACCCGTTTTTTGCGTTAATTTGCGCTAGTTTGTTGCAATTTGTGCATAAATGTGTTGTAAGTGTCTTTTTAGCAACAAACATACAAAATAGTTAAAGTATAACTTACAATTTCTTGAGCGATTCGATTAATTTCTCTCAATATGTTAACCATTCGTGTTTGGTAATCAACAAAACTCAAACTGGAGTCAATGAGATCACCACTGAATGAATACCTTTCATCCATTCGTCCAATTGATTTGCTGATTGAGTCAACCACAACAGGAACATGAGCTGCCCCTGGACTAGTTGTTTGTAGCGTGTGTGACAAATCATTAATAGCTTCTTTCAAACACTCTCCAGCCTCGTCAATATCAGCATGATAACTGGTATTCTTAGCATTTCCACCGGCCTCTTTAACGGCATAGAGCATTTGCAGTCCACATTCGCAAACTGTTTTGGTTTGACTCAATAGATTGGATTGAACTCTTCCATTTGTTACCTTCGAAACAGCCCCAATCGTATTATCGATTAATGGGTCGAAGTATGCTGAAAATGCAGTCACTCGATGTCCCAAGCTTTCAGCTTCACATTTACCAGTCACTCGAAGAGGGTCAATTTTATCAGCGATTTCATTTATAGTTGAATGCAAAATTTCTCGATAAGTTTTGAACGAGTGATCAGCTCGAGTGGATAAAGTTTGGTTCATTAAGCTCATTCCCGAAGAGTCGAGTTCCCTAATATTTCGACGTAATTTTTCAATAGCAATATCACATTCTTTCTGACCTGGTGCAGCTTCTCGAAGAGCCGCAATCAACGAAGCAATCGATGAATCAACCGATTCTCCATTAGATGATAATTTGGTCCATGAAGGTCCATCTTGGGGATTGAGTATTAACACCTTCGAAGTATTTAAAAGATTACAGAAAGAGTCACAAATCTGTTTAGCTGGACTAGTAATGGGTAATTGTGATAAGCGCGCTTTATCACTTATTCGAGCTGGAATTCCAGCAAATTCATCTGAAGAGGCAAAAGCAGTAAGGTTTTGAACAGCATCAGTCAATGGTTTGGTTGCCTCTGCACAGAGTTTACGAACCACTTCAGAATGAGGCTGAGAATCGAGAGATTTTATTTCCTTGACTAAAGCGGCTGTAGCATTAGCAACATCTTTAGCTGATTGAACAAAATGACGTTTGGCGATGGGATTTGTTGTTTTTGATGAAGCCAATCGACAAGCATTGCAAAGAGACGATGTATGACGAGCTATAGCGGTTGCAGCAGTTAATATTTGCTGTTGACTGGACGATCTTTGAGATAATTGGAAACAGGCTTCGGTAATCGCATCATTAGATTTATGGAAAGCTGATATATCAACTAATCCAGGTCTACCAGCGACTGAACTAGCATCGGCAGCTGCAATAAGGTATGCTGACTGAGCTGATGTTTCGATTAGACCACAAATTGAATCGGCTCCATCACGAACGGAGTTACAGAAGGTTTCTGTATCACACTTTTCAGCTGAGTTACCAATATTGGTCATGATATCGCGAAGTTTATGTGAATATTCAACAATAGAGTCAAGACAATCAGAATAACTTGCAGAATTAACTGGTTCAACAGGATTTTCCAATAAAGGCCTAGCCATTTGGATTCGTCTGATTGCAGCGTCGATCTCTTTCTGGCCAGGAGCCGCAGTTGAACACAAGTTGATTAGATTATTGATGGAATCATTCAAAAATCTTTGAGAGCTTCCAAGGTTATTCTTGTTAGACAATGAGTGCGGATCGGAGGCAACAGATCGAGCAGATAATAAAAGTTTGCTACTTGCAGAGGAGATCGAGTGTAAACTGGAAACCATTGATTTTTTTATCGATTCGTCTTTAATACCAGCAACCATTTCCAGCCCTGAAGTAGCGAAGGAACCAAAAATAGTGGTAAATCGTTTTGAAGCCGAAGACAAGTTGACTGAAGATTTAGAGTTGGCAACAATTTCAGCCGCAGATTCGTTCAATCTATTGGCTGCAGCAATCAAATTATTCGAAAGATCAACATATGATTTTTTAGTTGAACTTGAGACTGATGTTACACTTGAAAATAATGTATTAGATTCACTAATGGTCCTAATTGCTTCATCAATATCTCGTTGGCCTGGCATCGAATTCATACAATTGTTCAAAGCATTGGAAACATTTTTAGCTACAAACGTTAACCTAGGTTGTCGCTCTTTATCATTCATATTTTCCAAGGCCCATTTAGTTTCCTGGAACAACTCGATTGATTTTTCAAGAACATCTCTTGAATTTTGAAGAGTACGAACTTGGAAGTCGGGATCATTAGAAGTAGCAGCAACACCTCGGACAGATCGAGTCATATCTCGAAGAGCAATGGTTGTATCTCGAGCAGCAGCACCAACATGAACCTCATTACCTTGTGAAGCAGCAGTTAGAAGCTCAGCCATTCCAGAGCCGACAGTTTTACAATCGACACTCAATTGAGTGATACAGCGTTCAATAGTTTCACCTGGAAGTGGCTTAAGATTTCCTCGAGCAGCAGCTTTTTTATTGGCATCTACTTCAGTGATTAGCTCTTTAACAGCTTCGATTGCATTTTCAATTTCAAATGAAGTGTAACATGCTTCTTGTGCCTTGGTCAAGCTAACTTTGAGCTCAGAAATCGCTTCATCAAGCTCTTGAGCAGAATTTCGAAGTGAAAGGGAACAAGATGGGTCAATTATATTGGGTATTGCGGCCTTAGAAGCATTCGCCATTCGAGAGGTTGGCTCAATAAAGGCTTCACAGGCATTTATTAACTGTATTTGAGAAACAGGATCATCGGGATGGCTGTGGACTTCTTTGATTCCGGAGACAACAGAAGGCATTGAATCAGAAACTTCGGAACAAATCAATTCCAATTCATCATGTAATATCCTATTACTGTTGTGTGAACCAGATCCATGAATAGCGGCGATATTTTGCGTTGCTGCGGCGGCAGTTTGACGAGCACATACCTCTAATCGATTGATTACCTTCTTCCTGAGAGCGTTGGACACTGCAGTATTAGTAGCATTAACCACATCTTCAGCGGCCTTTTTTAGAGCAGCTTGGGATTTTGAGTCATGAGGATTGGTTGCACATCCTTTAGCAGCATCCATAAGACGACTTGTAGCATCAGCAAGAACTCTGGCAGCAGCTAAAAGTCGCTTTTGAATGTCTGTGCCATAAAAAATAATTTTAGATTCGACTATAATTTAGCAATTAAACAAGTCTACGGATTTAAAATTATTAGAAAATTTGATAACTGAAACACAGATTTAAACCATTAAAGGTTTGAATTTAAACTATTAAATATGGAGCGAAGCTAATAAAAGCAAAAGTTATCAATTTACATGATAAAGCTTTACATCAGAGTAAAATGTTCCAATGGCGAAATGAATAGCTTAAAGCCATAACCTATTAGTTTCTCAAGTGGCATTAAATTATATAAATTTTTATAGTTCGGCTTTTCAGTTATTATAATTGTAATATTAAATGTGATTACTGAATTGATACATTTCATGTATTTATTTTTAGAGGCTACAATAAACAAACATTGACTACTGATGTTTGCTTGGATGAACATGCATAAATTCAAAGCGTGTTTACCTGAATCAGGTTGTGTTCCTGCTTTTCCCTTGATATCTGTAACCAATTGAGATGTTGCCTGAGCCAAAACTTTGGCTTGTTTAACCATTTCTCCAGCATCACCTGTGGAACTGAACAATTTATCTGTTGCATCAATAATTGTATCCACTGCCCCATCATTTTCGGTAACTTTTTTGGCTCGATGACTTCCGTATAATCGAACCTGGTCTAGAAGTTCATTGAGCGCCCGTGTAACAGCAGCAGCAGCTTCTCTTAAGTCCAAAAGAAGCTTAGGATCCTTGCAGGACAGTTGACAGGCTTTCAGGACATTTTCAACTGCTCTAGCAACCTCTTTACATGCCTCAGTCAACTGTTTTTGACAAGAAGGGTTCTGTATTGTTGGAGCCACAACCTTCGCAGTGGTAACTAATTGGCTTGTTGCCAATGCACATTGGGTTGCTGAGTCGATAACTTTTGCTGAAATGATACAAATGTGTCAATTTCAATATAACGAAGGCATTAAACCGTTAACAAGATGATGAATTGACATTGATTAAATAGTGCAATCATGGTTAGGGCGATGTTTAATAAATAAGAGCTGACAAGAATCTCTATGATTATACTCTTCAAATATTAATAGTTAAATAAAAACTTAATATTTTTAACTTAATGGTTTTAGCTTTAAAACCTAATCAATTTTCTTTGCTGAGTAGCTCCAAACTCTTCAAGTTTATCAGTATTTACTCAATTACAGTTTAACCAAAAATTAGAAGAGGTAGCAATAATTTCGTATGGACCGATTCGCTTTGCAACCCACGATAGAAAAGGGTAGGTCGTCATCCCAAGCTTATATGGGAAATCCAGGGAGGGATGATAGAATAGCTCAGGTAGGCTATTGAAGTTGTAAGCTTCTTACTGTGTTGTTCACTAAGCAGGACTTGACGAGATTCGAACCCTAAACCAAAAATTCTCAAAAAACTGATTTTTGATTCACAATTGAAGTCAATTGCAAAGGCAAACAGAGTCATCCTGCGGACATAATTCTAACTTCTACTTGAGGGTTGCTATCAAGGAGTAAAGGACTTCTTTACTCTTTGGTTGCTATCTCTTTTGCATTATCCTTTACATTACTTTTTTAGTTTAGTTTAGTTTAATTTAACATTAAATTTAATTTACTGAATTTTTCATCTAAATTATTTTTTGATTTGTTGAAAATTTTTATGATTCTTATTAATTCATTAATATCAAGGCTGATTTAATTCTGTTCAATGAGATGTCTTCGAAAAGTCTTTAAGTTACATAAGTGTGAATCTTCGATGCTCTACTATTTTTGTACAGTTTCTTCGATTCTTTTCTTATCATTTTATACTTTTTATCATTCAGCAGTAATATACCGGTAATTTACCGGCATAAATTCATTCATTCGGTCAATACACTTAAAGGAATAATTACCTTGATCAGTGTCATCGCATTTAGATGCAACATCTTTAGCTTTGAGTACCAAAGAAGCTGCTGCATTAGCAACGTGTTTGGCTATCGCTAAAAGTATATCTGCTGTCTCTTTATCGTATTCTTCCTCCTCACCGATTGTTGCTAGTACTGCTTGGGAGGCTTCACCAACCCGGCCTGCTGAGTTGAGAAGTTGAGGGCGACTTGCTTTACTTGTTGGTTCTGCTGCTTTCAAGAGATCAGAGAATGCTTTACACAATCGACGTGCTGCGTCCAACAATTCATCGCCTTTAGTCTCATCCTCCATCAAAGTTGCGATAACTCGAACATCTTTGGACATTTCTGGTAAATTGGATGTAATGGTCGATACAGCTGCTCCAATAGCAGGTGCCATGGTTTCCAATTCCTTTGGTGGAACTCCGGTTAATGTGACTAATTGAGCGGTAGCTGCATTCATCGCGGATAACTGAGAGGCTACGTTTTGTTTCTTGACATCCATTTGACTTTGTTTCCATTTTTTGGCACTTGGATCATTGCCAATATCAGGTAACCTAGCCTTAGATGATAACTCTTTTTCAGCCTTTTTAATAACCTCTTTACCAGCTTCAATTGTTGACAATAGAGCTCTCTGAGGTCCTGAAAGTCCAGTTGAGTGGATAGCCGGTTTCTTAACTTCACTACTCGGTACATGACCGACATGAGCATGACCCTTAATGGTAGTCATTTGAACTGGAGGTATAGACCGTTCAACGAATATTTCAGGTTCCTTAGTGGCCGCTCTAAGGACAGCAGGCATGGCAATGGAGTTAACTTCGGGTTGAGCTAGTTTTGGCAATGGTGCAGGTTGATATTGAAGTATCGTAGCTTTATAAGGAGCAACTGAATCTTCTACCATGGTTGAACCTTCATCACCTTCAATACCAAAATGATCTTTAGCCTTTTTCCTTTTCAAGATGATATCAATGTAACCTGCTATTAATTGAGATATCTGTTCACCTTCCCATGTTTGGACTGAATAATAGGAATCAGAGTAATCTCCAAAATCGAGAGTGAATGAATTTGGTGAGGCAGCCCATCGTTTTACTGTGGTCAACGGCCATGTTTCAAGTATTTCTTTGGTCCTCTCATCCAATCGTAAAACTGAATCCTTAGTTACCCCTAATAGTCTTGGTGATAATTTGTTTTTACCCTTCATTTTTTCCTTGACCAGAAAAAAGGTTACTCCATAAGTTTTCAAGGATCGAGCTGACTGAACATATTTAACTTTGGCGTCAAGCTCAGTGAGACCGAATTGGCGACGATGCACGGTGAAAATACGTTTCTCAATTCCTTTTACTTTAACCCATTCCTTGGGAAGATAATCCTTGAGATCAAGAAAACCTGGTCGATGTTTTGCCTCTGAATGGTCACCAAACTGTATTTGACACTGAATACCAGCAAAGGTGACCGCTTGATCTTGAGTCACTGGATGTGTTCCATTAATTATGGCATCACGAGTTTGCACATACAATAAATTTAATTGTACTGGATCACCCGAATCAATATTGGAGTCAGAGAAGAAAAATTTACGTCTCAAAAGTAATGTTTCATCTTCACCGATTCCCTGTTGAGTTAAAGTTTTTGAATGGTCAACCCAATCAAGATCATCATCAGTCTTCAACTTTTTCTTCAACTGCTCCATCGTTCGGTCTAACGTTTTATCTTTGTCACGTTTTTCACGGCGAAGTGTCAACGTCCGAGTTGAATAATCAGATTCTTTAGGCTCATCAGCAGTTTCCCGGACCAAACTATACTCGTCGTGATTTGTTATACCTCAAATTAAAAAGAGATTATGTTATATACAATGAAACAAAAACAAAGCCATTCGATAGGAAACATCAGATAAAAGATAAATCAACGACAATTTAAAATATCTGACAGTAATAGATAATTGTTGCTACCCTTGATGTTTCCTTCCAAAAACTCATAGTAAACGATAAACCAAACATACTCTATTAACTCATAAACCCACATTTACTTTGGTATCTAGGATGTCTATCACACATAAGAGAAAAAAGAGTAATCTTTTTTGTTTATTTCTCTGTGGGTGTTAGCTTGAATAATCATGATTTTATTGTGACAATCTTATTGGATAACTATTACTAATTTCTAAGGTCTACTGGAAATGGGAACACATAGACACTTGTGGCTGCCAAAAAGAAAATAAATTTTGGGGAAAATTCATGTTTCAAAACGAGGTTAAGATTTCATACCCACATCGCATCAAATCACAATCAATTTTGATTACTATTCAAGACGCTCTTCATCATGTGTTATATTTTAAATTGTTGTTTACCATCAACTTGGCATCACTAGGCTATCAACGATTGCTGCTTAGATCAAGATTACTCTTGTTGTGTAAAATACCACCAAAGGGTAAAATCATTAAGGATAATTTAATGGAAAGATCTTTCAAGATCTCATAACTTCCTCTTATATTACGCACGCAATTTCCAATGTTTATCATGATTCATGTTTATTTCGAAGTTACTCTGTAACAATTTAAACTGCTCTGTTTTTTCACTTGTAAGTAAGGGTTAACTATAAATAATTTAAAGCTTACTGATGATTTCAACATACGAAAATTTTAACACTACATTTTTACTCACCTATTTTAGTACAAATAACTACCATTAGATTGGCCACTGTTTGGGATTCATCAACAAGAACCGTTTTTACTGATCCATCCAACATTCGTATTCGAAGTGGCCTCATCTTACGTTTTAATTCAATTGTTTCCTGAAACAAAATAAACTAAAGCGTTACATTCGTTTCTTTCACAGCAGCAATATAACAAGCAAATGTAGGTTTGTACATTAATTAGCAAGATTATATCGGTGTTTTCTGGAACTTCTCAGCTGATTAATTTTTCTTAAATACGACTTTGATCACTTATTAGTTAGTCGATGCACTCACACTTAAATCTGTTATTTGATTCGCAAAATAGATTATAAATTCATTGAATATTTGACCTGCGAATTATCCAACATTTGATAAACTTACCCCCATATTTCGTTATCGATTAACTTTTATCCTTTCGAGATTATTCGTTTTAAATGAGTAGATATACTTTGGATGATGATGATGAAGATGAGAACAATAGTTCACATTGAAGCAACAGGATGATCAACAAACAATAACATAACACAAGTATAGCATTTATATGAACGTTCAAAAATCACAGATGACCAATGAACTGGTGCACAAATAAAACAAATTAAGGTACGTATCCACAATTGGTATTCAATTAGTCATGAAACAAAACAATTATAAAATTTTTTATATCTCCATCTTTTTTTCCTTATTTTTAGAGTAATGGTTTGTGTGTAACAATTATCTAATGAAGACGAGGGACAATATTTATATAACTCTATGTTGGGCTTATGAGATGATACTAGATGAAGACGATGAAGAGCAAGCAAAAGACAGAGATCAGAATAAAAGGAAGAGAAAAATAAGGTGGTGGGATGAATATATGATGAAAGATTGGGTTTCCAGGATCGGTGATTCAGAATCAGATGGGAAAGGAAGATGCAAGGATGATTAAGATAGAAGAATTGAGAAGACTTTTCGACCCTCTCTTGGTTTTTGCTCTTCCTTCAAATAATTACAAAGCTTCAAATTTCCAAAAATATAACTTGGCTCTGGTTCCTAAAATGCTTGCCAATTGCTCACCCCAGCTCCAATTTTGGATATAACTAGATGGATGTATATTGACTCAGGGTCACAGCTCTAAAATTTACAAACAGATTTTCCTCTTCCATTCACTTTATTTTAACAATTACCAAGTAATCTTGTAATTTGGGTTGTTTTGATGAGTCAAAACAATTAACTGTCTGGTTGATCATTGATCTTTAATAATTACACTTCATGTTCAATTTTTGACTCAACTCTGATGTTGCTACAGGTTTTGTCATTTAAATTGATATCAAAACAAATTTGTTCATTATTTTAATATGGTCTTTATGAATATTTGGTCAACTAAATTAGTTAAAAATTTAATTCACAAATCGAATTTGACCAAAATTGTCAGGTAGATTGGACATCAAGTCAATAACTTGAATTAGTCATAACAAGATTTGACGAACACAAATTAAGTTTGAAAAACTCTCATCTAGAAAGTCGGGGAAATAATCTCATAAACAACATAAATGATCTATATGTTAGAGTGCACAGTCCATGACCAAAATTTATTTTCAACTCAAAAATTAAGTCAGACAAGCTTATAACGAGTCTGCAGCTACTATTGCCAGAATAACTATGCTAACAACGGAAATGACAATTGAACTTATTAATTTAATATATTACAACTGAAGATGATAAGGAGGTTCATTCGAGTTGAAACAAGGCTACAAAATTTTAACGTTAAGCCTTGTAAATCTAAAAGTAATATCGTTCATGCGAAAGAAATTACAACTCGACATTTTTTTTCGTTTTTTAATAGTTTACAAAATGTCCAAACTATTTAATTTAGCAAAGAAATTAAAAAACAACAAAAAAAATAATTACTTTATTGATCACCGCAGCTATATGATTTAAACACGAGGGCAAAGCCCTAATGATTACAATCATATAACTGCAGAATGTGACTGCATGTGCGTTTAATTAAAATTAAAGGTAAAACACAGTAATAATGCGACAACTAGCGTAACGAACAACATACAGTAAATCCATACTTTTCGATATTTTTGGAGGTTCTTCATCTATTGAAATAATTAATAATTTCTCTTATACTTTTTTATTAATTTTTCCTTTTAATTCGACAAATCAGAAAGACTCAATAAAAACAAAAGAAAGCGAAAAAACTATCAGCCTACGAGAAAAGTATTAATTATTCCAATAGATGGAGTACCTCCAAAAATATCGAAAAAGTTTGAGATTTACTGTACTTTTAGCAAAACTTTTATCACCGCCATCTAGCGAGAAAATACGGGTTTGGGGACCAACATTTGCTCTCAAATCTCTTTAACTTGTTTTACTCTTTGCCCCCACTCAAAAGTATAACAGCAAAACAAATAACTTTTAATAAATAACAAATAACAAACAAACAATTAACAAATAACATTATCAACCAATTCCTAGCATTTTCTTAGTTATTAGATACACACTAATGCCCGATAGCTTAACTTATCAAGTTTATCATCTTGGTCATTGGTTAGAATGGCTTTCCAAATTTTGTGTTTGCTAAATTTTTGCCTTTCTCACTCATCTTTTACTGTTTTGCCGCTAAGTTTATAATTTGTGCTCTTCTGTTACTTTTCTTTCATTTCGAGTCATTCTCATTTCATTTCAGTCTTTTGAGTTTTTTTTCAAAAATATGGCTCATTCAGTTTGTACCTACGATGGTGATTTTCATTGTGACCAAATTTTTGCCTGCTATTTGATTAAAAAGCTACTCCATGTTAAACCAACTATAATTAGGACACAAGATCCATCTGTTATTGGTAAAAGTGATTTTGTGATTGGTGTTGGATCAGTTTATGATCATAATAAGCAACGTTATGACCATCATCATCTTGATTTGACGTTAAAATCATTGGACTCAAGTAAACCATCTAAGATTAAATTAAGCTGTGCCGGACTTGTTTATCATCATTATGGAAGAGATGTTATTGCAAAGATTCTTGGTCTAACCGAACCGTGTTTCAAAGATGAAGTTGAATCCCTTTTTGATGTAATTTATGAGAATTTTGTCCAAGAAATTGACGCCATGGCCAATCGTACTCCCATTTGTGAAGGTGAACCCAACTTTAAAATTGGTACCGATTTGACGTCTCGTATCAACCGCTTAAGATCTACAAATTCATTAGATGATACGGAAAATGATCTCACTGAAAGGTAAGCGATTTAATAGTTTGTTCTGTTATTTAGTTGTGCCACTAAAGTCATACTTAATCAATACGTTTCCGTTTATTTTTCCTAAGATTTTCACAAGCCATCGTTCTTGTTGGTAATGAATTTGAAGATCTAACAAAGTATTATGGCAATATTTGGTTACCAGCAAAGACTTTTGTCAAAGAAGCTTTACTAAACTGTGAGAAGGTACATTCTTCGGGCGCCATAATTGATTTAAGCCAATCTGGAGGAATGCCATGGATCGAGCATTTGATTAACATTGAAAGAGAGCTAAATATTGAAGGGCAGATTAAGTTTGCCATTTTTTATGATGACTCCGGGATTTGGAGACTATCCTGTGTGCCTGTTAGCTATTCGTTAAGTGAACTTCGTATTTCTTTCCATTCTCATTGGTATGGTTTAAGCTATCACAAGCTTTGTGATATTACTGGTGTTCCAGGCTGCATTTATATTTATCCACTCATTGGTGATTTTGAAACGAAAGAAGCTTGCATTGCCATTGCCGAAAAGATGCTTCAATCAGACGCAGAGAAACATGTAAATCTGAACAAATCCGATTCGCTTTCTTATGGCTCATTTAACTCCGAAAACCTATCAACGGAAAAAAATTCAAATAAAGCTAACGAACAGGAGCAAACCGATGGAGGTTCAAGAAAAGTAAGTGCATCTAGTGTTTCAGAAATTTTATATTTTGAGTAATATTATCGATGCCAATCTCAACAATACGTAAAGAAAGTTCTGGTAAGGGCGGGACTCAAAAGTTGCGTATACAACATGTATAAGAGTGAGTTTTTTAAAAATAATGGTTTGACTCACATAGACAAACATAAAAAAGATCTCTGTGCAATGAAGCGGGCTGAGTGCGCTTGCCAAAACTTTCTTTACGCCCTTTAGTATTGTTCCTCTCGATATATTTTTTCGTTATATTTCTGACATTTTGGTGTCTCTTTACGCTGCGAAATTCTCAAACTCGCAAAATTTTGGCTGCATCCGCAGAGGAACAGCCTAATTGATTATATCTAGAGCGAATTAATATCTTCAATCACTAGTGAAATCATGGAAAAGGCTAAAACGAAGTATCTAACAACTGGACTTTTTGTCTTTATTGTCATGATCTCTACCTAGCAAAATGATAATTTCCAAATCGCAATGGTATTGATTAAAATAAAACTAACAATTTTCTAAATTATTGCACAATGAAAATTGTATTCAGTTCAATCAAAGTTTGTTTCAAGTTACCCCTTGCGTTTTTTTATTTTCAGGTTAGACGTTCATCATCAATGAGTGAAATCGATGAAGAGATTCCTGATGATTGGGATCCAATGAAAGAAGACCATAGAGCTTTGACAAATACTTATGCATTTGACCCTTCGGATACTGGAACAGCTATTCTAGGATACAAGAGCGGAGATTTGGATAAAGTTTGTCAACATTTTTTGAACGGTTATTGTAAATATGGTGAAGGCTGTGTTTATAAACACTTAACACTTTCTCAAAGTAAGTTACCTGAAACTCAATTGAATTATTTTTAATAAAATTGTTTTCTTCATTTTTTATTTTCAGTGGATTCCTTGGACACTGAAGAAGTGCTTATAGACACTTTTCAATCAGAGCTCGTCAAAGTAGGCATGAGCTTAAAAGTGATTGTAACTGAATGTTTAAGTCCATATTCCTTTTATGTTAAACCTACTGAGGATATACTTCTTGAACAGAAATATGAGTCGCGAGTAGGTGCGCATTATGATTTCATCGACCCAACGTTGGAAAATTATCTCAACTTAACAAAGGAAATGACTGATTTCTATCGAAGAGCAGAAAACAAAGAAAATTTCTTAATTTATCCAGCAATTGGAAGTCTCGTTGCTGCTAGAAGTGATTCTGTCTTCTTTCGTGGAAGAGTGATTGACATGAGCTACGACGAGGATGAACTCCATATCATGAATATCGACACAGGAGTTGAGTTGATGGTTGATAGAAGAGAGGTCATTTCGTTGAAACCAAAATTCGCAACATTACCTCCAGCCGCTGTTCACTGTGCTGTCGATGTTCCCCAAGGAATATCTATTACTGACCAAGTCATGTAAGAATCTTGAAACTTACTCAAAAATTTAAACCTGATGTTTATATTTCATGCTATTCTTTCCAACATCTTCTTTTGTCAGGAATGATTTCAGCGATTTGGTTCTTCACAAAAGATTTAGGGTTCAATTTGTTGACAAGTAAGTAAACTGAGCCTTTTTTAAAGTTACAAATCTAATGTTTTTACTTTTTAATTCAGGGACTTGGAAGGTCGCTACAAAGTAAACCTATTTAATAGGGACGGAGAACCATTTGTCATCAATTGGGATCTTTTATAAGTAAATTTACTGATTACAAAACAAATAATTTGTTATTTTATATTTTATTAATAAATTAATGTTTAAAATTTAATTGGTCGATGAATCTTTCCTGGACCATGCCATGTGTGAGTTAATGTTCAATAAAGTTGATAATTGCGTTGCAGTTTTCATGAAAGATTCTTCAAATTCATTCAAACCACCATTATTCCCATTTCCAGATTGCTGTTTACGGTTCAACCAAAACTGTTCCAGTGTCATCAAAAGCTCCATGATCATTTCTTTACATTCTGATTTATCTTTGTTATACAGATAAACAGCATAATTAATCAACGGAATCGGTGAGAAAACGGTCATCTTTTCTAAGCCTTTAATTGCTGTTATATGAGCTTGTCTAGCATTAATATCATCAGAAAGTGATTCCAAGGAAACTGCAAGCAATGAAAAAATAACATTGGCTGATGATGCCTTACAAAGGGCACAAGCAGTTTTAAAGTAATGAAATCCACTTGCAAATTGTCTCAATTGTAATGATAGAAGACCTAAATTAAAGTTAATCCGATGATCTAATGGATTTAAATAAAGAGCTCGCTTAATACAGCTAACAGCAGCAACGTACTTCTTTCTGGAAGCAAAACAAAGTCCAACATTATTCCATATACTTGGTGATTCGTAGCATTCAGATAGTTTGTACTTGTACAAAGCAGCTTCAACATCACCTCTAGTTTCAAGTAAAATTGATCCAACAGCCAATGAAAGGTCAAGATTTCCTCTTGTATGGATGGTCATTTGATTTAACTGGATAAACTTTTCGATTCCTTTTGATTTCATTTCACTTTCCATTAATAGTTGACCCAAGCGTATAGCAACCGGAATATTATCTGGTGAAATTCTGGCAATAAATGAAGCAAACAAGAGATTTATTGGACAATTGAATGAGCTCAGTTAATGGAGACTTTTAAATTAGATTTGATGTGACAGTCAGAAAAAAATTGACTGAAAAAAGGTAATCAATTCTACAAAAATGATTTACTAATGGACTGAGCGAAGCTTGTAGTAGATTATTGCTTGATTTAAGGTCAAATCAATTGTACCTGACACCAAAAATAATTACAACTTATGAAAACTGTTTTTGTTATCCTTTTGTGTGAGGAGTTTCAAATAAATAATCAAGATTATTGATGTTACTGTTAGTTGTTAAATTGATTTACTCAAGTTAGTTTGTTTAAGCATGATTTCGCTTCATCAACAAACTTAAACACTTTAACCTCTTTTTGTGTCTCTTGCTTAATTTTCCTTGCTAATCTTTCTCTCGATTCATGATGATAATGAGAGGGAAAGGGTTAGTTTTGAAATCAAAGTTTATTGAGTGAAGGATAATCAAAATAAAGCTAATTAACCAGCAAAATTTTTCACTGTCAGCTGATTTATAATGTTGAAAAATTTTACATTTTTAGATTAATTATTTTGATTGCCTAAAGAGGGCATAAGTTGGTGAAGACCCAAGTTACCTAAAAGCTAAAAGTTGAAACCGGTTAACAGCTATTGCTAAAATGACATGAACCAACTAAACCAACTATCAACAAGTCAACAAGCAACTTTTTTTCATGTAATATTTAGTTTTGTGTGTTATTTGGATTATTAAAACCAATTTTTACTTCATTTTATTTGTTTGATCACTATTTCCATCTGCTAATTCTTGGTAGAATTCTGGAGATATACACAGGTAATAATATACAAATACCATCAAGATAAACCTTCACTTTGTTTTATCACCTTTTGTTATTCTTGTCTACATCTTTCAATAATCAGGTATGTATTTAACTATGTTTATTATTAGTTGTGCTACTGTTTTATTGTTAATTGTACATCTTGCTTCGAAATCGTATCTTGATTAAATTCAATCAGTAAATATGGTGATATTCGCTTTAATGTAACTCAGTGACTCCGTGTTTCTTTGTTTATGCATGTCTTGCTAATATTAATAGTCTACTTTTACTGTGTCATCTATTGTCAAAACATGGTGTTCATTTAGCCGTGATTTTTTAAATTTTGTTACCAATTGGTTGTTATAATTAGAAGTGTCTTGCTTCATTAGTGTTACTATTCTATAAAGTTAAATAAAACAACCATTGAATCTTATGTATATAGACTGGAATCAACAAAAATTATCTTTGGTAGTGCAATAGATATATTTGGCTTGTTTTTTCCTTATCATCTGTACTCCTTGCTATTGACAGATTCACAATTCAGTGTTCATTTCTCACCAAGTCATATTTATAACAAGCTTTGGCGTTGAAAGCTTAGAAATGGAACCAAATATTGGAGAGATTGTAGAATAAAGATGATGGTTATTATCGATGCAAGTTAGCTGCATCTTGAATCGCTTCAAACAACTTTCTTCATCCTTTTCATCTCATCTCCCCTCTCTTTCTCTTCTCTTCATCTCATTTCTTGAATTACGGAACTAGATTAACTTGAAACTGTTTGCCTTTAGGTAAAATTGGGTAATACGTAGAGAGTAAACAAGTAAAGAGGAAACCAAAGGAGTGAGTTGGTTAGCATAAACCAAATTGATGGTACCATGTGATACCAGAAAGTTGAACCCAAGAGAAGTTTAATACTATTAAAAAGTGTATCATTTTTTTACTTTTGTCAGTTTTACATTCATACTTTTGCCCTTTTCACCATTTGCTAATTGTTAAGCTGAAAAAACAGTGAATCCTATCGCAAACCATTATTTAAATAAAACGGTTTACAAACGTGTGTTTGATTTGATTTTCTTATGCCTCAAGTTTAGCCAGCAATTGTTATGATGGTTTTTTCATAAATTTTTGTTTCATACACCATTCAAGTTTGAACAATAAAAGATCGTGCATGGTGTATGCCTTTAAAAAATTTTAAATTTGATGATAAATCTAAGAGCGAAAGGGAATT
The DNA here is from genome assembly GCA_028476895.1 of Tetranychus truncatus. Taxonomy (NCBI): domain Eukaryota; kingdom Metazoa; phylum Arthropoda; class Arachnida; order Trombidiformes; family Tetranychidae; genus Tetranychus; species Tetranychus truncatus. The sequence goes on from CM052061.1 coordinate 10,271,336, forward strand.
GAGAGTACATCAAATTTCATTCTAATTCTGGTAGCGTTAATTGATGATTTTGATCACGATCAATTTTTGAAAATGAATGATTAAATGTGTGATGAGCCTTTTTTATGTATATTTCATCTGTATTGAAAACGTTGGTGTCCACAAGCTAACAAAATGAAACTGATGATGATGAGGATATTTGATTGTTTTTTAGGTATCATAACTTTAATGAAGTTTCAGGTTTGTAAGAATCACGAAAAAAATGCTCATCGAAAGTAAAACAGGACAAAAGTTATTGGAGAATGAGATTGATGACAACTTGATGATGACCATTATTATCATGATAATCATCTAAATGGATAAAAATAATTACTCACTCTGCTGCTCTTCTCAAGACAAAGATGGCCGACTTGGAGTCACCTTCAATTGAATGGCACTGGGCAAGCAGTAGAAATGGTTCAACAGTATTTGAATTTTGCAGTGAATGTTGGTACGCATCTTTGGCCAACGGAATGTTACCCGAATGAAAGTAACAATTGCCCAAAATAAACCACAATTGCCAGTCATTTGGAGCCATTCGTAAACCAGTTTCACGGATTACCTCAGACACCTCAGTGTGCCGGCCAAGAAGTAAAAGACATCTGATAACCGCTTTAATGTAATACACATTGGACAGTGATTTGATTTGGTTAAAGTAACTTAAAGCTTCCTTGACATTGCCTTTGTCACGCAATGAAATCAACCCTTTAAGGTACCACGAGTATTCCGATGTACATTCAATCCGATTGATTTGGTCACAGCAAAAGTCGTACTCACCTCGCACATAATGTAAATGTAATAACCAATTGTAAGCCTGTTTACACCGTAACTCATTACTTGGTGGTTTAACGGTTGTCATCATTATTGATGTTGATCCTGAAGGTTTACCCAAAGAGGAAGATGACATGGCTGACGGTAAAGCTGGTGTTTTCATTCTGGTCAATTTATCTTCACTGTTTTCACCAATACTGATTGTTTTACTCTCATCAGATTTCATGTTCATCTCGCCATCGTCTATGTTAATTGTCTCATTATCCATTCTCAATTATAATTTTACCATCATTAGTCGATAAAAGTTGAGCCAATTGTCACAAACATAATGTTTGTTTTGAATTGTCTTGAAATGGTTACCATGAGAAACTCATAGTCACTAGGTTATCATCATTTTTATCATTTATTGTTATTCACTTGTTCCTCATCTTCATGATTATAATTATAATCATATTTTACATTTTTTCACATGAGAATTTGTTTCAAGTTTGTTTTTTTAATTCCTTGACATTGAAATTTAATTGTAAGCTATTTTTTAATTGTTTTCATTCCTCTTTTAACAGGCTTCAATTAATTGCTGAACTAATTCAAGAAGAGCATTTTAAGTGATTGTGTTTCATTGGCAACAATCAGTTGTTTATTAACCCAAATTACAGGAAATCCTCTCTTTTTTACCTCAAAATTTTACCCAAAAATTTCAATTGCATCCAAATTGACAATTGATGTTCAGCTATTTCATTGTCTCATTTCAACCCATCATGTTAAACAATTGAAATTACTTGGAATCAGCTTAGAAACCAAATCAACATTTGTATCATAATTATAACTCAAAATTAACTTTGACCTCTTTATGATAATAATTTTAATTACAATTGAAATTAAAATTGAAGCACAAAAGGAAGATTATTTGTCTGTTTTGTTATAATCTGGTTCATTTTGTTAAACATCTCAAGCTGAATCTTGTTAATCCAAGTTTTAATTCAGTTAGACTTAACATCAATAGTGAACAGTAATTATTGATCATTTTAAATGCTTCCAAAATGATATGTTTTACCTAATCGTGAGCAAATGATTCATTGATTGTTTCACTTATTAAAAAAGATGTATTATTATCATTCTGAGCATATTTACAATTGTACAATCAAAGTGAACAATTCAGACTGAAAATAAGGTTATTGTTGCCTATTGAAATGAACACATCAACATTTTACTCATTTTTTCATCAAACTAAATTATTTTCTTTATTTAATAACGATTTCTCATTACTATATATATCACTATTTTATCATGCTGAGAGTCAATTCACTATCCATTATTGTTACATTTGATAATCAATAATGAACCTGTTGGCTTTCATTTTCAATGAGAATACAATAAAGTTGAATTAACTTGATCAATTCTTGACATCACAATAAAATTTACATTTTCATTTTTCAATGTTTTCCAAGGTGATTTGCATTTAAATTACAGTTGATAATTTTAATTACAATTTTCCATTGTGTCATTAATCAAACTTGAAATTATATAAAAAATAATGCTCTATAAATAGTGATTTCAAGATTTACTTTGACTATAAATAATAAATTGTCATTTCTAATGTTATTGCCATTTCACTCATTGACATTACAATTTTCAACTCGACTCTATTTTAATTAAAATCTGTGTTTCAATTCAATAGCTATTTAGATTGCAGTTAAATATCATTTTCAGCTTTTTTTCAATTCATAAACCAGCTGTATTACCTTAAGGATATCAAGTTAATTAAGAAATCAGACAATAATAGCTTTCTTAATAATCTTGATTACAATCACTATAAATGTTATCTATTCATAACATTTCAGACTCTGGTGATTGTTATATTTGAATACTGTAAAATCACTTAGCCAGTTAACAGGTAAAAAAACTGAAAGTGAATAGTTCATCCCATTCATTGTTATCATGATTCGTCCTGATTGTTCACGTTGATTGTTTACAATTACTTGACTATTCGTTAATTTCATTGGTTGACCAAACATCATTCATTGAACATCTTGTATCATTTTGCTTTCCATCTTTTCATCCAAACCTTTTCAAAGCTAACAACCAAAGCAAATTGTCTTGCCATTAGTCATGTAATTGAAAAATTTAATCAAACAACTCAACTTATAATTTAAATTTTCTTGTTCAATTGTCATAAATTGTCTGAGTTTCATCTCAACCTGAATCAATATTCAAGGTTTGAAGATATTTTCAAACAATATTAAAACTCTCATTTGATTATACAAATAAATAATAATCCAATAACAATCCAGTTTTCAGGTTAATACAAAATAAGTACATTTGGTTAGAGCATTAAAAAAGCAATTGTTGATCTGTGATTTCAATTTTACCCATTAATTGTTGCCAACCGGTTTTTTAGTGAATGAACATTTCCATTTTGATATTATTATGATTGATTAGTAGAGTTGATCATGTCTAATTGATGTACTTTATAGTTAAATTGCAAGTTTAACTCTCCTAACCATCTCCAGTTAATTGTTATTTTGTCATAATTCACTTGATTCTCACTCTTCCTAATAACTATCATTAGTGGTTATAATTTTGTCTATTCAACCAAAGTAAAACATTTATACCAACATAACATTATAATTAGCTTAAATCTAATTCAGTGAAATCAGTCATAAGAAGCAGATAATTGCTTTCTCACTTGTTAATCAAAGAAGTCAATGACTATTAAGAAAAAAATCTGCTTAATCATATTAAACTTTCATGATTATCCAAATTAAGGATGAAAAGAAGGTTTTGCTTCATTTCAATGACTACCTTAAATCATGAACGTTTAGTCAAATTGACAATCAATTCTCACAATAAAATCTTCACCTTGATCCAAGTAAATCAAATTGAATAATTAAATATTACTGTTAAATCCACATATTACACCTTTTGATTAAACTGATAACTCTCATTACTGTTGGTGACAATAAATTGATTAAATGAAAAGCTGAACCTTGAATTTTCAATGAAACTGAAGGTTAACAAGTATGAATAATGTTTTAAATTGTTGAAAATTTAGTTTATTGTAAAACATGAAATAAAAAATGACAACAAGATTACTTTAATTGTACAATTAACCTTGACTGACACAATAGTCTACCAAAAATGGTTCATCTTTCAAAAAATGTTACTTAAATTGCTCTTTTATCCTTTCATTTCAACAGATTGAACGGCTTTTAATAAACCATTTTCAACTTAATTTAAACCCAATTAATTAACCTTTCTCACATTCAGCAATGGTCAGTGCTGAGATGGAGAAAGTAAGTGTAACCGGTTCTGCTTTGGTTTACGCACCGGTTAATCAATTGGCCACAGCAATTGTTCACAATGTTACAGATGAAGCTGACCTTTCAGTTACGATTAAAGGTAAAATTGTAAATTTTATGCCAAAAAGATGTTTCTAACATTATCTGTTTATCGGTAGGTCCTAATGGTCCAGTGATACCCAAAATTTCTGGAAATGATGTTGGAGCTCAAATTGATTTTTTGCCAAATTTTACCGGTAACTTTTTTTACACCAATATCTTTATTTGCTTCCTAATTTTCTTATTGCCAAAAGGTATGGAATTAATTTTACTGTTTTTTTCATTGTTTCAGGTGAACACCATATTGATATAAAATACAAGGGAAACCCAATCAATGGGTCACCATTTGCTACAAAAATATACGATATTAAACAAATAAAGGTGAAAGAGATGCCAAAAGAAATTCTGATCGGAAAACCAGTTACATTCATTGGTAACATCAAAAAACAATTGCTTCTGATTTATCGCATTTTAACAATTTCTTTATTTTCTCTATTTCTGTTTTTTCCCTTGCTGTTAACCTATCAATCATCAACTAATCAGTTGAAGCTAAAAACGCTGGACCCGGTAATCTTGAGATTATCATTAACAATGGAAATGTGCCTTCAACACCTCAAGCTTTGGGTTCAAGTCAATATGCCATAACATTTTTACCTAAAGAAGTTGAAAACCATCAGATTGATATTAGATTTAATGGTGAACTTGTTGAAGGTAAATGACTACTCCGTCCATTGAATTGTCCTATTAATTAGTTGATTTGATTCTATTTTTTTAGGTGCGCCATTCATTTGTTCAGTTCTAGATTTATCCAAAATTGTTGTCCAAAAAGATGGATTAGACAAAGTTCCAGTTAACTCTCTTGTTACTTTTTTCATTGAAACCAATGGGACTGTTTTAAGTGAAAAACAGATAACAATTACCGGTAAATAATATAGACCTTGTAAATGTGTCATAACATTTTTTCATTACATTTCATCTTCTTGTATTATTTTCAGCTGGAACCAGTAAGACTGTTAAATTTGATTTGATTGAGGAAGGACAAGTTGGTTATAAAGTATCATTTATACCCACTGAGCTTGGTGACCATATGATTGATATTAAATTGGGAGGCGAATCAGTTTCCTCATGCCCATTCTTGGTTCGTGTTTATGATGCAAAAAGAGTTAAAGTCACCGAGCCATCAGCCGGTGAAATTGGAAAATTGCTGTCTTTTTCAAGTAAAAATTTTGGCCAATTTTAATTTTTCATCATTTATTTTCTTACCAATTGTTTTATTATTGCTATTCCTATTATAAAAACTAATTATGTGATTGTTGTTATTGTTACAGTCGACGCTAGTCAAGCTGGTGCTGGAAACCTTGAGATAATTGTTACCGTTAATGGTCGTTATGTTCACAATTACGTGATTAAAGAAGGAAATGCCAAATTTCGCGTTAACTTTAAACCAATGGAACCTGATGTTCACATGGTTAATGTTAAATTCAACGGAGAATCAGTGCCAGGTTAGATGATAATAATAGTCTTATCAGTCTGGCGTTAATAAATGTTTCCAACCATCTTAGCAACAAAAAAAAAACATTTTACAATCTTCTTCTAATCGACTCCTTTTCTTATTTCAATTTACATGATTAACTTACCAGGAAGCCCTTTCATGGTTAGAGTGATTGACAGTTCTCAGTCTGTAATACTTGGAGATGCACTTCGAATGGCATCATTAACCAAAGGAATTGATTTTACCATTGAAAATAAAAACGATCGTATTCAAGACTGTGTCGTTCATGTAACATGTAAGTTTATATTCACTTCTCTCTTCCCAAGCAATGACAATCAACACTGTTGGTCTCCTCCAAACCTTTGGGGGTCTTTTTCTCATTTTCAACTTTCTTTTTGATCATCATTCAATTCCAGGTGATAATGGTAAAAAAATGGTCGCCGAGGTCAAGAAACTCAAAGGATCTTTCAGGGTCAACTTTATGCCCATTGAAATTGGTAAGACACAATTCCCTAAATTGTCTGTTTATTTTGATATTAAATTATTCTTGATCTACTATCGGATTTCCTACTGTATTAATCTGATCTAATTAGGGACTTACAAATCTGTTTCACTTTTAATCTGTTTTCATCAAATTTATCGATGTTATCTTTTTTTAATATTTGATGTTTTAATACATCTTTATATCACTCAATTGTATGTTTCATTTGGCTTCCAACAACTTGTTTATCAAAAAAAATGATCACCAAATATTTGATTTAAATCGATTGTACAAAAGTTTATTGAGTTCTCCTCGTTCATTACTTATTTTAATTACACGTGGAAGGCAATAAATGATGAAAAGGGTGATAAAATGATGATCAAACAAGACATCTCAATACTTGTCCATTAACAGAACATTGACCGGAAAATTTTCTTAACATACCTTGCAACCAGTTTTCTCAGCTTCATATTGACTCCCTCCTCATTCCTCCTCATCCCTTCATCGTCATTCCGTCTCTCTTTGATTTCTGGTTTTATCCTGAAGATCATTTCAAGAATTTAAGATGTAAACTTGAAAAATGAGGTAAACTTTGAACTGTTATTTTTGGTTAAATGATCAACTTTTGCTTCATCAAGGTTTACATTTTCAGGTATTTCGGTCAAGTTCATCTTTAAAATTGTTTAGATATGGAAAGGAATGGTTAGTGAATGAAGATTAAACGAATCAGCCTTCCTACTCGATTTATGAGTTGCACTGTTCATCAATTTTTAATCTTCAGTTTCATTTTCATGCCAATTTACTTGATAAACCATTCATGGCGACTCATTACTTTTACTCATTTACTTGCTTCAAATTAGCAAAAAACTATTGACCATCATTTAACTGTAATTGATTAGAATCAAAAACTATAAGATAATCATTTTGTTTCATTTGTTAATTCACTTCAATCTTTATGAGCTCATTTGATCACAATTGTTGACATGAATGCATTTACAGGTTAAGTGTCAACTTTGCGAGCAAAAATGAAACAAAAAATGAAAGGTTTTGTGATTTTTTTCCCAATTTTTTCTCAACACTTTTTTTAATGACAATTACTTCCGTCTGATTTTTTGATAAAAATACGATTAATGACTTTTCTGAGTTGAATAATGGTTATTTTGTTTATTATATATTTACATGTTTATACATGAAAATAAATAAATCAAGGAATTTAACCCAAAATTTTTACCCAAATTATGTGTATAACCGCATACTTACAGGAAACTTGATATGCTTACATGAATCGTGTTATCATTTGACTTGAAATTTCAGGTGAATTGAAAGCTAGCCAAACATAATTGTAAAAATGAGTAAACAGAAATAGATTGAAAAAGTTGTGATTGTATGTCAATCGACTATAGTATTAGTAAATAAAATGTTTCTTTACAGTATGATTGAGATGATTCAAGTTAATCAGCTTATTATTCAGGTAAATAGCATGGATCTAGAACAATCAATCAGATGTTTGCTCAAAACCTAAATATATTTTATTATGGCTTATCTTTTAATCAATATTATTGAAACCGAGTCATAGTTTTGATAAATCAAAATGCATCCATATAACATTTACTTTATGTCGTTTAATCAGAATGTATGTCGATCTTGGGCGACCAAATATGCTGAAACTCTACCAAGAATTGGAAAAGCAATTTTTTTCTTGTTTTCACTTTTAGCTGGGACTCAATCGATTGGGAAAATATAATTTGACAGTAAATAAAATCTTTGTTTTGATTAAATAATCAGTAAATATAGATAGATTCATTATTAAGGCTTAGGATCTTCGGAAGGCCTTTAACCCATCCGAAAGCATGAGATGACGAATTAATCATTCATTTTAAGCTAATTTTTATAATAGGCTTGTTATTGATCATCTTAAGATATTGATTAAAAGGTTTGAATTGATTGGTAGCTATTGGTTATTCTTAATGAATTTACTGAATCAAACAGTTTAAATTATGAAGTCATTGATGATTTAAGTTATCATTATAATCCTTTTGATTCAACCAAAATTGCTTGATAAATTTGTAAGCTCTATTTAACATGAACCCAAAAAAGTTGATCAGAAATTGAATGGCTTTTTTTTGTCTCAATTGTCAATTGAAACATCCTTAATTTTTCTTCTTATTAGCTTATAATTAAATCAAATAAGATAAATTAGGACAATTTGCATTATATTAGAGCTAAATATTAGAGTCAATTATTATTTTCAATAATAGTTGTCCTTAAATGTCACTATTTATTTGATTGGGTTTGATTAATTTTATTGAATGGCTCATCTTGAACTTTTGACAATCTTTGACTCAACTTATTTCCAACCCTTAATAGTTGACAATTTCATGGTTCTTTGATTTAGATTGTGAACAATTGAACAGTCAATGAGAATCTGTTTGCAATGGAACTGTAAAAATCTTTCTTCAGTTTAGTTTATTTTGATCAATATATCACCAACATTTTAAGTAGTCAACTTATCATATTTACTGGTTTCATCTACTTTTAGGTCCACATGCAATCACAATTATATTGGATGGAGTAGTAATCAATGGATGTCCGTTTAATTGTAATGTTTATGATGTTTCTAAAGTTAAAGTTTCTGGATTAAATACATTTGAAGTTGGTAAACCCGTTACATTTCAAAGTGAGTGATCATCTTATAATAATCATTGTAACAGAGTTAATTATTAACTTAAAATGTCTTTACTTTAATTTAATTTTATTTTTGTTCTACTAAAGTCGATGCCGTTGAAGCTGGTGAAGGAACACTTGAGATTCTGGTTACAAACCGAAAAACTGGAATCCGTCCTGAGGTTGATATGAAAAGTAGAGGTCTTTATGATGTCACATTTGTACCTCAGGAAAAAATATCTCATTATATCAGAATAATATTTAATGAAGAAGACGTTCCAGGTATGATTCAAGTGAAATATTGATGATTGTTTCGGTTTTTATTGATTTTCATTTCTTTCTTGTTCTATTTAGGAAGCCCTTTCAAAATAGAGATGAAAGACCTTATTCCCAAAAATGGACTCGTTGGTTCAAGTAATATTGCTATCATTGACGCCATCGATCCAGCCATGGAAGTCAAAGTTGTTGGTTAGTTGATTGTGCTATTTCATTTGTTTCAAGATTTTCACCGCTCATTTATGTTTATTTATGTCCAGGACCTCAAAAGACACCAATCATATCAAAAGTAACTCGAGATAATTCAACTTTTAAGGTTGAATTCGTTCCGAAAGAAGTTGGACTTCACCGAATCGAACAATACATTAAAGGGAATTTGGTCGCCGAGAAAACAAGTTTCATTGAAATTTGTGATCCTAGTCGAGTGAAACTGATCGATGTTCAAGATGGTGTTGTTGGTCGCGAGCAAACATTTAAAAGTAAGCAATTTTTAAGTAAATATTCCTGGATTTTTATATTAATTTTTTGTCTTTGGTTTCATTAACAGTTGATTGTACATGGGCTGGTCGTGGTAATTTATCAGTAAACATTAAAACATCCAATGATTCAGAAGTAACTCATTGTATTAAGGAAATATCAACCGGAGTTTACTTGGTTTCTTACAAACCAAAAGTCGATTCGCCCCATTATATTGATGTTCGGTACAATGATCATCAAGCTCCTGGCTGTCCCCAAATGGTTGAAATACGCGATCCAACAAAATCAATCATTGTTCATGGGCCAGCTTTGAAATCTTGTGTTCCCGAGGAACCAGCTACTTTCCTAATTGAAACTGGAGGCTTTGCTGCTGCCAAAAATTTTGACGTTATTGTCACTGATCCGAATGGTTCACCATTGAATATAAAATGTTATCAACAAAAAGATGGTAGTTTACTGGCAGAGTTTACTCCACAACGAACAGGTAAACAATATAAATCTTTATCTTTAATGATTGTTGTAATTTCATTTATTCTTATAATTTCATCAAATTTTATTTTCATTAATTCAGGTCCTCACAAGATTGATGTCCTTTATCAGGATAATAGTATTACTGGCTCACCATTTACCAGTGAAGTTTTTGATGCTTCAAAAGTTACCCTTCAAAGAATCAAGTCCACAAATTTCATTGTTAATGAAAAGATATTTTTTACTCGTACGTAATTTTTAAGTTAAATTTATTTACCCTCGAATTTTTTTAACTCCTTTTTTGCTTCTTTTTTTATTACAGTTAATCGTAAAGATGCTGGATATGCTGAACTTGATTTTACGGTAACCAGTCCACTCGGAAGACATTTACCGATAGAGGTGAAAGGAACTCCTGATGGTGAAGGTGAAATAATTGAATTTATTCCAACTGTTCCTGGAAAATATAAAATTGCCATAACTTTTGGTGGAATCGAAATTCCTGGTAGTCCAGTTACCTTCATCGCCCAAGAAGGAAATTTGCCAGTTGTGGAAGGAAATGGATTGAAGCTAGGATTTGTTGACCAACCAGTTGAATTCAATATTGATGCTCGTGAATTGAAAGGCTCTCCAGAAGTCAGAGTTGATGGTTAGTTTAACGCAATTAAACATCCATAAAATGCTTATTAACTTATCTCTTTTTGGTTTGTCGGTATTATCATTCAGGACCTGATTCAGAACCACAAGTGGAGATTGAGGAAACAAATGGAATCTATAGAGTCTCGTTTATCCCGACTGAGGTTGGAATTTTTGATGTTCGGGTTCTATGGAATCGCAAAGAACTTCCTGGTTAGTTATTCAAACAAAACGAAGAAACAAGTCTAGACAATTAGTCTAGATTAATTTGCGAAATTTAATCGTGAACTTTATCGGTCACTATACCTTATATAATTTGATACTTTTTTCAAAATTAGTACTTGAAAATTGAAAATGTTTTAATGTGCGTTTATATATTATTCAATCATCAGGCTCACCATTCCACCCAAAGATATTGAATCTCGAACAGGTTCGTCCAATTGGAGGCTGGGAAAGTATTTTCAACGGACAAGAGCAAATATTATTAACGTTAAATGAAAAGAAGCGCATTTCTTTTGATGTGACCGGAGCTGGTCCAGGTAAATGTGTTAAATATGCAAATTATTTCATGTTTTAATGTTTAATTTTATTTCATTCACATTTCCATAATTATTATGAAAACAGGCAAATTAACTGGCTTCGTTAAGTTTCCCGATGATAAAGTTGAACCAGCTATGATTGAGCAAACTGCTCCGCACAAATTTAGATTATCACTAACACCTAAACTAGAAGGTTGGTAGATCGATTTTCTGTATTGATTATTTTATCTTTTATGAATAATTTCGATCAATTTTCATTCTCTTTTTAATCCAGGCGAGTATCAAATCCGTTTGAATTTTGGTGATCAACGATTACCAAAATCACCATTGATTGGTATAACCAATTCTATCCGTAATGGCGATGAATGTGCGACCGTAGTTCTTAGAGGTCAAGGTCTTGCTGGAGCTAGAGTAGGTGAAGAGACTCAATTTATCCTTGACGGAACTGATGCTGGACCAGGTACGCCGGAAATAACAATGAATGGTGTTAAAGCTGATATTTCTATTAAAGTAACGCAAATAAATGACAGGATATTTAAAGCAACCTACACTCCATCAATACAAGGTACTATTCATTGGTTGAAAATTCGGAACAATTTAAAATATGTTCTCTAAATGTGCGTTTACTTTTTTACAGGAACATATCTGTTGAATGTTTTATGGTCCGGTAAACAGGTTAAAGGATGTCCATTAAAAGTCTCTATTCTTCCTCGATGTGATGCTTCCAGAGTATTGTGTTCTGGTGAAGGACTGAAAGGAGGTGCCATCGATCAAGAAATCAAAGTATTCATTGATACAAGAAGAGCTGGACCAGGTTAGGATCGTTCATTTTTACGTGATTTTTTTCAAAATTTTTTTCTAATTCACCCTTTTTTCTGGTTACATTAGGTGATTTATCTGCTCACTGTATTGGTCCAAATAAAGTTGCTTTCTGTGAATTATTGGATCAAATGGATGGAACTTTTAATTTATTTGTTAAACCTCAAGAGCCTGGTAAACACTCATTAACAATCAAATACGGAGGTGAAAATATAAGGGGAAGCCCATTCACTTTAAAGATTGCCGGTTCACCTGATGCGTCCAAAGTTAGAGTCCATGGTCCTGGCATTGAACACGGAGTATTACCTTTATACATGAGTAGATTTATTTGTGATACTAGAGGTGCAGGTTATGGTGATTTAACGGTTCAAATTCGAGGTCCACGAGGTAAATATAAGTACTGGTTGAGTTAAAAATTTGCATAGACATTGAGACACAGTATACAATTTTATTTTTAATAGAATGTCAAAGTTTATTATGCAAATGTTTTAAATCGTTCTAGATGAAATTGTTTTATTTCCTACATTCCATTTTCAGATTACTAAAATTACTTTTCTTGTATATTGTTTAGGTGCCTTTCGAGCTGACATGCAACGAGTTAATCAGAATGATCGGATAATTTTATGCAAATATGACCCGACAGAGCCTGGAGATTATACCATTGAAATTAAATACTCTGGCAAACATGTACCTGGTTCTCCTTTTACTGTTATGATATTTGATACACAAGACGAACTTAATCGATTTAACTCGCGTCAATTTGGTGGTAATAATGAGATTACTAAAAATAACAACAATCACCATCATCATTCTCAGCCAACCCACCACATAAGATCAAGCCATTCAATTATTCCATCACATCTTCCTCATCCTGTACATTCACCACACTTAGCTCATCCTCATCCACCACCACCACCACCTCACCCACCGGTTGATTATCTTGGTTCAAGTATGGCTGCTTACAGTATTTATGGACCAACTTCATGGAGAGGCTCAGCAAACGAGCTATGATTAAAACGGAACCACTCAAGTGATCAATCAAGAATCATAATTAAACTTCAAACATTCGATATTTCTTCAACCGCCATTATCATTATCATCATCTTCACTCCAAGAAACAAAGATTATTCCAGCTTCTTTTGCCAATTTATTTTTCTAACTACGTCTCAATGTATCTTTCTATTTAAAAACGTACAATTTAATAGTGGACGTTAAGATCGAAAAATTTCAAAAACTATTGATCAACATTTTTTACGTTTTACTTAATCATTACAATTTAATATTATTTTTCATGGGTTTTACCTTTAATGTCTTTGCTGTTAAATCTTGTTTTGTTGTCTAACTGATTCCTGTTAACTATGTTATGTACTTTCACAGGTACAATCTTAAAATCATCTAATATCCCATTTTAAAAACCATTTCTTATACCAATATCATCTTCATCTATTTTTACTACAACAAATCAAATCAGCCAACCAGACAGATAGTAATCAGTCATTCAGACTTTTCATTAACTCTCACCAATTTTCTTCACCTTATGAGACTGAATCTCTCTGTCCACCGATAATCTAAACACACATAATTTGCAGGCAAAAGAACAAAACTGTAATGCATAAAATGAAATTATAATATGTTGAGTTTGAAAATGATTACAATAACTGGTTATCTGACAAATTGAGCCATTTTAATTAATTAAATTTAAAAGATATAAAAAATTTAACAAAGTCAGACATGATTTTCATTAATTCCCCGCGTGAAATAGCCCCAGATAACTGTTGGTAAATTTCAGTGACCAGATTGATAAGTTGCAAAAACCGACCAATAAAACGAGAATCGGTTTCCTCGGTTTTACCAAACATCAGCTTACAGTCTATAGTCAGTTGGATTCATGGCCAAAGGTAAACATGCAATTCCAATCAAACATTTTCCATCACAACGATTTGCCGAGCAACTTGAGCAAAGGTGCAGCATTCATTTTCTAGGTTTGTATCGGCCACTGTGGCTAAGCCGCGATAGCTAAGGGCAGGTCGTCTAACTCAGATACTAGGTTTTATTCAGTATCAGAAACTTTTTACTTTACTAAATACTTTGAAGTGAAAAAACTTCCAAGTATTTAGTAAAGTAAAAAGTTAAATTAAAAATTTCCAATGTAAAAGACTTCGAATGGAAACATTCAATAAGTAAAACGAAACTCAATATGCCTTTTTGGACTATCTACACTATCTTATACCTTAATCTTTATTTGTTTATCGAAGATGTTAATATCATTACATCATTGATACTCATTCATTTTGATAAAGTTTAACCACAATCAGACAATTTATTTTGTGCATATTTTTCAGTGAAATAAACTGTTCTTGTGTATCAAAAATCAATCTTTAGGCTTTAATGGATTAAATTGCCTTGTAACTCATTAATGATTCTTTCATTTGTAAATAAACAATCAGAAGCTTTTGTACATTTGTTTGAGTAAATTGAATGGGAAATAAGTACATTATTAATGCAAATTTTCATTTAAAATGACTAGATTGATTGTAAGGGAATTTAAATTGATGTTGTTGTCACATTTACAATTGAAACGTTATTCTGGTTACCCAGTTGAGGCTGTTGATTTGGGTTTTTGATTCGCTGTAAAAATTTGACTCTGTTTCATAACTGAGTTAAGTCTAGAGTCTCTTGATTGAGGTCTTGATATTGATATTAATAAATTCACAGTTTATTAATTCGTCCGAATTGGTTAATATCATCTAATTCATTTCATTAACAAATCATTGAGAGCCAGACAAGAACAAAAAAAGGATTCTTGTGCCAACCCATTCATTCATAAAATAATTAAGGATTGACCAAACTTGTAAAATATCACTTTCCTATTAAATTTTAAAATTTCACTTGAATTGTTACTATTTTATCAAATACATGATCATTTAATCCATCGCAATCCAAGCAATCAATCGTGAAAAAGTATTCCAATTATCTCAAATATGGAAATTTAACAATGAACTGTCGGACCAAACTTTTGTTGCTGTGAGCTGTTGAGTGTACTTTATTACTTTGTAAAAGAATCACAGATTCTGTTAGTGATAATGAAGTGGTAAAAATGAAATTGTTGCTTGAAGAGAAGCATAAAAGAGACAGAATTAGAAAGGGGAAAATGAAAGAAAGAAGAAAAATCATAATCATGATGGTGGTGATGGTGACAGTAAGAATTAAATGAAATAATGAATCTTCTTCGCCAACTCCCTTTTCCCTTTACCATCTTCTCACTCATTTATCTTTTATTTTTTCTTCTTCTTCTATCTCATCGTCTCTCCAATGGCAATTATCGGGATTCTTGGTCTACAATTAACTGTGGTTGTTTTTTCCTATCACAGCTCTTCTCCATTTTCACATATCAACAAAAACTGTGTCATCGACGGTTCTCCCCTAATCAACTACTCCATCAAAATACAAAAATCAAATTATCATCAACATGGTGCTTACCAGTTTATTAACCACTGTATCCCTCATGTTCATTTTTAACTGTATCTTTTTCTTGTTGATTGTGAAAACATCTAATCAGTCACCAATCAATCCTGATCGTCCCCCGGACTGTCCAGATAAGTGTCAATGTCTTCCAGCAACAGACATACTTGCCGATGGACCAGAAGGTTGGCAAATAGTTTGTGTTGCCATTGGACTTTCAACCGTGCCTGATTACAATAAGGTTCAAATACCAAGGCCAGCATATACTCTGGATTTTGATTACAACAGTATTACTTCACTTCACGTATTTGAAAATGTGTCTGAGCTTCGCTACCTTGATGTATCATACAATCAAATCGGTTCCATTGAACCGCGTGCCTTTTCAGCTTTACCAAACCTCAGTATCTTAAATTTGAGCAATAATCGCCTCTCATCTCTACCAAGCAATTTATTTGAAAATTTGGATCATTTAATGGTCTTGGATTTAAGTGGAAACAAATTCACATATTTACCAGCCGACCTATTTTCCCCATTGTTATCATTAACAATATTAAATGCTGGTAAAAATTTCCTCAGGCATCTCGAGCTTGGTTTGCTTGATAAAAATTTGCGCCTTGAAGTTCTTGATTTGTCTGAAAATCAATTAACATCCATTCCAGTCAGTCTTTTGACCAACAATATGATTTTGAAAACGCTTGATCTTTCAGGCAACTCTTTCGATACAGTGCCAAGTGAAGCTTTACAAGGAATACCAAGTTTGGAAGCTTTATCCATTGACGGAAACCCAATTCGCGTTTTAAACCACCGATCATTCCCTCATCTTCCAAACCTGGCCAATCTAAGTATTCAACGAATGCCATTCCTAAGGACCATTGAAGAGGTCACTTTCTCGTATTTGTGTTCGCTCCAGAAAATTGATATATCTCAGAACCAGAAGTTAACCAGTATTGACCCAGATGCTTTTCTCGATATGCATCAAAGTCCCAACTGTTCCAATTTGAAAACGGTAAATTTGCGGAATAACAAGTTGACCAAACTTCCGCAACTGGCTTTACCGTGGTGCTCCTTGGAAACTGTTGATTTAACTGGTAATCCATGGCAATGTGACTGTGATTTACGCTGGCTGAGGGAATGTCAACATCTTATTAAGCCTGGTCTTAGGTAAGGCTGCAAAACTAATTACAATTAATTGAAGGCAATGTAGTCAAGCAAAGATAATCTAATTAACCAATACTCATGTTTTACCTTGTAAATAATTAACATACCGTTAATCGCCTTCACTGAAACAAACTCACATTCCAATTTATCATTTATACTCATTTTCCTTCTCTTTCTTGTTCCTCAATCTAGGTGTAACCAACCTAAGGAGCTTAATGAAAGAGACTTTATTGACATTGATGTGGAGCAATTTACCTGTGACGGTGATTTTGCTTATGAAACAAGAATACAAAGATTCCTAATCATGATTATCGCCATGATTGCCTTTTTTGTCTCTGGGATGATAATAGCTTTATTTATTCAGCGGCCCATGTTTATGGATTGGGTTTACGGTCGTAAAAAGGGAATCGGTTCCATTTACTATGTTAAAGCACCAATACTTATGACCGAATATTGAAAATACAGTTTCTCTCTCTCCCCCCATGAATCTAATTTAAATATGAGCTTTAAATGTGCCTTGCCTTCATCGTGCCCAACACTAATCACCAATTTTACTTCTAAGTCATAAAGCCACAATTAACCCGATTATTAGGAAAAATTGTTATCAGATAATCAGAAATTTGCCTGTTAATCATTTTTTCCATTATAAAGGGCATTAAGGTTTATTTCTGACAAATATATCTGAAGATAAAGATGAAATCACAAAAGTAAAGGTTGATCAAAATACAAGAGCCAATACAATTGACCGATTCATCTTTATCGTCATGTTATCATAATTTTCATCTCTATCTTCAGATAATTTTGTCAGAAATAAACCTTAACACCCTTTATGTAAATATAACTTAACTTTGTTAAAGTTGCTTTTTATTAATCAAATATTGATAGCAATAACAATAATTGTTAATCAAAATTTATGAAAAATTAAACTTGTTATCTAGTAAATTAGATGGCACCACTGGAATCAACTAAAACGAAAACACGAAATTTTGATTCAAACTCTGAATATCAACAAATTGATACATAATCTTATTATTAATCCTTTCAACATATAATAGTTAATCGCCATATAATCATTAATTCGGTTAAATTCAAGTTCAGTGATAATCTTTTCTAGGGAACTTGATGAACTCTTCTGATTATACAACCATATTATGGATTTATACATTTTATCATATTTTATCACTCATATCTAAGGTTAGTTACTTCATGTGAGAAACGCTCATGTTAATATCCTAAGGATATTAAGATAAGGTAATGAGATAAATGAAAAGCTTTCTTTATATTTACTAGAGACTGTAGCGATCATGACTGATCGCAAATACTGAGTAAATCTTTCCACTGTCTACAATAAAGTTTATCAATACAGACTCAAATTCCAATGAAAAAAACCATCGTCAGTGAGAAGAGCTAAAAAATTTTTAAAACCTTAGATAAAAACCTTAGATTAGAGTAATTTTCAATTGCAGAAATGGCTCCAGTTCTTATGTCCCATGTCAAGTTCGTCCAGTCGCAACCCTAAACTCAAAAGTCAAAGTTTCGGTACTTTTAATCACAGAAAAAAAACTGAAATGTCAAAAGTGAAACTAAAAAGATAATTTGTTACCCTTCACAATGCTTTTGATTACGATTTGATTACGAAGTTGAGTTTGAAAATGATTACAATAACTGGTTATCTGACAAATTGAGCCATTTTAATTAATTAAATTTAAAGGATATAAAAAATTTAATAAAGTCAGTCATGATTTTCATTAATTCACCGCGTGAAATAGCCTCAGAAAACTGTTGGTAAATTTCAGTGACCAGATTGATGAGCTGCAAAAATCTCCCAATAAGACGAGAATCGTTGTCATCGATTTTACCAAACATCAGCTCAGTTGGATCCATGCCCAAAGGTAAACATGTAATAGAAACAAAATTGAAACAAATAACACCAAAAATAGGAATCAGATAAATTAATTTCATCTTGAATTCAATTGAAACAAATAGCAAAAGGAAATGTAAAAACCTTGAATTGAAGCTGATCAAAAAGATTGCATTGTTAAAGTAAAATCCAAGACAGTTTACCATAGAATCGCAATATTCCCAATCTTAGATGAGTATTGCGTATCTGCGTATTAAACTAATTTGTTTATTCATGATTTATTAAATTTTTCAATCCTTTAATTGATGTCAGCTTATATTGATCCTATTCTGGAAGATTGGGCTTCAAATAATTTACTCTCATATGGAATTATGTTGATGATTTTGAGTAGCTTTAAAATGTTATTTCATTTGGCGACAATTGGGTTAAATTCATTTTTTCGAGATGTTTTAAGGCAGAAAACTTACATTCCTGATTCAGTTACAGCTTTCAAAGCATTTGTTGATACTTTTACCGTCTTTGTTAGTTCACTTTTTGCCATTATGGGATCATCAGTTCCGGTTACTTCATTCATCACTCTCAGTCTTTACCTAGTAATGACTCCATTACAAGCGGCACTTCAAATTTGCATTTGCATGAAGTGGATGTTGCATGGTAATAACACTCAACACACTTATATTTCTGGGTCTAATCTAATGATTTATTGCAATTTTTATTCTTATAGATATGAAGCATCCAGTCTATCCACTGATTGAGACTTCATTAGATTTGCCAATCTCTATTATTCAAATACTTGGATTTAGTGTTGCGATTCCATTATTTTATCGCGAATTTTTAATATTCAATGCAAATTACGGTTGAAACAAGCTTTAATGCTACCAGGTTTTATTAGAATCAAGTAATTAATATTTGTTCAATTTATACACTTGTAAAGGATTGTGAAGACATTGGAAACTGGAGAAACTATTAACCTAAACAATCAACAATATTTTATTTATATGACAGTAGAAAGTCAAAGATTTGAAGAAAATAATCCTTTTAGGTTACATGGTGAATCTGTATTCATTTAGATGTTTATAATATATTACAGATGTGTAAAGCATTACACGGCAATACTTTTTACCTTTAATAAATTATGATAGAAATAATTTGTTTTTTTTATTCAAGAGAACAGCAAACTATCAATGATTTGCACTGATTAAGCACTAAATTGGTGGTGTGTCAAAATAACCATTTCAATGTAACAAAATCACGTATAGTTCGAGGTATTGGTGGGTGAGAGTCTAGGAAGTCACTGATTTTTTGTGAACCGCAAGCACGAATCAAAACAATTCTAGCTAACAATTTGAGTTTCATTGGTTTATCCTGGTTTTTCATCCAGTCCAGGAATTCGTGAAAAGCAATCATTTCACTTTTATACTGTCGATCAATGTAATCAATATGGCACGAGGTGAATCTCAATTCTGATCGGTTAACAGTTGCAAAATTATCGTCAAATTTATAACCTATCAAATAGAGAAGTTTAAGGCAATCACTCGATTTTGAACTGAAACGGAATCGATCCAGTTTAAGACCATTGACTAGAGAAGGGTTGAAGTTGATAAGTATTCGAGTAATTTCAAGTAGACCTTGACGAAGTGCTTCCAGAAGATAATTCGAGTCAAGGTAAGCCTTTCGCTGTAACAACAAAGACACAACTTGGGGTGAATCAAACTCTATGGCTAATCCTAATGGCGTTGTCCCCATGGAATCATAACTGTCAACATTACCACCATAATCAAGTATCCTTTGAATAACTTCCTGGTTACCATTTTGAACAGCTAAATGGATTGGATAGATGTTTAATTTACAGGGTATTTGGGAACAACCAGCCGCGGTTAATAATTGTACTGCCACTAGATCACCTTGAGCCGCTGCATAATGTAAAGGGGTCATCCCATCCTGATCTTGACAATTAACATCAACTCCAGAGGCAATCATCTTGGATAATTTAGAGTATTCGTGACATCTGACGGTCCTATGGATCTTTGGGACCTTAAATGGACACGGTCCACTGTCTGAACTGAAAACATAATCCAAGGTATGACCAGGACCAGTGCTCCTGGCTCCTTGTGCGTTACCCATTTATCACAATGTAAACACAAGACTGATATATACAGGTTTAGTTATTCCAGTTATTTAGGTTACGTCAAAAAAAGAAAGGGAAAATAGGAAAGATCATAAAAACAAACAAAGGTATCAGCTGACAAATGAAAATTAAGATGCAAACAAATTGATGTTGACTATATTGATAGGCTGTTGATTCAATGTTATTTTATTTGATTCTGAAGATCATCTATTGTAACAAGGGAACAAAATATACTGAACATAATTTTTGCTTATTGAGAACACTCACAAAAAATGAAGGTTGAAACCTATTTTATCACCAAATATTGTCACTGAGCCAGTTGTTAATAAGGCACAATTGAAAAATATTTTATCCCTTGTATACCAAAAAGCCATTGTTACCACTCATTACCTCAGTGCAATCAAAGTAAAACCCTCAACACTTCACCACGGTAACAGTTGATTTCCTCCCCCACCAATTTTAGGATGCAAATCTAATTTATTTAAATAAATGAGCGCTTTACTTAAGCATTCAATTGAAAAAATTGATTTACATAAATGCTGGTTTGTAAATGATGATAATGGAAGCGAAATGAAATTTTTCGAGCCAAAAGACTAACTGCGTTTCAACTCAATATCACAAATGAAAATATAGCCAAATATAACTGTAGTAAAACAAGTAGAAAATTTAATGCTTTAGGATTTTTACAATTAACTTTGATTAGATTCTTTTAAAAGCCACATTTCAATATTTTCAAAGACCCACCATCTCTCTCAATTAAACACTTAAATCCGACTTCAATCTAACCAGTTCACATTAGTCTCCTTGGTAACAATTGCTTGAAAAATATCACACGTCTTAATTGCGTACAAGAATTAATCTTTCGAGAGTTTCATTGATGTTGATGAACGAAAAAATATAATGGTCCTCTGATGACATCATACTACTTCAATCATGAGAGATAGCGTATCTTCGAATCATTGAAAATATTAATATCCAAACTGATTGTGTTGATATAAAAAATAGTTACGAAAAATTTAATGAATTCTTTGTAGTTTTGTGATTTCTCAACCTGACATTCTTGTGATCAGTACATCTTCGATAATTTTAATACCAAATTAACATTATATAGCTTCCAAAACCTGTAACGACAAAAAAAAAACTAGATTATTATGAAATTCGATGGCATAGCTGATGGAAATTACCTTCACAGCTCCTTCAGTGTTACCGGCTAAAATAACATTTGATTCTTTTCTCCAACAAACGGCGGTTATTGCACTTTGACTGATATTTTTGTGAATCCAATTCGACTAGAAATAAATGATAAAACACAAGAAAATAATAAATTAGGGAAAATCATATGGATTAGAATCAATTTACCTCGATTCCGGTAGAAGAAATTGGTCTATCGAAATCAAAAGAGTAAGTTAATATTGGCTTGGAAAATCCCTTGTAATAGATATAAATTGCATTGTTTTCACTTCCACAACAAATATATTCATCACTTGTTGCTAAACCAACAAATTTATTCACATTAGAATGACCTTTGAATGTTCTTTCATATGGTTTTTCACTACTAATGTTCCATAATTTACAAGTGCTGTCAGTAGATAATGAGACAAACTCGGTAGAACTCATGAATTTAACATATGAAACAGTGTCATGATGTCCTTTGAAAATAAATTCCGGTTTGCTTGGATTCCTCAAGTCATAATAATAAATGTTATTATCAGCTGAACAGAATGCTAAGTGGTATCGACTTGTAGGATGAAATTTGACTCCACAAACATTAGTAAAATATCCTTTCAGGGTTAAAATTGAATCATCCACGTTTAATGACCATAATTTAACTGAAGCATCATCAGACCCGGAAGCAATCAGTTTGGTATCGACTTTGTTACAATCAACAGACCAGCAGCGTTTCAGATGCTCATTAAAAATGCTGACATGTTGTTTCGTGGATGTGTCCCAAACTGTTACAGCACCACCATAATCTCCAGAAACCATAAAGTTTTTGTAATAATTAGACCAGCTTATCGAGCTAATTTTAGTCAGGCATGATAGTTCGGCAATCGGATGTGGTGCAATGTTTTCATCTATCAACATTGAATAATCATAAAGCTTGATTATTGCAGCAATGCCACCAATAGCAAGAATTTGACTATCTTTATCAAATTCAATGGATGTAACGATATTAGAGGAATTGGAAGGATTGGAAAGATTGGCAGGATAGGAAGGATTGGAAGGATTGGCAGGATTGGCAGGATAGGAAGGTTCGGAAGGATCGGAAGAATCGAAAGAATCGGAAGAATCTCCATATGATAAAGTGCATAAAGTTTTGAAATCTCCAAAAAGTGTTGTTCCATAGAGAATCTCCATAAATTCATTTAATTCATCTGGTTCCATTCTGTCTGTAGAAGCCGAGTATGATGCTTTTGATAAAGATGCAGAAGAGTTGCTCTCGGTCTTTGCTGCCGACCTCAAATTTAAATAACATTCTTCTAGATCGTCATATAGAAGCTTGATTCTGCTCTTTCTTTCATCCAACTGTGAGAGAGTCCCTGTTAATTTAATATCTTTATGAGAGCTAGTATCAGTGGAGGCAAAAGTAGATTTAGATGCATTAGTTTCAGAATCGAAATCACCACTTTCCATGTTTTGCTGACTAGACGTATGTTCAGGACTTGTACATAGACTAGTTGAAGAGTATTCTGAAACACTGGCGATATCATGGGCTGGTTGGTCATCTTTTTCAGCAACCAGAGAGCTTTCAATTTGTTTAAGTATCGTAAAATCCACCCTAATAATTTTCAGTTCATCAGCAAGTTTATCTAATTCTTCTTGCTTGCGAATTTGTATACTTTTTAGGAATTCTTTAAACAATTCAACTTTGATGACTCTTGAAGATTTCTCTAGTTTCTTTTTTCTCTTCTGTAGCATTTCCACAAGAAACTCTATATCATCAGGCTCGAGATTCTGTGATTTCTCCAAGATTAGCTTATGCCACGCACTATGGTCCCTGTTTATATCAGACAATCTGAATAAGTTGTCTGCTTTTTTGGTCACTCTTATAAATCTTTCGATCATATAATTAGGATAAGTCTTATGGACTGTATAACCACATTTAGGACAAAATTTAGAGGTTTCCAAGTTTTTGGTGATGCATTCATGACAGTAAGTATGACCACATTCTGTAACATGGGCATTAACAATAATATTATGACAAATAGGACACGAAAGCTCATCTAATTGACAGGGCAGTGATTCCTCAAAACAACTGGGTTCTTCATCAGTAGAGGCGCAATCATTGTCTCCTGGAGTACTTGATAGACGTAAACGTTTACTGCTTGACGTTGATGGCTCATCTTCCATTCTAAAAAGTACAAACTAAAAATAAAATAAATCAACAAATTCACAATATGAAATACAGATGGTTAATTTTATGGTTAATCCGAACTGCATAACATGATGTTTGTAAACACAGGCATAGAAAAATATCCGATCTAAGATTTGTTTATTAAAGATATTTATATCAGTACAATGTATCATTGCTCCTTTTCATTGGCAGACCAAGTTTAACGGTTAAACTTTAACCACAATCAGACACTTTGGCAATCAGGCAAAATTTTTAAATAAAATAAACTGTTCTTGTTAATCAAATATCAAGCATTAGACTTTAGTGAGTGTATTAACTTGCCTGTAACTCATTGTCAATAAAGACTCTTTCATTTGAGAATCAAGTAACAAAAGCTTCTGTACCTTTACGATTTAATGACAGTAAAAAAAATTCAAAATCGACAATTAAAAAATATTCATTGCTTTTTTCTCTTATAAAATGATAGTTACATTTAATCAAAAGATTGCGTAAGTTGATTTGGTTGAACATGAAATAAGAACATTGTTAGTGCAAATTAATTACAGGTAATCTTTAATTAAATAATATAAATCAAGATAATGGTTCAAATAATTAGTCAACTGTCATGAGACTAGATTGATTGTAAGGTAATTTAAATTTATGTTGTTGTCACATTTACAATTGAAACGTTATTCTGGTTACCCAGTTGAGGCTGTTGATTTGGGTTTACGATTCGCTGCAACAATTTGACTCTTTGTTTCATAACTGAGTTAAGTCTAGAGTCTCTTGATTGTGAACTTACTAATTCAATTATAGCTTCAAGCATCTCTTTAATTTTAACTAACAATTTCTTAAATTGCCTAGCTTTGGGTCTCGTTTCTGATTTTGGTGCCGCATTTGATCGTAAATTGGCTGTCTGTTGATCATCAATGTCCAAATCATCATAATTCAAATCATCCCCAGTCGCTGTCTTGTTTTCAACTAAAGATGGAGTTGTATCTAAAAGATTATCGATTTATTAATCAATGGTTATTTCTAAAATATTAACTTTTTAATCTTACCTGATGCTTTAATACTAATTAATGGGACACAAAAGATTGTTAAAATCAAAATAAAGATTGAATTCATTGTGGGTTATGTGCTCAGAACTCTAGTAAGACAATATTGAGTTTGAGTAATTCACAGTTGATTAATTCGTCCGTATTGGTTGAATATCATTTGATTCATTTGATTAACAGCTTGTTAACAAGACATCGAGAGTCAGACCAACATGTAACGTATAACAAAATAAACGTATCATATTCCAAACAGTAATTCTTAAACTCAGAGCATACACACTTCGTTGCTTTGTGTTGACATAGACATCTAATTATGTCATCGACACAAAAGATGAATTTTAATTTAAATAATATTAAATCGTTGAGATTGTCAATTTAATCAGTTAATCTGGTATTTAGTAAGTTGAATTGACCCAACGCTGAAATTTGATTTTAGCGGAATTTGAAATAGCCTTGGGATCAGATCCCTTTAGGATTTTCACTACCCAGTCCGCATGCTCTTTAGTCCTGAGTATTCTGTCTTAATTGATGTTGGTGGATCTAGTTTGTTTAGAGCATTAATTTTAATTCTTTAAATCTATTTAATTATGGCTCCTGTATTAGGCCAATTCGGAAGGACTGTATTGAGTAATTTCGCCAAAGGATATAGCCATCCAAAGGTTAGTATTGATTGTTTCGATCCTCAGTTTTTTTGACTTATTTCTCATTGCACTCATTCAATGAGTATGATGCAAGCAGTTACTATCTGTGACCTTTTATGTCCTTACTTTGATTGTTTTAATTTAAATAATATTTTTTATCACAAATTTCACATTTATTTCGATTATCCAGGTTTACTTATCTAATACTAGTTCAAGCTTCCGTGATATGTCACAAGGAAAGAAAATTGTGAGTATCTTATGAAACCCATTAGCAATATTTATTTCCAGCAAATACTTTGCTTAACTTATGTTATCTCTATTCGTCTTGTTTGATCTTGTTCTATCAACAGTTATTAACCACTGGCTGTTTCTTAACCACAGCTGCTGCAGGATTAGCTTACTCTCTCAATGAATCTGTCAAAGCTATTGATTTAAATTTGCATCCACCGAAATACCCATGGCCACATAAGGGTCACCGGTAAGAATAATGGAAAATTTTTTTTCATGTTAAAAGCCACTTTCATGTTACTTTTTGACCTCTCTTCATTTTGACTGTTTATTTTAGCCTTAATTATTTATCTAGCCTATTTAATTGAATCTTTTATTGCAGTCATGAGCCTGAATTATTGGCTGCTATTCCTTTTCGGAAGATTGAATTGGATAAGGCAATTGGACTATATGATGCTGCCAGGTGAATTAAGAATTTTTCGCTACTTTAAAAATTCCTATGCTAATGCTTGATTTCTTTATAGCTTACGTCGAGGATGGCAGGTCTATAAGCAAGTGTGCGCCGCTTGTCACAGTCTTAGGTGAGTCATGAAATCTGTTAATTACTGAATAGTTAGCAAATTTTAATCTGAATTTTGTTTTCATTCATTCACACAGATTTGTAGCATACCGACAGTTCGTTGATGTTTTCATGACGGAAGATGAAGCTAAAGCTGAAGCTGCTGAGGTAATTCATTTCACTGAAATTATGTGATCTAGTCCTAAATCTTCTCAATAATTTTTCATTAGGCTACGATTACAGATGGACCTGATGCCAATGGTAAAATGTTTCAAAGACCTTGCAAATTGGCGGATTACATACCAAGTCCTTATCCCAATGAAGAAGCTGCTCGAGTCGCTAATGGAGGAGCCTATCCACCAGATCTTTCGAATATTACTATAGGACGAGAGGGTGATGAAGATTATGTTTTCAGTTTACTTCGAGGTTATGCTGATCCACCTGCAGGGGTTGAGCTAGGAGAGAATCAACACTTTAATTTGTACATGCAGGGTAACGCAATTGCTATGGCTCAAGCTTTGTATAATGGATTAATTGAATATGATGATGGAACACCAGCAACAGCCAGTCAAATGGCTAAAGATGTTACTCAATTCTTGGCATTCTGTGCTACCCCTGAATTAGAATCATGGAAGAAATACATCTTCAAGGTATGATTTTTTTCTTAAAATTTTAGCCACCGTCTTTTTGGTATCTCTATTTCATTATTTAATTTATCTTTCTTTCTGTTTCATCTAACAGTGGTCAATCATTTCAACGTTCTTATTTGGACTTTCATGGTACTACAAACGCCATTTATGGGCATCTCTTGTTTATCGAAGAGTAGCTTATCGAGATGTAAATAAGAAACATTAAGGTCTTTACGTTATGGTTATCTCAAACTTGACAACAACAAAGTTGTGGAGTTTTAATTTAAAAATCTACAAAAGAACCATTAGTTGATGAAAAAACAAATTGCGTTCATTGTCGTTTTTTTCGTATGTTAATAATTAATGAAGCTGATATACATAATGTTGCCAATACAACGCAAAACTTTCTTACAAAACTGATGCATAATGGTAACAGAAGAGCAATGAAAAAAGTGTCGAGTACTGTTTCAAAATCCTCGATAAACACTATTTTCCTTGTCCAATTCAAGAGTTGCAAAGTCAGTTAGTAGACTAATGGTTGCAAATGCAACTCTTACCTTTCCTAAGTTTTGCTCTTCAATAATTGTATTTAATTTTTCTTTTTCCCATTCCAATCAGAGTTGAGAGGGTAGTTTTTAATAAAGGGAATTCAATGAATAACTCATTGGATTTATAGATCGTTGTAAAAATTAAAAATAGTTTTTTTGTATTTATACTAAAAAGTACAAAATATCAAGCAATTCAAAAATACCTAATATGTAATCGTTCTATGTGCACTACTTAGGTGATTGTCAAGAAATCATTGATTGTTCCGAAAGTATTAACTGTATGCAACATTTAAATTAACATGTAGTTAATAGACTAATGATGAAAAATTTCATTTTCATATTATCACAATCTGATTTACAACGATTATAATCACCTTAATTGAACTGATAGTAACGAGTCTCATACAGCGCGAAATCAAGATGCTTAACTAATCCATAAGATGTAGTCCATAAATAGTTGATTGGTTACTATATTATTTCTTGGTACTACTTCATCAAAATAACGTTGCAAAGGGATTCAATTTTAATTTCATGAATATTATTCTTAGGTAGAATATTCAACTTTTTAATTTTAAAAATTTATTTCATTCAGATCAAAGAAATATATTGCTATAAATAATCTACTAGATCAGTATGTAGATCAAATATCATTTTACCTTTAAAAATTTAAAATTAAGATTTAGCTTTTTCATTCCAAATATTACGTGTATTAAATAATTAGCATGTCGCGCTATTCAACTGAAGGAAATGACACAGAATACTCGGAATAAGTTTCTTCATGAACAAATTTCTTGTCTGTACAATTTCTTGGACCAGGCGTGACATGTAAGCACAAAGATTTCTGATAATAATCTATCGGGACAGAATTTTTGGATTGCGGTCAAGTTTCTTTATTATGAGCATGGAAATAAATAAATATCGCTCTTATTTCTGTAAGAACTAAATATCCATATAAAAACCGAGAATGAAAGTTCAGTTGAAGCATCTGATCTCTACTCAAGTCTTAACTCGAAAGACAGTTTTGAACGAAAAAAGAGGTATCAACGTTGGACATACAATATTGGTGTAGCTTCAATTGTTAAATCGAGTCAATTTCAGGGACTTTTACAAAATTTATTATTAATGACCATGAACAACAAGTAAAGGCCATCATTTCTCGTCCTTTTGATTCAAAAAACATCAGAACAGAAATTCAATTAGAATCATTCTTTTTCTAATCAAGATGGAAGTATCAAATCGCAATATAATGTTCGTTTACTAAATATTCATGATGGTTAATATTAAAATTTTGTAAAAGTCCTGGGTCAATTCTTACAATTGTTATTCAAATTTTGAAAAACTATTCTCGGATTAATATCTTGGGATAAATTTTTACAACTGTTTACTTAAGTGTCCAAATGAATCCAAAACCAATTTTTTCGCTAAATTTCATATCTTTGTACCATAAATCTGGTTTACTCGAAGAGTAAAGGACCAAGCTTTTGTCATCTTTACTTATCCCAACTATAAGGTATGTACTTAGATTCGTTTACCATTTACTGTTAATCTACTGTGTTATGAGTTGTTTTACCAAAGAAGCTTTTGAAATCAAATTAGCGTATCGATGCATTATTCTTAATGCCATCTTTTTACTCTCACTCTAAGACACAATAAAAACTTTAAGTTTAGCTATACTAGGCAATTGAAAAAGCGTTTTTTCCGCGATTTTCGATACGTCTGAAGCTTAAGCATCAAATTTATTGGTCAATGTAACAGTTAAATTAATATGCATGAATGTGATTAGTTTTTAAAAATTTGAATGAAAGAGGAAATGTGAGTGAATCTTCATGATGTGACTGATATATGAACTGAAAAAAATGTAACTTGGTTAAATTACTTGGAAAGTTGACAATACTTAAAATAGACTAGCATTTCATTCAATCTACTTCTGCCATCCTTTCCCCACAAAACAATTGACCTTCACTCAAGAGTATCACAGCCAAACAAATAACTTTTATCATTATCTGAACCAATTCCTAGCATTTATTTTCTTTGTTATTAAATACACATTAATGTTCAATAGCTTAACTTATCAAGTTTATCTTCCTGGTCATTGGTTAAAATGACTTTTTCCAAATTTTATGTTTTTGCTTTATTTTTGCCTTTTTCACTCATATTTTTACTGTTTTTGCGCTAAGTTTATAATTTGTGCTCTTCTAATACTTTGCTGTTATTTATTTCAGTTTTCGAGTTTTTTTTCCCAAAAATATGGCTCATTCAGTTTGTACCTACGATGGTGATTTTCATTGTGACCAAATTTTTGCCTGCTATTTGATTAAAAAGCTGCTCCATGTTAAACCAACTATAATTAGGACACAAGATCCATCTGTTATTGATAAAAGTGATTTTGTGATTGGAGTTGGATCAGTTTATGATCATAATAAGCAACGTTATGACCATCATCATCTTGATTTGACATTAAAATCATTGGACTCAAGTAAACCATCTAAGATTAAATTAAGCTGTGCCGGACTTGTCTATCATCATTATGGAAGAGAAGTTATTGCAAAGATTCTTGGTCTAACCGAACCGTGTTTCAAAGATGAAGTTGAATCCCTTTTTGATGTAATTTATGAGAATTTTGTCCAAGAAATTGACGCCATGGCCAATCGTACTCCCATTTGTGAAGGTGAACCCAACTTTAAAATTGGTACCGATTTGACGTCTCGTATCAACCGCTTAAGATCTACAAATTCATTAGATGATACGGAAAATGATCTCACTGAAAGGTAAGCGATTTAATAGTTTGTTCTGTTATTTAGTTGTGCCACTAAAGTCATACTTAATCAATACGTTTCCGTTTATTTTTCCTAAGATTTTCACAAGCCATCGTTCTTGTTGGTAATGAATTTGAAGATCTAACAAAGTATTATGGCAATATTTGGTTACCAGCAAAGACTTTTGTCAAAGAAGCTTTACTAAACTGTGAGAAGGTACATTCTTCGGGAGCCATAATTGATTTAAGCCAATCTGGAGGAATGCCATGGATCGAGCATTTGATTAACATTGAAAGAGAGCTAAATATTGAAGGGCAGATTAAGTTTGCCATTTTTTATGATGAATCCGGGATTTGGAGACTATCCTGTGTGCCTGTTAGCTATTCGTTAAGTGAACTTCGTATTTCTTTCCATTCTCATTGGTATGGTTTAAGCTATCACAAGCTTTGTGATATTACTGGTGTTCCAGGCTGCATTTATATTCATCCACTTATTGGTGATTTTGAAACGAAAGAAGCTTGCATTGCCATTGCCGAAAAGATGCTTCAATCAGATGCAGAGAAACATCTAAACCTGAACAAATCCAATTCGCTTTCTGATGGCTCATTTTACTCATTGACCGAAAACCTATCAGCGGAAGAAAATTTGAATGAAGCTAACGAACAGGAGCAGAACGATGGAGATTCGCAGAAAGTAACGGTATCGAGTATTAAACATGTTAATAATGATAATTGGATCGATAAAACTGGTGTTGATAGCGATACTGAAAACGATGATTTTGTCAATCAAAACCAAGAACCTATTCAACTTGAAGGCATCAATAAAGATCTAACTAATCAAAGTAATTTAAACAAAGTGAAGTCTGGTGAATGTGAAGAGTTGACAAAAATTATTGATTCCAATAATTTTATCAATGAAAATGATGTAAATGCTGATGAAAATGAAGACAGTGATCATGGTGATAAAGTGGATTATGGTGAAGAATATTTGGAGACGAATGAAGAAGAAGAAGAAGAAGAAGAGGAGGAGGCAGATGAAGGAGAAGAACAGGAATTGTATGAAGAAGAGTGTGATGAATTTGATCAACATGAGTATTGTCCGATATCTCATCTTATTACTATTCTTGAAAATGGCTGTCATCTTTATTCAATTCCACCTCCTTCACTCCCACTTGCTGAATATCATTTCTGTGTGGTTTCAGCTCTAGTCGATCCAAGTGAATTTTACATTCATTTATCCAATGATGACTCTTATCAATTGGATGATATTCAAGAACAATTATCCAATCATTTTGCAATCATTCAATCTGATGATTTTGATTTGCCTGATGATCCAAATTTGCTAATTGATTCTTGTTGGGCTGCCATTTATCCAACTGATAATGAATGGTGCCGAGTTAGGGTTATTGATTTAATACATTCAGAAGAAGATTTACAAGAAGAAGATTCAGAAGCTCCAGAAGATATAAGGTCTCGAAAAATTTTAGTTAAATATATTGATTATGGTACAGAAGAAGTCATAGTTATTGGCGATTTAAAGCCTCTTCCTGTCGACTTGATCAACATTCCAGCCTATGCTGTCCGTTGCCGTTTGTCACATATTTATCCTCCACCTGAAGGATGGTCTATTGAATGTTTAAGATATTTTGAAGATTTGACCGGAATAAAGATTGAACAAATGGTCACAGTCTATGTTACAGAACGACCAAGCAAAAATAATTATGAAGAACCTCTTTCAGTTTTTTTATGGTTTAGTGATGCAGCATTAGGTCAGGGTAAAGATATTTTAGTTAACGCTGCCTTAGTGAAAGCTTCTTATGCCCTTACTGACTCGATGGATTGGGTATTAGAAGCTGATGCTCAATCGATAGAAGAAACTCCTGAAATACATTCGAATAAATTTGCTGTTGCAACTTGCTCACAATTCAAATCAAATTCAATTGACTTTACCTCAGTGAGTATTTTGATTTGCTAAGCATGCAACTAAAAATATTTCATATGCAACATTTAAACTATGATTTAGCATGTTTCATTTCATCTTTAGTTATGATTAATCTTTTATAGCCAAAAATTGAATAAGCTCCATCTATTGTTATTATTGCATAAATTTTTAACCATATTTAACTTATTAACTTATATTAACTATAATATGATTCTTAATTTCACCGTAAGCTTGCCAAATTTGACAAATAAATGTTAATTTTAAAATAAAACCAATAGTTTACTAAATTGCACTACATTCGGTTCACTCGTAGTTTATTAAAATTAACTGATTGCATTCTTTATTTTCAGGTTAAACGTTCATCATCAATGAGTGCGATCGAGGAAGAGATTCCTGATGATTGGGATCCAATGAAAGAAGACCATAGAGCTTTGACAAATACTTATGCATTTGACCCTTCGGATACTGGAACAGCTATTCTAGGATACAAGAGCGGAGATTTGGATAAAGTTTGTCAACATTTTTTGAACGGTTATTGTAAATATGGTGAAGGCTGTGTTTATAAACACTTAACACTTTCTCAAAGTAAGTTACCTGAAACTCAATTGAATTATTTTTAATTTAATTGTTTTGTTCATTTTTTTATTCTCAGTGGATTCCTTGGACACTGAAGAAGTGCTTTTAGACACTTTTCAATCAGAACTCGTCAAAGTAGGCATGAGCTTAAAAGTGATTGTAACTGAATGTTTAAGTCCATATTCCCTTTATGTTAAACCTACTGAGGACATACTTCTTGAACAGAAATATGAGTCGCGAGTAGGTGCGCATTATGATTTCATCGACCCAACGTTGGAAAATTATCTCAACTTAACAAAGGAAATGACTGATTTCTATCGAAGAGCAGAAAACAAAGAAAATTTCTTAATTTATCCAGCAATTGGAAGTCTCGTTGCTGCTAGAAGTGATTCTGTCTTCTTTCGTGGAAGAGTGATTGACATGAGCTACGACGAGGATGAACTCCATATCATGAATATCGACACAGGAGTTGAGTTGATGGTTGATAGAAGAGAGGTTCTTTCATTGAAACCAAAATTCGCAACATTACCTCCAGCCGCTGTTCACTGTGCTGTCGATGTTCCCCAAGGAATATCTATTACTGACCAAGTCATGTAAGAATCTTGAAACTTACTCAAAAATTTAAACCTGATGTTTATATTTCATGCTATTCTTTCCAACATCTTCTTTCGTCAGGAATGATTTCAGCGATTTGGTTCTTCACAAAAGATTTAGGGTTCAATTTGTTGACAAGTAAGTACACTAAGCCTCACAGTTTCTTATTACAGTCAAATTACAAATCCAATGCTTTTACTTTTTTAACATAGAGACATGGAAGGACGCTACAAAATAAACTTATTCAATCTGGACGGAGAACCATTTATCATCAATTGGGATCTTTTATAATTAAATTTAAAGTTACGAAACAAATTATTTGTTCTTTGTTTGAGTTAACTGTTGGAAATTAAAATAAAGTGTTGAAATTAAAGTGATGTTCACTGACCATGAAGGGCCGAATGACTTCATGAATTAGCTATGCTTGATGCTTTGAACTATGAAAAAAATTGAATGGCTCAGACAAATTAAGATAAATAGTTATCAACTTATCTGTAATCGAAATTTATTCTCGTTTTTATTCGGGTTATGTTAATGCAAAGTAGCTTTATGAGCTTACTTTATGATTTAAAAAGCAAACAAAAACTACTTGGACAATCTTTTTGAGAGTTTTAAATCAGATTTTATAAGAAAATTCGAAAAAATAGCTAGAAAAGGCCACCAATTCAACAAAAATGTTTCACTTAAAGACTAAGTCAAGTTATAGTGATAGTAATATTATTTGATTTAATTTCAAATCAATCGTATAAACTCAGTTCCTTTTTCACTGTCAATATTTTTCCATTTCTATATCTTCTCTTTTTCGGGTCGAATTCTCAACTCGCTTTGTAGCAATTTTCCGCAAATAGTAAGGTAATACTGCACTAATTGCTACATAAACCAACGACAAGGCACCTATGTAGTAAACAAAAATGATAGGATGTCTTTCAATGTAGACAGATAAAATGGCAGTGTGAATGGTTTCACCTAGAGTACCACAAACCAGAATAAAAGATGTGATTGAGTTTGACATGTGAAAATATTTTTCCAATGAAGCAAAAGATATTGAAAAAACGGGTGAATAACCGATTCCAAGCATAACAAAGGCAATCCATGCATAAATAGCTTTGGAAGCAGCATTAGGTACCAGAGCGACAACACCACCAAGTATAATAAGTAAATTGAAATGAAAAAGTCGACTCTCTTTAATTAACAAGGTAAGTGGAATGAAAATTAGACGGTAAAATGAAAAGGTAGACCAATAGACTGTAGCCAAAAGAACAGCAATTTGCTTTTCCATTTTAAGATCAGCCTTGACAGCAAAAGCAGTACACAAGTTGCCTGCAACGGAAAACATAGATCAGGTCAATTGAACTTTTAAATTATCAAGCTAACTACATTTTATTGAAATAAACTTACCGATTGCTGCTTCTGAACCAAAAGTTAAGTTTGCCAGGATTGCAACCATAACGATAGCAATAACCTTTTTAATTTTGCTTGTTTCAACGGCATTTACATCAACTTTTTTGTCTTCATCTTCATCTTTTCCGGCTTTCAAATTTCTTTCATAAAGATAACAGAAAAAGACTGGGACTGAAACAAGGACCCATATACCGCCTAAAATAAGAAACGAATATTGAACTTTAACCTGATCTGGTGGATAGCCACCAATGTATTTCTTGTCATCAGGAACGGTTCCATTTCCAATTAAAATTACAGTTGCGTTTGTTGTCTCTAAATCCCTCAAATGTTCGGTATTTGGAAGGAGAAAGGGTCTGGTGAAAATAGGTGTAATTAAAGCCCCAACACCATAACTCATGTGTAAAACTTGAAGCCAATTGATTCCTTTTGCACCCCAAATCCTCAATATTATCACATTACAATCTGTCGAGCATGTAAAAATTTATACTCAAATCAATAGTATAGAGTTGTTCAAGAAAAGGGTGAAAGAAAGCTTTTCGCTCTTACAAATGTCCAAGATTCCTTGTGCAAAGCCAGAAACTACGATACAAGAAATGATGACTTCAAGTATTTTAAACCAAGGTGCGATGATGAGGAAAAGGCCAGCAATCAAATCAGCGAGTGAAAGAGCCAGGTAGTCATTGATACGTTCACCGAGAATGCCACCTTTACGGGAAGTCAAAACTTAAGTTATACAATTGTAACAATTTGTTAACACTTTAAACTCAAACTGTTCTTAATCGAAATAAAGCATGATTAATCTTTCATTGGGTGCTAAACTGATTGATATCAATATTACAACAGTGATTACTCAATAGAAACTTGATTAATATTGTTTTATTCCAGTATAACTTATCAAGACCATCAAGATAATCGCAAAAAAATGATAAAGTCTGTGTTACAGTTAACCACTTAATTGCCTTCCAAGTTGAATCCATTTGAATCATTTAAATAAATTAACTTACATGCAGAAGCTCCAATAATATATCCGATGGAACGGACCTGAACAAGCTTGGAAGTAGCATCAAAAGATCGCTGAACACGAATTTGAAGGTCAAGTAATGAACTTCCAACTAAAGTATTGGTTCCACCCAAACCAGCAAAGGTTATGTATGTTAAAATTGATTTGAATATCTTGTATTTATTGACTTTTATGAATTCAAATAACTTCATTTTCACTTTTTCTTGGCACTTTCAACAGGTAACAATGAAAACTCACATGTGAATTCATGAATGAACTACACTATGTAGACACTTGAAGGTATTGTGGTTGATGATCGTGATTTAGTTGATGAATAGCAAGGATGTGAATAGAGCCTGCAACTGCATATTTGAACCGCACTAAAAAAATCAGTTTTGTCTGTTGATTAAACTTTTACATTTGAGAAGAAATAAATTCCTCTAAGATTCAGAAAGTGGCGGAAATCTTATTGAAAAAATGCATTAACAGCAATATAAAATAATCATCGTTCGTTTGTTAGTCAAATGTAATCAAAAGTGGATCACCAAAGAATAAAAATGATGAAAGTGCCAATGAAAGAGTCAAAGTCAATTGTTTAATCCCACTTTTACAGTATCTCATAACAATGTTTATTTCACATCAGAATATAATCTTATCAAGACGAAAAAACTTATTACTTTACATGCTATTGAAAAAGCATGTTGCATAAAGTAATGAGCTTTTCTTCGTTAAATGGTTCTTGGGTAAAAACTTGCCAAATTGCATTTCATAGTTTACTTTGATTGAATAGAGTGATTTTGAACTCATTTTATTCGGTGGTTTCGGATTTTTTTGAACCGGGTGACTCCAAGCAAATTGTAACTGGACCATCATTAACAATATTGACATGACAAACTGTCTGAAATCGTCCCTCTAGAACAAAAAGATATATATTCATCATCAATTCTAGCAGTGAGTTGGTAAGCAAGAAAACTCAACTTTACCTTTAACCAAATCAGGATCGTAACTTTTCTTCATTTTTTCGATGAAAAGTTGATACAACTCACGAGATTTGTCGGGCGACATTGATTGGTGAAAGTCGGGCTTATTGCCTTTCATAACTGCATACAGAGTGAACTGCGAGTAGTCAAGGTTTAAACATGGAATTAAGCCACACAGTTTTCTGGATTAAGAATTGTATCAGAATACCTGAGAACAACAAAGGATTTCATATTTTTTATCTTTGACACTGAGATCCCATCTTTTACCATCTTCGCCATCAAATATCCTCATATTTATCAATTTACGAACTCTATAACACAGAAAAAAATTGAATTCCCTCTGAATTGGTATAAAAGAGCAGATAAATTGAAAGGAACTTACATGTAATCAACATCAGTCACAGTGTCATCTTTTGATAAACCGACGAGAACACATATTCCTTTACCAATTTCAGATATAATTTCATTATTAACTAAAAAAGAA
The DNA here is from genome assembly GCA_028476895.1 of Tetranychus truncatus. Taxonomy (NCBI): domain Eukaryota; kingdom Metazoa; phylum Arthropoda; class Arachnida; order Trombidiformes; family Tetranychidae; genus Tetranychus; species Tetranychus truncatus. The sequence goes on from CM052061.1 coordinate 10,308,650, forward strand.
ATATAGTGAATATTGCGCTAATACATGTTAGTGTTTGAAATAAACAGTTTAACATTTACCTGAAACTGAAGCCTTAACGACTCTTTGAACAACAGCTTTCATTTTGCATTTATTTAGTATAAATATGCCGGCCTAGAGTTGAGATATCAATTAAACATTGATAAGAAGATTTTCAGAAAAGTTGGAATAAAATAAAAAAAATTGACCGAATTACATTAACACATGAGACTCTGTGTTGTTGATACAATTGCCTGTTTGCATTAGAGATACCATCCTTAAATTGAAGCGCTATTTTCAAATTTTCTTTAATCACTCAATATTTAAATATTAATATTAAAATAATATAAAAAATAACTCCAATCAACAATTTTCGATAGAATTAAGTACAAGGTTGAAGCTTCGATTACCTTTTGTACAGTTCTTTTCGTCAAACCCATTTTATATGTAACTTTTGATGGTCAACCAGAAAATGGACTTACAGACGCGAATATAATAATTGGTAGAAGAATGGTAATTGTATGCAGTGCCAATCTCGAGGCTCACAGTTTTAAGGCCAAATGCCAACTATTCATTCAAATACATATTTAACATTTCTTAATTGGTCAATGAGTACATAATCTTAGCATAGCATATATTGTAAACAGCATATTCATTTTGATTATTAAAATGCCAAAATACTTACATTGTATATTACTAAATATTTACTCACATAAACTGACTCAAAATTTAACTGCATAGCACGAATTGTAACATGATAAGATTGAGTCAATCTTTCTAAGAATCTTTGTAAGTGCATGCCTCATGTCAGTACATGAATTATCTGAATAAAAAGCCAATCAGTAAAATGAAGTCTTTTTTAATTACAAGTCATGTCATCTAATCAATGAAAAGCCCAGTCGAAGGCTGCATACACGCCAGAAAATGCGCACCGAATAAAAGTCTCAGATTTAGCGCCATTTTTGCGTTGATGCAATTTGATGTGCGCTAAGCGCTCGTCTAAATTTTTAGAAACAAAAAAATCCTCAACCTAGATACGAACCCTCTATTATTCACTTTAAATTTAATCCGACTCTTTAACCACTGATCTATGAGTTTACATTAGAAATAAAAGGTTAAATTTATCTTATCAATTGTTCAAGTAGACATTGCAAATGAAATCATGGCGTAAATGCAAAAAAAAACGCAAGTTCGTGCCGTTTTTGTTTCATGCGTAGCAAAATGAGCATGAAACGCAATTCAGTGTAGACTTTTTTATTAGACTGGGAGGCTCGTAGTTCAAAGTAGCAACCTAGGCAAGTTAGGTATCAACGAGGGGACCTCGAAAGCAAAAGTTACCAGTTCTCATTTTCATGAACATATTATTAATGCATTTGACATTATCTTCGTCTTATTTGTATGAGAATTATCCATCTGAACAAAGCTTAAATACCCTTAAATAGCTTAAATGTAAATTAAGATATATAATAAAATCTGTTTTTCTTGAACTGTTCATTAAATAGAGTCGCTTTGCTTTAATTTTAGCTTTAATTTTGAAATAAAACCTTAAGAAAGGTTTAAAACTTAATAAGCAAAATTAAATGAAAAGAACCTAGAATGGTCATGATGTACACGGGCAAATAATTTTACCTAACGAAAATTACCTAAATTAAAATGAATCGACAAACTAATAGCAATTTCTAGTTGAATAAGGGTTGTTAGCAACCAATTTAATAAACCGAATTATCACATTTAAACATAAGCATACACAAATTGACATAAATTGACAAAACGTGTGGCAATTAACTTATTTCGTACTTAGACTGTATCAGTTTGTAGGGACATAAAAACTGAATATATTGATACTATTGAATATTGTATCGGTAAAACATTTGCCTGGAAAATCGAGGTCGCAGTTAAAACTTCAATCGTTTTTTGTACAGTTATGGAAGAAGATTTTTTTATGAAACTTATTTCTCTGATGAAACTTTTGATTGGTAACTAGTAAATGAACTCATTTTGCAAAATAAAATTTTCTGTTTCTTAACAAATAATTAAGTTCGATTTTAAGTTAAACCGACCGCATTCTATGACCATAAGAGGTAGCGATCTGAAACTTATTATTTGTCCATAAATATTGTTGGTACACATCATGTTTTAGATACTTTCTTCAATCAACCCCCATTTCTCTTGATTTTGGCCATTGGCCTTAAAACTTTGGACCTCAATATTTCGAGAAATGCACCATCTACAATCATTCTTTCACCAATTCAATTCTTGACTAATTAGTAAGCAAAATCAATTTAGTAACAGCCCATTAAGGTCGATTGGGTTATGATATTTGGGTTGTAAATGCACAAGCAACAACTTATTAGACAAACAAAACTCATCTCAACCCAAATTCTGGTAAGTAAACCAATTTTCTGGTTAAACTTGCAAACCAAATGCAAAAAGTACAGCAAAAGACTCAAAAATTTGAATAAAGAGATGAGACTTGATGGGTTTGTAAAGATATAAAAAGTGAGTCTTCTGGTACTATTGCATTTTACCTGCAAAGTACAGTTTTCGGTAAAATCGAGGTCAAAGTTGAGACTTTGATCGCTTTTTGTGCAATTATGGAAGAAGATTTTTTCACGAAACTTAAATCCCTCATGTAACTTTTGATGACACACTAGAAAATGTAATTATTTTGTGAAATAACATTTTCAGTTTCTGCAAAACAGATCAAGTTCGGTATGCAGTTAAATCGACCTTTTTCTGTGACCGTATGAGTTAGAGAGCTAAAACTTATTACGTGTCAGTAAATATTGTTGGTACATATCAGTGACCGAAAACTTTTTACAAGTTATCAACAGTTCTCTTAATTTTGATCATTGACCTAAAAAACTTTGAGTTTCGATATTTCGACAATGGCATCACTATCAATCATCATTCTTTCACAGAACATTACATTTCACCATGGCTATGATATTTTGAAATATTAAATCATCCAGGACCCTGAAAAAAAAGTTATAGCATTGTATTATTCAGGTTTTCAGGTTTGAGACTTTATTTATAAAGTTGAATGGTTACTCAAGCTTAAATCTTTGTCTTTAAATTATATCCATTATTGAATGAATTAGATCAGATTTATTCATCATTCCATATTATATTACAACCAGTAATGAAATCTAATGTTTAATGGAAGAATATTGATATTATGCGGTGTCATTCTCGAAATATACTGTTTCGAAGTTTCTAGCCACATGACGAGCATCAAAGAGAACCGTTGATGTATTGAAAAAAAATAACTAACTTATGATGAATAACAGCAAGTTTTATGCCCTAATAATAAGTTTAAGCTCTTCAACTCTCACGGTCTCAGAGATCGGTCGGTTTAAGCGAATTTCAAAATGGTCTGTTTTACAGAAAACAGAAAAGTTTATTTCACAAAATAAGTTCATTTTCTAGTTTGCAATCAAAATGTACACCAAGAACAAAAAGTGTCATGCAAAAATCTGCTTTCATAATGGCACAAAAGACTATCGAAGTTTCAACTTTGGACTCGATTTTCTAGATAACTGTTGAGCAGACAATCTTATGAATTGCACAAATGGACTCACTTTTCATGTCTCTACAAACTAACAGACTCTAATGTTGTAATAAATCAATTTTAACCCGTTTTTTGCGTTAATTTGCGCTAGTTTGTTGCAATTTGTGCATAAATGTGTTGTAAGTGTCTTTTTAGCAACAAACATACAAAATAGTTAAAGTATAACTTACAATTCCTTGAGCGATTCGATTAATTTCTCTCAATATGTTAACCATTCGTGTCAATGAGATCACCACTGAATGAATACCTTTCATCCATCGTAAGCTCATTCCCGAAGAGTCGAGTTCCCTAATATTTCGACGTAATTTTTCAATAGCAATATCACATTCTTTCTGACCTGGTGCAGCTTCTCGAAGAGCCGCAATCAACGAAGCAATCGATGAATCAACCGATTCTCCATTAGATGATAATTTGGTCCATGAAGGTCCATCTTGGGGATTGAGTATTAACACCTTCGAAGTATTTAAAAGATTACAGAAAGAGTCACAAATCTGTTTAGCTGGACTAGTAATGGGTAATTGTGATAAGCGCGCTTTATCACTTATTCGAGCTGGAATTCCAGCAAATTCATCTGAAGAGGCAAAAGCAGTAAGGTTTTGAACAGCATCAGTCAATGGTTTGGTTGCCTCTGCACAGAGTTTACGAACCACTTCAGAATGAGGCTGAGAATCGAGAGATTTTATTTCCTTGACTAAAGCGGCTGTAGCATTAGCAACATCTTTAGCTGATTGAACAAAATGACGTTTGGCGATGGGATTTGTTGTTTTTGATGAAGCCAATCGACAAGCATTGCAAAGAGACGATGTATGACGAGCTATAGCGGTTGCAGCAGTTAATATTTGCTGTTGACTGGACGATCTTTGAGATAATTGGAAACAGGCTTCGGTAATCGCATCATTAGATTTATGGAAAGCTGATATATCAACTAATCCAGGTCTACCAGCGACTGAACTAGCATCGGCAGCTGCAATAAGGTATGCTGACTGAGCTGATGTTTCGATTAGACCATAAATTCTGCTAAAAGTTTGCTACTTGCAGAGGAGATCGAGTGTAAACTGGAAACCATTGATTGTCTAATCGATTCGTCTTCAATACCAGCAACCATTTCCGGCCCTGAAGTAGCGAAGGAACCAAAAATAGTGGTAAATCGTTTTGAAGCCGAAGACAAGTTGACTGAAGATTTAGAGTTGGCAACAATTTCAGCCGCAGATTCGTTCAATCTATTGGCTGCAGCAATCAAATTATTCGAAAGATCAACATGTGTGACAAACACGAATGGTGAAGTTATACTTTAACTATTTTGTATGTTTGTTGCTAAAAAGACACTTACAACACATTTATGCACAAATTGCAACAAACTAGCGCAAATTAACGCAAAAAACGGGTTAAAATTGATTTATTACAACATTAGAGTCTGTTAGTTTGTAGAGACATGAAAAGTGAGTCCATTTGTGCAATTCATAAGATTGTCTGCTCAACAGTTATCTAGAAAATCGAGTCCAAAGTTGAAACTTCGATAGTCTTTTGTGCCATTATGAAAGCAGATTTTTGCATGACACTTTTTGTTCTTGGTGTACATTTTGATTGCAAACTAGAAAATGAACTTATTTTGTGAAATAAACTTTTCTGTTTTCTGTAAAACAGACCATTTTGAAATTCGCTTAAACCGACCGATCTCTGAGACCGTGAGAGTTGAAGAGCTTAAACTTATTATTAGGGCATAAAACTTGCTGTTATTCATCATAAGTTAGTTATTTTTTTTCAATACATCAACGGTTCTCTTTGATGCTCGTCATGTGGCTAGAAACTTCGAAACAGTATATTTCGAGAATGACACCGCATAATATCAATATTCTTCCATTAAACATTAGATTTCATTACTGGTTGTAATATAATATGGAATGATGAATAAATCTGATCTAATTCATTCAATAATGGATATAATTTAAAGACAAAGATTTAAGCTTGAGTAACCATTCAACTTTATAAATAAAGTCTCAAACCTGAAAACCTGAATAATACAATGCTATAACTTTTTTTTCAGGGTCCTGGATGATTTAATATTTCAAAATATCATAGCCATGGTGAAATGTAATGTTCTGTGAAAGAATGATGATTGATAGTGATGCCATTGTCGAAATATCGAAACTCAAAGTTTTTTAGGTCAATGATCAAAATTAAGAGAACTGTTGATAACTTGTAAAAAGTTTTCGGTCACTGATATGTACCAACAATATTTACTGACACGTAATAAGTTTTAGCTCTCTAACTCATACGGTCACAGAAAAAGGTCGATTTAACTGCATACCGAACTTGATCTGTTTTGCAGAAACTGAAAATGTTATTTCACAAAATAATTACATTTTCTAGTGTGTCATCAAAAGTTACATGAGGGATTTAAGTTTCGTGAAAAAATCTTCTTCCATAATTGCACAAAAAGCGATCAAAGTCTCAACTTTGACCTCGATTTTACCGAAAACTGTACTTTGCAGGTAAAATGCAATAGTACCAGAAGACTCACTTTTTATATCTTTACAAACCCATCAAGTCTCATCTCTTTATTCAAATTTTTGAGTCTTTTGCTGTACTTTTTGCATTTGGTTTGCAAGTTTAACCAGAAAATTGGTTTACTTACCAGAATTTGGGTTGAGATGAGTTTTGTTTGTCTAATAAGTTGTTGCTTGTGCATTTACAACCCAAATATCATAACCCAATCGACCTTAATGGGCTGTTACTAAATTGATTTTGCTTACTAATTAGTCAAGAATTGAATTGGTGAAAGAATGATTGTAGATGGTGCATTTCTCGAAATATTGAGGTCCAAAGTTTTAAGGCCAATGGCCAAAATCAAGAGAAATGGGGGTTGATTGAAGAAAGTATCTAAAACATGATGTGTACCAACAATATTTATGGACAAATAATAAGTTTCAGATCGCTACCTCTTATGGTCATAGAATGCGGTCGGTTTAACTTAAAATCGAACTTAATTATTTTTTAAGAAACAGAAAATTTTATTTTGCAAAATGAGTTCATTTACTAGTTACCAATCAAAAGTTTCATCAGAGAAATAAGTTTCATAAAAAAATCTTCTTCCATAACTGTACAAAAAGCGATTGAAGTTTTAACTGCGACCTCGATTTTCCAGGCAAATGTTTTACCGATACAATATTCAATAGTATCAATATATTCAGTTTTTATGTCCCTACAAACTGATACAGTCTAAGTACGAAATAAGTTAATTGCCATACGTTTAGAGACTACGAAAATATCAAAAGGTAATAAAATGCAGAATATGCGCTGAAAATTGACTTGGACTCACTTAATTGACTTACAATCAAAACTACACCAATATTGCATGACCGCTGTTGATCGTTCATTTTGGTCTAAAACCTTGTCTTGCGGGTTAAGACTTGAATAAAGATCAGATACCTCAACTAAATTTTAATCTTCGGCTTTTATATGGATATTTAGTTCTTTCAGAAATAAGAGCGATATTTATTTATTTCCATGCTCATAATAAAGATACTGGACTGAAATCCGAAAATTCTGTCCCGATAGATTATTATCTGAAAGTCGGGCTTGTTGCCTTTCATAATTGCAAGAAATGAACTGCGAGTAGTCAAGGTTTAAACATGGAATTAGCCACACAGTTTTCTGAATCAAGAATTGTATCAGAATATCTGAGAATAACAAAGGATTTCATATTTTTTATCTTATGTTATGATACATCTTATGTTAACCTCGACTTTGGTTTGACCTGGCTAGGTAATGATTCCAGGGCCCGGTTTTAAATAATGTAATACTATTCATTCAAATTTCTTAGCCGCAACTTTGATTGTTTAAATATTTTGAATACTGAGAAATAGCATAATAATGAGCAGTAAATTAATAAACGAAGAATTGACATAATCAATTAATAAAATCCTTCGCATGAATTGTATTCTGAATGTATCTGAATTTCCTTCTAATATCTTATCAATTCAATTAAATTAATATTGTTTCACATTCCTTAATTGCTCAATGAGCTCATAATCTTAGCATAGCGTTTTATGATGAGCTAGATTAAAATCAATGAGACTCGTGCGAAAAAATGATATTGTTATGAAAACGTGTAAATAACGTTATCTGCTGCATCAACCTCCTCAGACAAAATATCACAATAGAGTGACTGCTTGAACACAAGTTAAGAACAATAGATTAATTAAAGAATAAAAAATACAAAATGTGAAATGAACTTGAAATAAAATTTGATAATTTTTTAAATGAAAGAGTGAAATCGGCATGAAAACCTGCAAGAAATAAAATTATTTCAAGAAAATCATACACATGATCAAGTTATTTATCTAAAAACTGAAATAAATTTTTTTAATTGTTACCACCAAAAATAAAACCAATTTTCCATTTGAAAAGCTTTAATTTTTTTATTCAATTCTTAAAAGGAATCTTCTCAAGAAGTGAAATTATTAATAAGAACAAAACAGAAAGTTGATGCGGAAGAAAGAAACGCTATTCTTTTTGCACAAACTGTCCAGTTATTTTGCAAAATAATTAATCAAGGCTCCATTGACTTTTTATCGTTTCTCGTTGATCATCCTTTATCTCTCAGAGTTTCTCTGATGAGTTAAATCAAAGAAAACCTTGATATTTCAATAATAGGGATTCTACCATTGTTGTTTGATTTCAAATGAAGATTTGAAGATTGGATGATTGGTTGTGCTATTTGTTACAGCTTGACGACAATATCTCGGCTGATAACTGACATTCCGATAAGTCCATTAGTGAGCGGAGGCTGTGAGTCTCGTTTCAATCATTGAAACAGCAAATGAAACGATATCGATAATCTAGAGAGGAATTTTTTCTTGATTAATCGATACTTTATCAACAAAAAAAGTTTCATGCAATAATAAGTGGGACTATGATTCGTGTCGGGTGAGTTTCATGTCAAGCTCTAAGCCAATGATAATTCTCTTCGATTTCATAGACGCTTGTTTCCCCAATATTATCCTCTCAATCATCTAAGATAATCTGATCATTTCTGCTATAAATTAAGTTTTATTTGGCCCATTTTCAGTAAACTATCTGTTATTTAACAATCAAAACGATAGACTAGTGTGAAGTGAAATTTCAACAATGGTTAAACAAAGTTTAGTATTTGTAAAACCACATGAATTACGTATCGATGAATACCAGAAAGATGATGAGCCATCCGAAACAGGTAATTATTAAAAAAATCATCCATGTAATAAATTTTTCCTAAAGCATTTGAATCGTCATATTAAAGTGAGTGTAAAACCTCGTTTTGTTTATTTTGTTTAGAGGTTTTGATTGATGTAGCTGCTTGCGGTATTTGTGGAACCGATCTACATTGGCACCTTTCCGGTAGAGTAGGCCCATTCAAAGCCAAAGAGAACGCAATTATGGGTCATGAAGCAAGTGGAACCATTGTCAAAGTTGGATCCAAAGTAACCAATGTCAAGCCTGGTGATAGAGTTTGTATTGAACCACATGAACCCTGTTGGACATGTGATTTCTGTCGAATAGGATCAAATAATTTGTGTCCCTATGGTGATGTATCTAGCTGTGGAGCGAATAAGAACGGGTTCTTCCGATCAACCAATGTTTGGCCTGCTATTTTGTGTCATAAGTATGAAATCCAAGTTTCAATTTTTCATAGCTTTAGCTTTTGAAGTTAGACTTTTACTAGTGAGTTCAGACATTAAATATGATCAACTTTGTACAGATTACCAGAAAATATGACACTCGAAGAAGGTGCTTTGGTTGAGCCAGTTGCTTGTGCTGTCTGGGCAATAAAACGAGCCAAGCTAGAGGGCAATGATTCAATCTTCATCACTGGTGCTGGTCCAATTGGTTTATTGTGTTTGATGGTTTCTAAGGCTTTCGGTGCTGGCAGAATATGCATAACCGATTTAAATGAAAAACGTTTGTCCATTGCCAAATCTCTAGGAGCAGATTACTCATTGTTAACCATTCCTGGTGAAACATCGGAAGAGATTGCTGAAAAAGTCAAGAAAATAATGGGTGGACCACCTGATGTTGCCATAGATTGTACTGGTGTTGGTGCATGTATCAATACATGTATTTTGACAGCCCAAAGGGGGGGTAAAGTTTTATTGCAAGGATTAAGCGCTAGCTTATCCAGTGTTGATTTAACTGTTGCATCGGTAAAGCAGCTAAATATGATTGGTGTTAATCGGTTCAATAATACGTAAGTAACTCCGATTATAATTTTGAGAGAAAATCAGTTGAATTGATAACCATTATCTTCTTGAACAGATTCCCAACTGCTATTGATCTCATCTCCAGTGGAAGAGTTAATGCTAAAGCTTTGATCAGTCATGTAATTAGCTTGGAAGACTATCAAACAGCTTTCGATGCTCTTAAGAAGGGTCAAGGAGTTAAGATATTACTTTCACCAAATCATAATAAATAAGCTTGATACATGTAAATTAAATGTAAACTGACAACTTTAATTTTGAAATCATGTCTAAATAAAATATTTAATTTAAAAAATAAACGTTAAAAAAAAGTTATAATCAAAATAAATTGAAACGAAAGGTGATACATTTCACATAACAAAAGTGTAAATTGAAATGAAACTTACAGCAATTTCTCGTTAAATAACATCACTATTCTTACAGAAAATACATACAATTTTAATCATTGTTTTAAAATAAAATCAATTTTAAAATATCTTTATTAGCATTAGTTTGCAATTAATAATATGATAATTTTAATCAAACAAACTACTCCAATCAACACAATTTGAAAAGTTTCTTCATTGTTAGTCCAAAGTTCCAAGTTAAAAATTGTCAGTATTTATAATTTGCTAACCTTCAATGTTTATTTTTGTCTTCAGACTGTTTCGGGATAACAAGAGTTAGAGTGATTATTTTGATTGTCAGCTTTTCAAAAGTTAATCATCGATTTATCATAAATTTGCAATAAATTCTACTCTAGTTTCGCATCTTGCCAATAGCAAGTCGTGTGACTATAGCAGACTGTTCTGATAAGATTGAACGTTATCAGATATGCATCAGATTCAAGGTTCTTCAGGACTTTTGTAATAAATATTCTTCATTGTTTATTTTAAATTTCAAATATATTACAAATAAATTGCTATTACAAGATAAATTGTGTAAAATAATGTAAAAAAGAGTAGTAGGTTGAAGGGCATTTGAAAACAACTACACAAATATGATTTACGCTAGACAATAAATTTTAAATATTTACTATTTAAATACCGATATCTCGGTAAAATATTCTATTAGGGTGAATCCAAACAGATATTTCATTGAATTTGTTGGTTCAATCCTCTGACCATCTGGGTCAGAACCATTTACAAGGCACAGGGAAAACTGAAGTTGAACAGTTAAAGCTGTATTGAGATGAAGACAGCTACAATTGTTGAAGGAAGAAAAGTTCAAATATTTGAAGAATTGAATTGAATTGGAAATTATTTTTCATATCGTTTCAATGCGGTAACATTATGTGGCATTATCTCGTCTCCTTGTTGTTTTTATTTCGTTCCGGTTTGTTTTGACTTTGTTTCTGCTGTTTTTTCATTGTCCAATCATGCTTCGATATTGAACAACTTCACTTACCTTAATCGGTTTTGTACACAAAAAAAGACGAAAAATCATATTATTTTATTAAATCACTAGATATACACAGTAATAAAAAATAAGAAAACTAAGTTCATTTTAGTTAAATTAATAATTAAAAACTGAAAGAGTTGCTAAAAGCTTTAAACTCTTTTGCTGATTTACTCAACTCAAGTCTCCATCTATTGACGGAAAAAAGGTTTCTAGGTAACAATTAAGTTTAATTTACATTCCATTGCAATCCATTCCTTACATCCATAATTGGCTTTATCATTTCAACTATTAATCGTTTCTAATAATCGCTAATTTTAGCGAATAGAAGCTTGAATAAGTTAATAAATTTATCAGCATAAATCAGCAATTTAAAATGATCTCTCTAACTGGTTTGGCTTTTATTAGCGGTCAATATCTTTTCGGTAGTCTTTTTGTGAATATTTTCACTCTACTTGACTGTGGTTGATGATATCTGTTTATTTTATTGTTATTAATCGGGGATCCGTAACCATATCCACGGGTTTCCATTGCATCGGCCTCATCATCTGAATAATCATCATATGGATGATCATCTATTGGTACTTCGACTGGATATGGAACTGGCTCAGCATATGGGACAGGAACAGGAACCTCAACTGGATAAGGAACTCGCTGGCGATAAATTATTGGCTGTACTTTGTTAATTACTCTGGATATTATACATGAAAGAGTAGAGAAAAAATGAAAATAAACATGAGACAATTAATGTGCATCAACTTCTAATAAAAGCAGGTTTGATTATTGAGAGAACAACGAAATGAGAAGAAAAAATTAATTTTATGAGAAAAGGCCGATTTGACAATTCGTATTCAGGGTTAGTTAGAGGTCATATTAATAGAACATTGTCTGTTTAATGAATGAAATTGTTTTTACTTTTACATGATGTAATTTAGAGAGGTAAACAGCTTTGTCTCTAGCCTCAATTAAATGTAGATCATCTAATTTGATGGTGAAAAGATGATGAAGAATGAATTTCAGGTTTAATGGGTTGCACTGATTGTAAAGTTTATACCTGAAAAGTGTATCCTAGTTTTGGTTAATGTTACACTTTCACACAATCTACATCATCAGTAAAATAAACATCAAAACTATCTATCTGAAATTACCTCTAAATTTAACAACACGAAATTCAATGTGAACTTTACTAATAGCCTGACTCGATTCAAGACTTTACTCTCAATCGGTTTCCAATCACTTTGATAGACCGTTATCAGACCTTCAGCCTATTTGGCCCTAATTTAGAGGTAATAAAAGGATGCAAAGAAAGTGATGGATCGCTATTTTTCGTTCATTGGTATAATTAATCACAAAATTGATTTTCATCATTTCCAATATTGGTTACTTAGTATTGACCCAAATTTACTGCTCTGAAGAAATTTAGATTTTAGGTTTTATTTCTCGTTGGGAACTTACGGCAATGGTAATGGAAGAGGAAACGGCACAGTATAAATCTTCCTATTCTTTCCGAGGAAAAGAATGACTGCCAATTTTTTGAGCAATTTCAATTTTCTTCGTGAAATTCTGATCGCACAATCGTTTGAATGAATCAAAAAAGCACAGACAAGAAGAGATACAAATAAAATTATGGTGAACTTCATCTCGTCCTTGTTGTGTTCAACTATTAACCTTGATCTGAAAATCCGATCTATCTGTTGTTTTTGAGTTCACAAATTTTGAGCTGTTAAGCACATTAGATCGCTGAAAATGAAAGTAAAAGAGATTGAAGAATATTGATATAAGATTGAATCCAAGTTCACTAGAAATCGAATAATGTTGACTCAGATTTAGTTTAAGATGAAAACTGAAATCTGTATTGAAGGGAAATCACTTAAATCCATTGGTCATCCAGGGATTGATGAATTAAAATCTGTGATCCATAGTTATTTAAGCTGTCAAGACAAAAACTAGTTCAACAATTCAAATGTAAACAAATCGAAACAAAATTTTAAATTATTGTTGACTAGGAAAACATTCAAAACTTAAAATTAAACTGAAGATGAAACTTGATCAATGGGTCAACAGAAGAGATGAGGATGATGATCTCTTGATATTAGCATCCATTCAGTCCAACCTTGACTTTGATGTGGCTAAGATTCGGTTGAAAAAGAGGATGATGATGAAGGGGGTGATTATCATCGTCCGAAATGAAACCCGTATAAGATGTGAATTGCTTTACTTTAGATTTGATTCTGTTTCAAAACAAGTTACCCTAAGGGTTAATATTGTTGGCCTCAAAATTTACTTTTAAGGATACTCTATCGTCATCATTATCATCAATTTTATTATTAACTAAATCTCACTTTGTGAACAATCATTAAATTCTTGTTGGAAAGGGTTTCACAGTATGGTTAATGTATTAACATCCATAGGGCAACCATTTGTTATTGCCTTGTTAGGTCAACATGAATACTGAGCTGCTCATATGAGTAAATTAACTTTTAAAAATAATTTCGACATAGCAATTTAATTAAAAACATGATTATTTATTTCAACAATTACGATTGTCATTTAACATTTCACCCCTCATTTTGATTTGTTTATATTTATCCCCGTTTTAAGGAGGTACTTGAGTTACTCCAGTCAAGTGCACCTACAATTAAAGTAAACCTAGGTTTTCTTTCTTCACTGTTTACATTTTGTGTTTCTTTTTTCTAATTTAAAATGGATCCAGTTGACCAAAATTTGACCAGTGATTTTTTCATGGCTGAACCCATTTCATCATTAGATGAATTAAAAGCCAACTCTACTTCGGTTCGAAGTATTTTTGAAGTGTTTATCCTAAAAATTCAAAAAAAGTTTTGTCTCGCTTTGGAAGCTTTTGAAAAGAAATCATCTGATTCTACTCCTGCTAATTCATTTATTGCTGATAGATGGTTGAGAAAGGAAGGAGGTGGAGGAATATCTTGTGTCTTACAAGATGGTCAAGTATTCGAAAAGGCTGGCGTTAATGTCTCGGTGGTCACTGGAAAGCTAAGCAAAGAGGCTGTTGCTCAGATGAAGAAACAGCATAAGGATATTCAGTTGGATGAAGGACGAGAATTGCCTTTCTTTGCAGCTGGGATCAGTTCAGTGATTCATCCTAAAAACCCTCACGTTCCTACAGTTCACTTTAATTATCGCTATTTTGAGATAGAGGGACAACATGGTACTGAATGGTGGTTTGGCGGTGGAACCGATTTAACGCCTTATACATATGATGAGGATAGTTTCAAGCATTTTCACGGTTCCTTGAAAACAGCCTGTGATGCCCATGATACAAGTTATTATCCTAAATTTAAAGCTGAATGTGATGACTACTTCTTTATCAAACATCGAGGGGAACGCCGTGGTGTTGGTGGCATATTTTTTGATGACTTGAATAAACCTTCCCTAAACGATTGTTTCAATTTCATACAAAGCTGTGCAGAAACTGTGATTCCTTGCTACATTCCGATTGTAGAAAAAAATTACTTAAAGCCATATCAACCCGAGAATCGAAGATGGCAGCTACTGCGAAGAGGCCGATATGTTGAGTTCAATTTGGTTTACGATCGTGGAACTAAATTTGGTTTCTTCACTCCGGGAGCCCGAATCGAAAGTATATTGATTTCACTTCCACTGCATGCTTCTTGGGAATACATGCACCAACCTGCTAATGGAAGTGATGAGGATAAATTGATGAATGTTTTGAAAGAACCGAAAGATTGGGTTTGTTAATTTTTCGTCGAAATTATCTATTTTGATTTTTTAGTTATAATTATATAATATAATAAGGGTTTTATATACACAATGATAGTGAAAATTGATGCTAAAAAGAAAGCAAAAGAATGGTAAAAGATAATCTGTATTTATTGTTTCAATGTTTAACCTGTCATATATTCATTCTGATAAAATGTTGAGCATCAGTTGAAACGTTGAAAACGATAAAGATGGTTGCGATGAAGGTGAATTTAAGATGAGATGTTTTTTTTGATGAAAGTGTAGGTGAAAGTGATGATGAAATATAAGATGCTATCTTTTTTAGAATAGCATTAAAGACAGCTTTAAACATGAATAAAGTCCTCAAAATTCCTTCTTTGTTTCCCTATTTGTTTTTTACCGGAAAAGCTTTGGATATCCAAGAAAAACAAGAAAGAAACAGCGGTAATGCATAATTTATCTCTAATTAGACTGAAACGCATTTTTTGAGTTCTCCTTTGGTGATTATGGTAGGTTGTTAACTACCATCCAATTTTATTAAAAGTTGATTTACGAATTACTTATTCACTTTTTCTTTAAATAATATTATTTGACATATGCTTTATAAAGCATTATACTTCGAATCATTTCGCGTTCTTGTTCCATTAAAAACTGTAAATCACGGATATTGACTCGCTTGAAGCGACGCATCTGTAAAACAAGAAAAAATAAATATTTTTGTGAAAATTGAGCCAAACAAGAAAAGATGACAACATGTATGAGATAAACGAAGATAAACTGACCTGTGTCTTTGCTGGTGTACTTGAAAAGAATGATAGGCCTTGTTGGTTATTCGATGAGTTGTTTATGAATGAATTATTTATACTATTATCTGATGAGAATGATGTTTTCATCTTTTTACGAGGACCTATGGCTAGTAAAGCAGTTTCATTTGCTTCTCTTTGGCGAGCTTCTTCTAATTCAGCTCTTTGCATTTCCTTTGCCTTTTGTTTCAACTTAAGCTGCTCAGGATCTTCCAATTTTGATCGACTCTGTTAAAGAAAACAAAATAATTAGATTAGATTAGTAGGTAAATATTGGACAGATTTGACTTTTCAGATCTCAAATGAATTACATACCTTGGCCGCTCGCATGAGCATTTCTCTTTCTTGTTCTTCGTGCCTTTTCTTTTCCAGTCTATCCAATTCTTCGAGAAATTTAGTTTGTGCTCTAACATCTTGTGTAACTTCGTAATGCGGATCATTCTGAAAACGAAGATAGTAAAGTTAGTATTAATCTATTACCATATAAATCAAAAATCACTTACCTTAAAATTTTCCATTCTATGTTCAGCAATGATTCCTAATTTTTCAACTAAAGTTTTTAAACGCTCTTGCGCTGCATGAGAGACTAGTGAGACAACATCGGAAAGCACATCATCGAGACCATTCTTTTTAGCTGGAAAAATAAAGAAAATAAATATTAATATGGCTTTTAAGTGAAGACGCCTTAGAATAATTGTCTCATTTTGAAATCTGACGGTAATAAATATTTAAAGTGTAAAAAATTTGAGAAGGCATTAAGTGAAATTTTACTTATATACCATTAATGAAGCAATTAAAAAGTAGCCTCAGCTTGAATCTTTGTTAAAATCATTCAAGATACATACCTATTTCGTTAATACGATTTTGAAGGGGATTGGTGAATAGAAAATTTTCATCTTTACAAGATCTAATCTGAGCTCCAACGAATTCTGCATTAGTCGCCAATATTCTTTGACTTTCTTCTACTAAATTTACACCTCCCATAGCAGCAACATCGTTTATATCGTCATCATCACGAAGCGTTGAAACAAAGCTTTTCTTTTCTTTTTCTTTGGATAATGCTATATTTCTTGCCTTCGCTGCTGATGGTTTAGCTCTAGCACTATTTTGCGATATAAGTGGCATTTTGCTGGATATCTGTGCTGTTGTTACAGCTGTTATTGTGGTCCCAGTTGATGATGAAGAATAACTATTTTGTGGACGAATGCCAGTTATAACGGTAGCTCCCTGAGTTAGTTGAGACAGATTTGTCATTGGTGCTGCAACTAAACGGATGGATGTTTGTCTAGATTGCGGATTAATCTGCAAATAAAAAGATGAAAAGTTACTAAAGATGTCAAAAAGGGCGATTAAAAGTAACTTACCTGAATTTGAGAGGTTGATTGCTGCTGGGGTGGTAATTGGACAGAGCCAGGAGGAGGAGGCCGGACACCATCGATTGACATCTCATGCACCATCAATGAATGTCGAAGATAAGGCAAACTTTTCTGTAATTGAAATCGGATGTTAATAAGGATTCTGAATTTTCAATTAAAGATAATATTATGACTTACTTTGAGAAATGGTATAAGACACGGTTGAGGAGAAGAATGTAGCTCACTTTGCAGTTGATTAGTGAACTCTTCGGGCTGGATTGCTCCATCCTAGAAATCATTTGGATGAAAATGAAATGGCATTAAGAAAATATGATAAATATTAGA
The DNA here is from genome assembly GCA_028476895.1 of Tetranychus truncatus. Lineage (NCBI taxonomy): Eukaryota > Metazoa > Arthropoda > Arachnida > Trombidiformes > Tetranychidae > Tetranychus > Tetranychus truncatus. Next base: position 10,326,054 of record CM052061.1, read on the forward strand.
AGAAATAAAATATGCTTTCAACTTACGATAAGGCTTTGGATCAAGTTTTTCACATTGGTGGCAGTTTGTTCAGGCTGATCACTGGCTAATCTAATTAATGTGGATAAAAAGTTTTTGCACTTTGTTTTAGCTGTATTCGGTGACATTTGAGATGGCTGGGAAGATGCAGCTTGGGTATTTGCCGTGGTGGTTTGAATGGTTAATTGTTGATTTAGTTGTACTGGTTGGCCACTTCTAGAGGTGATTACTGCAGAGTTCGGTACAGCAGTCATTTGTGGCGGTGCTCGTATCGTTGTTCCCACATTGGTAGATTGCGGTATAGTTGATACACCTGTCACTGGTACAGTCAGTCTAATAGTTTGTGTCCCGGGTGTTGGATTCATGTTAGGAGCAACATTAACAAATTGAAATTGACCATCACCAGATTTGATGAGAATTGCATTTTTACCAAATCCTGGTAATGCATATCCTTGCTGAAAATATAAAAGAAGCATACAATATTAGATTCATATAAGCACGAGAAATACAAAAGTAGAAAAAAAGTAAGCTCTATGAGCAAAACGCATAAGAATATGTTATAGAGTTCCCGCTATGACCAATTTCGTTCTTACATAGAGCTTAATTGAGTATCATCTAATAAGATATTAGACGAATGCAATTTTATCAAATTTATCCACTAAGAACATACTAAATATAAAATTTGCTACATAATAATACCATTAGATGAAGAAAAAAAGCTAAAATTTCCTACAAGTATACAACAGAAAGTAGAGTAAAGCTTTATGCTATGCATTTACCTGGATCCCAGAGATTCCCGGTCTGGTAATGATGGTTTGAGGAGCTAATCTGACTTGTGGAGGTAAATTAATTATTCTAGGTGGTAGTCCTCTTTGGGCTTGATTTATACCCGTTGTTGTTGGCGTCACGGTTACAGCATTTGATACAGGTCGACTAGGTGCTAAAACAACTTGTGAAAAATTAGGCTGGTTGCCTGGATTAGAGACAACTTGAGCCAATATCTGTGGCTGTTGATTTGATCCACTTTGACTTGAAACAGGCTTGGTTACAGTGAAAACGGTCCCACTTGATGAAATAACTTGATTATGAATATTTGTAGACATTTTCACCAACTTTATCACTATAAAAATCAAAATTAAATCCAAAACGAAAACAAAATTACTTAATGATCATCACTATTCACTTCACCAAATGATGATTTTCTCAATTTCAGTTGGAAAAGCGACCAGGATGAGAAAAAAGATATATCAGAGATAATACTATTCTTTGACTTTACAGTGGCTCCCTCAATTTGAATGAGGCCCTTGACTTCAGCGTCATCTAACAACTTTTCTCGAAAGTATAGCAAAGCGGTTTAAGTTGAACCTGCTTAAAGATGATTCGCTATAAATCTCTTTTGTTTCTTTGTATTTAATCAGTTTAATTTAATTACAGAATTAAACTTTAGGAAAGTTTCTACCATATATTTTCCCTAAAGATCTAGGTTTTTTCTACTCTATATAAATGCGAATTTAAGAGGAAAAGAAATAAAGATTTCAAGTACTTTTTTGAAAGTGAAAAAAACGTTTATTGAAGATCAAATTGATAAGAATTACTTGTGGGTAAATTGTCAGAAATCAAGATTGAGTTGTATAAATCATTCAATTAGGAGTAAATAATAAATTAGAAAGCAAAATTTTTGTCAAAATGCTTTGCTGAATGAGCAAATTGATTGAGTTCAACCAAGTTTTCTTGATACACCATCAGCACGACGAACTGAAACCCTGGGAAATGGAGCTGAATTGAAAAAAAGCTGCATTGGTGAAGCGTTTTCTGGACGCGAATGCATACGAACATCGATTATCTCTAAATCTTCGAATACAATAGTTGGTCGTCTTCGGAAAGTTCGGCGCACTGGTACCACTGGTTCCGTTGGGTTCTCTGGGTTTACTTGGTTTACTTGGTTTACTTGGTTTGCTTGGTTCTTATCTGGAGATTTGAGCAGTCCAGGCATCTTTGATGTTGTTTGCTTTTGATTTCTTTCGAATGGTATTATTAATGTAGAAATAAATTAGATGATTTTACTTTGCAGAGTTTTATTTAAACAATAAAACAATTTAAAGATGAGATAAATGGGAAGTAAAGTTTTTTAAACTTGAGTTAATTTCAAAAAACAACAGACTTTTGATATGTGATTTTGAAATTTATTTGATTTCGAAAACAAAGAGAAGTAAAGCACTACTCGCCATCTACGGACAATAATGTTAACAAACTTAAGCGGTTTTTTCATAAAATCTTCTTATCCCAACTTAAACATCTAATTGTTCAAACTGATTAATACCGAAATCTTCCCGAATCTCTTACCCTAAGGATAAAATAAGAAACTCCATCTAGGAAAAGGAAATTGATAATTGGAAATAAGTCAAGTTTAATGTTCGAAGTTTGATTGATTTGACAATTGAGTTTGACAGCAGCTTTGAGGGAAATTGATGGTTGAAACAAATGCGATCATTTAAGTGTGAATTAAAGCGAACAAAAATCTAATCGATCTAAAATTTAAGTATGACTAGCTATTCATTTGTTAAATAAATGAGACTGAACTTTATTCATATCAGCGCCATCCTTGGGTCTGGAAATTCCGATTAGGAGCTTTATTTGGATCATCTTTTCGATTTTTACCTTCCTGTTTTCGCTTAGCGGCAATCTGGGTTAATATGGGAATCAATGGGTCCAGATTAATCTCTGTCTTTGATTTTTTAACTTTAACCCTTTTTTCGTCTCCGAAGAAAGGTTGTCCGTAATCATCCAAATCATTTAATTCACTGTCATCGCTGATTTGAATATCGAAAGCATCTTTATTCAAATAACTGGTCATTTTATCATCACTGCTGGAAAGAAAAATTAAATTAAACTTCAATCACCACAATTAGACATGTTGCATACCTGATTTGGGGTTCAACTGATTCACACAGTTGATTGTTATAGACACACTTTAATGGTATAATTCCTCTTGATTCTGCTTTCCATATCAACAGTTGCTGTATAAACAGAATAATCAAACACATTTCATCATTTTTCATGATCATAACTTTTTCGGCTTGTTAGTAAAATACAGGTGTTGCATTGAATTTTACCAACAATTATGACTTTTGACTGGAAAATCAGACTAAAAGTGAGGTATGAGGCTTTTTATTAGATCTAGATTAATTTGAATCTAGTAAGAAAATGGTCATCGAGATGTTACGATGAGGTGTTATGATCATTTTGATGGAGTCATTTGTTAAATAAACAGATCAGAAAGTTCATTACAAATCATCTTGCATCCTGGTTAATCACGCAAATATCACAGCAATAAATAGCTCCAAGTTGTAGTATAAATGTCATTTCCTCTGTATAAGTTATACCAACTGATTCCATTCAGTAAAGTCAATTATTTTAGTGAAAATATCTCAACGTCAATCATCAACAGTTGTCTATTGTCTATCAACAGAGATGTAGCCAGATAATTGTATCAAAATTGTTCCTGTAAACAGATTTGAAGATGTAAATATAGCAGGGTGGCAACACAGATACAGGAACATAAACATCAGCCAGTAATTTCAAACTAACAAAACAAAATTGAACAATTAAAAATCAGAACAATGAATCATGCAAGAGTAATGAGAAATAAAAGAGAAAAAACGAATAAGAAATTGTCACTTCAACTTGACAGCTTTCATCATTATCAAATTTTTTCTTTTGTTGTAACAGTTTCTTGTTGCTGATTGTTTAATAAAAATAGGTAAACATTGTTAACTTACTACTTCCACCTTTTTCTTCCAAATTATTACTATTCAAATAACAACTCAAGTTTCTTGACTTTTAGATAGTTATTTCAAAGATAAAACTGATTTAACAAGATAGCAGTCGCAATTAAGCTTAATTATAAAGTATTTTAATTAAAAATGGGAAATGAAAAAACAAGAGTTTTCAGCTCCTTTTTAGCTCCCTCTGCAGATTGAATGGAGAATTATTACTCATTTTTGTTGTATTTTTGTTGTATTGCTGTTAACTTCTTACCACTTTTCTTGGCTGTTTCAATTCATTATAGCGAATTGCATTATCGTTAGACTATCATCTGCATTTTATAGCACACACTAATATCAATAATATAATCACTGTTTCTTATCTACAACACTGTACAAATTTACAAGTTTACGACTTCATATTAAATTGCCACTCACCGTTGTACCAACGGCTTCAAATATGTGTTCATTGTCTTCACAGTTTCAAGCATATGCTAGCAAGCATCCTAAATCAAACCCCGGGCATGTAGATTATGGAACTTCTGGACTAAGAGCAAGGTAAGAAATCAATGAATTTTGACTTTGACTTGAATGTAACCATAGTGGTTATTATCGTTTCGTTGGTATTAGGCTTAGTTTTGACCCATAATGTGTAATGTTTTCCTTTTCTTTCAATGTCTTTTTTCTTTGTCTTTAGGGCTGAGATCCTTGATTCTATTGCATTTAGAATGGGTCTCATTGCTGCAATTAAATCTAAAGTTATGAATGGCCAAGCTATTGGTTTGATGATCACTGCATCCCACAACCCAGCTGAAGATAATGGAATCAAATTGATTGACTGTACTGGATCTATGTTGGAGGAATCATGGGAACCTATTTGTACTGAACTAGCCAATGAGTCAGATGAGAAGTTGGAAGATTCAGTTAAAAATTTGATCCTCAAGATGAACATGAAAGGTGAAGGTTTAGTTTTGATGGGAATGGATACACGAGATAGCTCAGAAAAGTTAGCCTTGTCAGCAGCTGATGGAGTTAAAGCTATGGATACCTGTGTTCGTGATCTTGGACTTCTAACTACACCACAATTACACTATATAGTTTATGCTTACAACAAAAGTTTAGGTGAACCTACAGAATCTGGTTATTTCACCAAATTTTCGGGTGCTTTTTCAAATTTGGTAAGTTCTTTTCTTTTGTTTATGTTTGTATCTTTTATTAACACCTACTTAACTCTTTCTGATTCACTTTAGTGCGCTTCGTTGAAATCAACAGTTAAAAGTTACAAACCTTTGTTGAATATTGATTGTGCTAACGGTGTTGGTGGAATCAAAATGAAACTTATGAAATCTTTATTAGAACCTTATTTGACAGTTAATATTCACAATTCTGGTAACGGTGTGGTTAACCATAAATGCGGGTCTTTTTATGTCGAAACTGATATGAAAGAGCCAATTGGTTGCTCGTGTAAACCAGGTGAACGATGGGCATCGTTTGATGGGGATGTTGATAGAATTATTTATTACTACAAAAGAGGTGACGATAATGGCGCCTTGAGAATATGTAATGGTGATAAGATAGCCGCTTTATTTTGCCTTTACGTCAAAGGATTGCTATCTGATTGCAAACTTGAAGATAAATTGTCTATCCAAGTCGTCCAAACTGCTTATTCAAATGGCAAGACAACTCAGTTTCTTAGAAACACAGTTGGCGTCCATGTAGAATATACAGCCACTGGGGTTAAACATCTGATGCGTAAAGCTGCTGACTGTGATATTTCAATATTTTTCGAATCTAATGGTCATGGTTCGATTCTTTATAATGATAAAGCTTATAACTTGGTTCAAAATACTGTACGAACTGACTCAACAGGATCTGCTAAACTATTGCTTCAAGTTTTCGATCTTATGAATCAGGTTAATATCAACAGTTTATTTTAATCAAGATAATAGTTAATTCTGGTTGTATTAATTTCCGTTTTTTTATTTGCTTTTATCAGGCAACTGGTGATGCAATATCAGATTTTCTTCTGGTTGAAGCAATTCTCAGAGCTAAAGATTGGAACATTGAAGATTGGGATGCAATTTATGAAACTTCTCCATCAAGATTGTTGAAATTAATTGTTCCAGATCGCAAATTTCTAAAGACTAATGATATCGCAACAGTTGTTTTGGAACCAGCAGGATTGCAGGATGATTTAAACCAAATGGTTGCCACTTTTGGTGAGGATAGTCGTGTAATTGTCAGACCCTCTGGAACAGAAGATCTTGTCAGAGTCTATGCAGAATCTAAAACACAAGAAAAAGCTGATCAACTGGCTGAAAAAGTTCGTGAACTTGTTGAAAAATATTCAAAAAATCGAAAGATTGATTGAATTCATTGGTCCTAAAAAATTGTGTGCTTTAATATAATCAGTCAACGATCTTGCAATTAATTTTAATATTTTTATAAGCAATAATTAATCAAGTCAAACAATTGAAAACTTATTCTTCAATTTCACTTGTTTAACTAACTTACTTCTCTTTTTATCTAAAAAGCAATATTTTCTAATTTTACGCGCAAAAACAATCTTCTTATTCAATTACACCTCGTTTCCGATTTAAATGGCAATCTTACATTACCCATTATTAATGTAATCAAACTGGCTCAATTCATTTCCAGCACTTTAATCTCTAACTCATGCGATCTCTTTGTTAATTTTAATCAAATTTATTTATTTTGAGAAAGGGAAATAAGAATAAAAACATTTTTGAAAATGTGAATTATTTTTCCATTTTTTTTCGGCTAACAATTGCTGATCTTCAATAAACATGGATCTCGGTCATTTCTCATGCAAGTTACAATTAGTAACTTTTTTCTTGATTGAAACATGATCATCACTATGACTTATCAAGATTGTTATTTAAAATCAATGCGTCAACTACTTTAACCCTATTTCCAGCATCTTCATCCCAATTTCAACTATTGAAACTAAAATTGAAATAAAGATTTTTTTTTAAATACGCAATAAAACGAATGGGTAATAACAAGAGCACAATAGTAATCAATATCTGAAAAAAATGGCAAACAATTGACCGGAACGGTTAGTTGAGGTTTAGAAGGGTTACTATCTATCTGTTCAACCTATGCTTTTGCAACTAGTCAAACAGCTCCTGGAAACAATAAGATGTTGGGGGAAACATAATCCCCTTGGATGAAACCCAGCCTCATCGTTTGGCATGGATGTGCAAGGTGATATCAACTCTACTTCAACATTTCTCTTCCTCTTTACAGTTATACCTCTTAAAATGAAGAGAGCCAGTAAATCAATAGAGCGCACTGAAAGATTCAAAAAAAGACAATCAATAAAATCGTTTATTCTTACAGTATCTAATGTTGTTCAAGTTACAGAGTAGGGTTCCTAATGCTATTGCATCAGGTTAACAAATTTCTGATAATAGATGGCTCTCTTTTCTTGGGTGTGTAGTTTTTAGTTTTTCCACTCAAGAAAGTTATCTTGATACTTTCTTAGTTATTTTGTATATTTTATTAGATTATTCATTAGGGTATTTTCATTTTCTGGAATTTAACCATGATACCCTATAAATTGTTGTTTATACTTTTGTTACTTGTAAATCACAGTTGTTCTCAGTCTTATAATTCAATCGAATCATTCCCCGAATCTACTTCGAATGATAAACATTTAAGGAATAATTATGTGGATAACCAATACATCAATCAACATCATTCATCATTAACAAATAGTGATCATACATTAACTGCCAAGTTTACCGGCGGAGTGGTTAACTCTCGGTTAACTTTAAAACTTTCTGCCAGTCCATACATTATAGGTGAAAATATTCTCATAGAGAAAAATGGTGACCTCATCATTGAACCAGGAGTTGAATTAAGGTTCAATCATCGTAAAAGTGTAACAGTTTATGGCTCTATCCAGGCTAAGGGAACTGAAGATCAAAAAATTATATTCACACGCAATGAAAAGAATCCAGATTATTCATATTCATCATATCAAAGCCAAAATTCATCTGTGATCTCAAGCCTTAGCTCAGTTGCATGGCCTGATGTAAGACTGGTCGATGGTGATCTGCCCTCTGAAGGTCGAGTCCAAATAAAATATGCAGGGCGATGGCACAGTGTCTGTACCAATTCAAAGAATTGGACTCTTTCTGATATCCAAGTTGTTTGTCGGGAATTGGGATTCAATGGTGGCCATTGGTATTCATGGTTACCTAGGCATAATGATTCTCGTCAACTAATGTTTGAATATCCTGGCTGTACTGGAACTGAATCTAGTTTATTTGATTGCCCAAATTGGGTAAGAGGTCGTCGAATTGGAAGTGGCATTTGTGATTACCATGCAGATATTGGTATTCGATGTAATCGTCAGTTATACAGTCCATCATCATCCCCCTTGATTCCAGCTTATTGGTCAGGATTAAGGTTTATCCGTTCATCTTCACGGTCAACTTTACTTTTTAATGATCGGGTTCGTCGGGAGATTTCACGGTCTATTCTTGAAAATGTGATCATCACTTATGCTGGAGAAGATATTGACGGTGAACCTGTTGCTGCAATCTATTCAGTTGGAGTTCCTCCCCAACTAAATCGAGTTGAAGTTAAATGGTCTGCAGCTACTGGTCTTAACATTTCCGATCCAATCGATGGAATATCCATTGTAGATTCTTCTTTTTCTGACAATCGAGGTTATGGAATATTCATCAACAGCTCTTTTGGAAGTGTTACTCTTAAAGGTTTAAGAGTACGAAATAATGGTGCTGATGGTATTCGTTATATTACCCATGAGTCTATTGGAGACGGACAATCATTTTCAGAATCTACTGAATTAGATGGATCTCAAGTATATCCTTTGATATTAACCCATGGCCAAAGCAAAGAGTCCCGAGTTGAAAATCCTGCTTGTCGCTATTTTGAAATTCCAAGTGATTTGAAATCCAGAGGAATTCAATTAACCGCCCATTTCCCCTACTTAATGAGTGAATCTTATTGGGGTGACGTAAGAGACTATCATTTGAGCCGAGATGGCTACATAGAAGTCTATGAAGGATATACACGAACGGTTATTTCTCGATTTCAAATTCGCAACTCAACTCGTCCACCAAGCTTTACCTCTCGCGAAGGCAAACTCAGGATTTGCTATGTACCTGCTGTTTTGAAAAGATTAACATTCAGTATGATTGTCGTTGCTGACATGGGTAGAGCTTACGATTTGAATGTTACAGATTGTGATATTCAAAGTAACAATGGTCGAGGTATTTGGGTTGAAAATCAAAGAGCAGGAACAGTTGTTAATCGAACGCAAGTTTCAGGTCATGATTATGTGGCTGGAATCAACATTGCCTCTGGAACTGGAGATGTAATTATCAATCAAACAACCATTGTTGATAATATTGGAGATGGAGTTAATGTCACATTAGCTGGAGGTTATAAGCACATTGATAGATCAACAATTTCTCGTAATTCACTTCGTGGTGCAGCTTTTTGGTTTAATGAATCCTCCCATTATTTGATTGTCCCTAATGAAAATCATGTTAGTTATTCAGTTATTGCTGATAACCTGGAGGGTGGTCTTTTAATGGGTAATGTTTGTCTTGCTGAATCTTTTTGGAATATATCAATGAACTCATTTGATGCTAATTTGGGCGACGCAATTGTTTACCAGTCATGTTGGGATCCTGATTATGGAAGACGTGATGAAATTTTGATAACAAACAATCGATTCACCCGAGGAGCTCGGCTTGCTATTAATATTGCTCCAGCTTTTCATTTTCGTGCAAGTTTAATCGCTCATAATTACTTCGAAGGGCATGCTAAAGGTGTTCTCTACATTAATAACTGGAACTATGTTTATGACGATTATCGTTATCGTGATGTTGAAGCTGTCATTGATATTCGAGAAAACCATTTTATTCGCAATCGAGGTCCGTTTGTGGTCAATATTGGTCTTCAAGAATCTAATGAAAGACAAAAATTAAATTTCGAGCGCAACATTCTCAAAGACAATGTTATTCGTGAAATGTTTGACAGACTCAATCCCAGATCACGTGTCGCTGCTGTTGTTGTTATTTCTTCAAGCAACTGTAAAGTTAATTTAAATAATCTAATTAATCCAGAATCAACTTATGAGCTTGGATCTCATTTGGAACATCATGCAAAAACTATTGATGCTACAAGAAATTATTTTGGACAAATGAGAGGAGAGTATCCGTCAAGGCAAATTTATAAGCGTATTTTTGACCGTAAAAATCGTTACAACATGGCCATGATTAAATTTCTGCGATACAGAACATCTGAGAATATATTCGATAATGAAGACTATCTATCTTCAGACAAAGAAAAGGAAAGAGACAAATACAGTCCATTCATTGAAGGTAACATAATCGGTGGAGAAATGGCTGCTGAGATACTTCAATTGGAGTCTAAAACATACAGAGTTTCTGAAGATATTCTTGTTAAGCCTGGTTCTCGTTTGATAATCACTGAAGATACTGTTCTTTCATTTGATCAGTCAATTGGAATGATGATTCAGGGCCACGTGGAGTTCAAAAGCCAAACCATGAATCGAATCAAATTTACATCATCAGGAACTTTTGGATCATCATCTCAACCAACCATTACTTCAAGTGTCAATCAAGTTTGGAAAAGTCCATCTATCCCTAGCAAAGTCAACTCAACAATACCAGTGACAGGAGATAGATTTAGAGCTATTGGCAACCGATCATCCCGAGCAACAACTAGTGGTTTTGGTTCAACGGGCGGAAGAGTCCGTCTAAGTAGAGGAGATTATGGATTGTTGGAAGTGCAAATGGACAACGGAAGATGGGGATCAGTTTGTTCTTATGGGTTTGATATCGTTGACGCTTCAGTTGTTTGTCAACAGCTTGGATTAGTTGTAAACTCTCGTGACTGGTTATTGGAAAAGAATCAATTTACTTCATCATCAAATTTAGATTCATCAGTTGTTTTAAGCAATGTCCAATGCACTCCCCTGGACAATGACATTTTACGTTGTAAAGCTGAAAATCGAACACGAGGTGATTTTGATAATTCTTGCCTTTCTGAAGTGGGAATCAAATGTTATCGACCTTCATGGAGTGGTGTCCGATTTGGAATGTCTGCTGATCAAACTGAAATCAAACACATTGAAATTGAAAAGGCTGGACTCTTTGACTACGCCTCTAACTCATTCAGACCAGCATTACAAATCGATTTTAATCGTCATCGTCTATTTAATGTGAAAATCACGGAAAACAATGATGCTGGTATTGGTATAATGTGGAATGACTTTTTTAATACTAGAGAAACTCTAGAAATATCCAATTCTGAGATCCGTAAAAATGCTTTCCATGGAATCATCTCTCATTCTCAAGGATTAGTTTTGGTAAATTCACATATCCAAGAAAATGCTGGAAGTGCTTATCACTATGAACCTATGGTTAATAAATGGGAGCAAATGGATCTTAAATCCTGGATTGCTCCTCGTGATCCAAAATCAATCAAAACATTACCTGAAGATGGAGTCAACTTGACTCTTGATCCCTCACAAAGTGATCATTTGTATGTCAAAATAACATCTAAACCTGCAAGTCTCTCTAAATTTTCATTCAACATCAAAACTCGAGAAACTTATGCCATTGGAATCATGGTTTTGAATCCAATATTTGAAGGCTTCACTGATCGATTGACAATGTATAATAAAAACAACCCAAAAGCACCTGAATATGACTTGAAAGCAAACTTATCATCTTTTCCATTCTGGATTTACTCGTTTGAAGTGAGTTTTGATTATGATGCTGGACACACCCCAAAAGGCGATATCATTCTTTACTTTGTGACAAAAAAGATAACCTTTGAGGATTACTTGGATTTAGACTTGACTGAGCAGCAAGAAGAAAAGAACCGTAAAATCAAGACTACAATAATTAAAGGTAACTTGTTTCAAGGAAATCGTCATGGTTTCTCGGCCAGCCATTACAATCGTAATATTGGAACAAATGGTGATTTCTTCTATCGCCATTGCAATGAAACATTCATCTTGGACACAAATTCTTTCATCAACAATACCAAAGAATCATTGCTAATCGATGCTCCTCTTTATGATCCTGGCTTGAGTGCATTAGCCGAAATTAACTATACTTTGATAAATAACAAATTTATTGGCAACTCTAAAGGTATTTATCAAGAAAGCCGCAATTATCGTGGATCAAACAATTTGTATCATTGGACAGTTAATGGGTCAATATTTGAAAACAATGCCAATGGAGGAGTGATTCTTTATCTTCCTTATGTTTGGCAATATAATGAAAACTTTACGCATTCAATATCAGTTCATAACAATTCTTTCCGTCGAAATACAAATTTCGAGTTCACAATTGATGGACATTTTGCTCGATTTAATATGTCTCGAAACATTTTCCAAGATAATAAGTGCAAAGATGGTCTGTTTACAATCACTGGTATGGAAAAAGCAATGCTTATAGAGGACAATGACATCGTTCAAAACAGTGGTCGTTACATGGTTGAATTTAATGTTGAAAGTCATGCTGATATGTTTGGAATAGTTCAAGCTTATTTTAGACGTAATCGTATTTTGGAAAATTCTGATGAAAGTCGTTTGACTGGAATTCGTCGTGACCACCATAACCCTGCTAGTTACTCAATGGCATTGAGAGGAGTTCAATATATCAACATAACTCGTAACTTGATACGAAACGATGCACTCCTCTTCGAATTTATTGCTGGAGTCTTAACTGGTTCTCTTCAAAACCGAATCAATGTTGTTGAAAATTGGTGGGGCACTGCCAACTCAACGCGAATCAAAGAACGCATATTTGATTTTGATGACTGGAATAGCTATGCTATTGCCAACTTTAGTCCCATGTTAACAACCGAATCAATTGATGCTGCACTTGTCAACGCTGATCTCAGAGAAGCATTCATGGATCTAGATAGACCTTTTGGGGGAAGAATTCATTCCTCTTTAACTTTAACCAAACGTGATAAGCCTTATATAATTAATGCTGATTTAACTGTCCTTCCTGGGGCTAATTTAACCATTCAACCTGGTGTTGTTCTTGAATTTTATCCATCCGTTGGCATTTTAGTTCTTGGAGATTTAGTTGCTTACGGAACTCGAGAAGATTGGATAACAATGAGACCATATTCCAGTCATTTAAATGGTATTGAATTGAAAGATGGTCTAGAAATTGATGTTATAAGGGAAAAAAGATCAATATCAATGGCTCGAATTTCAGATCTTTCGGAGGTACGCCTTTGTCATACTGAAGCATGTGAGGAATGGAAACAGGGAAATCGTCATGATGGTTTTCTTGAGATCTTCAATCGTACCACAATGCAATGGATTCCAATCTGTGATGAGCGATTCTCGGAGAGAAACGCTCAAGTTGTTTGTTCTTCTTTGGGTTATTCACGTCTTAATGTTCATCTTCGTAGAGGCCCACGAATAGATATGAGTCCTACTTATACGTCACGAGTTCGCTATTGGCCACATCCTCTCCAATGTTCTGGCAAAGAATCTAAAATCACTGAATGTGAAATTCGACTTAATGGATATACCAATGAAACTCAAGGATGTCATCATGATGGTAAATCTTTCGTATACATCTTTTGTGGTCCTCTTGAAAAGGAGAAGGAAGACAAATATTGGGGTGGATTAAGATTTGCCATTCCTGATTTTGAAAAGCCAACTGATGCAAGTTTCCAACTTCCGACCAGGTCACACCAAGAGCCTAGATCTAGATTACAGTATGTTGAAATTTTAGGAGCTGGAATTTTACATGGTGAACGGAATGCTGCCATTCAAATAATTCAGCGAGATGTTGGATTAGAGTTTGTAACTGTCCGAAATTCAGCTTATCATGGAATTGAAGCTATTGCTCCGGAAAAACACCTTATCTTTCACAATCTTGATCTCACAAATAATTTAGGCTCAGGTCTTAATTACTTATTACTTAACGGAGCTTCTACCGACATGCCTTTTCTGCCTTACATTCCGTTGAAAGAGTCAACTCTACCTTACAACGTTTTTAGTTTTGTTGACATTTGTGATACAAACAAAAACTTGGTTATCGATCAACGTCTTATACTTTATTTCAAATATGATTCTAGAGCGGTTGATTGTGTTAAAATTATCCGTTCCTCTGTTAAATCCAAAAAAGTTGGCTTTCGACTTCTTCAATTCAATTTGTTCAACTCATCCAGTTATAGTGCAACAACTGATTTCATTCGTGTCTATGATGGTGACATATTCAATCAAACAACTAAATTAATTGCTGAAATGGGTGTTAGCAATGAACATCGTCGTCAAGCTAGTGAACTTCAATATTACAAATCATCCGAAGATTCCCTTTCAGTTCGTATCCACGCCTCTGGTGCCTCCGGTATCTATGGATTTGTGGCTGAGATAACTACAAGTCCGATCTCTTACTTTATCGGTCGTGGTTTATTCCATAACGTCACCAATTCCCAAATTTACAACAACAGTTTAGGAGGAATGATTTACAAAAGTGTTGGAGAAACATCACCTTCGGTTTCCATTTTGCGAAGCTCATTTGAGTCAAATTGTTTGTCCATTTTTGGTAATTTCACTACTTGTCCGTCCGCCATCTTCCTTCATCTCCAAAACACACCTCACTTTTATTTTCAAAATAATTTGATTAAAAACAATGATGGAGGATTAAGAATAAGAGTCAATGCGCAAAATGCTGCCGCCGCTTTACATGCCTATATTGTTAATAATTTGTTTATTGACAATCATAAAAGAGAAGCTTTGTATATTCGTGGACCTGATAGTGGCTCCTATCAAATTGTCATTATTCGTCGCAATTATTTTAATCGTAACTTATCACCACACAAGAACAACATTTATTTATCCAAAATCTTGTTTAATTTCACTGAGAACATTATGGTACGAAACTATGGTCGTCATCAACTGGCTGTAGTTGGTTTTGACATTTCATATTCCCATCAAACAATCTATCGTAATTGGTTTTACAACAATTTTGCCAGCCACTGGGAAGAAAAGAGTACAATATTTGCCACTAATTCCGGTCAAAGATATGATTATAATTATTTAGTCAATCCTGATAATAATTTTGAAATCGCCACAATGAACCAATCCTTGCCCGATTTATCGAAAGCACTTGTTGATGCAAGTTTTAATTGGTGGGGTTTCAATGAAACGGCTGCAGTTGCTGGTCGTATTCGCGATGCTAATGACTACCGAGAATTATTATCAGTCAGATTTGCGCCTTATTTAACAAGTAATGCATCAGTCTTGTCTGGTATTTGTTCTGGAGGCTGGACAAAAATTGGTGATACTTGTTTCCTCTATTTTGGGGCTCGACTAACTCATAGTGAGGCCAAACATTTTTGCGAATTGCAGAACTCAACTATGCCAGTAGTTAAAGCACATTTCGAAGAATTGACTAATTATCTTTATGAATCAGAAGAAACATATCATCGACGTTTCTATCCTGTTTGGGTTCAATCATTAGGTTTTCTTGAAAAAGGCTGTACCATTTTATTGGATGGTAAAATTCAAAGTTATCAGTGCAATGAGAGACTGCCTTTCCTCTGTGAACGAGCACCAACCATTGGAATCACTTTATTCTGGTTGGATGGATCACCTTTTGGACTTGCAATCATATCAATTTCATTGGTCACTGCTATTTTAACATTCCTTTGCCTATTATGTTGGACATGTAAATCACGTGAACGTCATAAGGAGAAATTAGAAAGACACAATTCAATTCGAGCCTCAATTCGATCAAATAGATCATTTTCATCTTCAGCATCTTTGAGTGAAATTGCTTACAAAAGGCAAATAGAAAAGGCCATAATCATGGCTCGTGAAAATCAAGAGTCAATTGGCGCTGGAGCAATCATGAGAGCTGGATCTGCCGCGATTGGAGCCAGTTCATTCAAAGGAATTACTAATCCTAATAACATTTCAAATAATGATAGTTATGATTCATTAGCAAAAGATAATTCACACTTTGTTGGATCTGATACTTCAGATGAGGTTGAATATAACCGTGTTGGTCAGCCTTCTCGTCAAGTGTTCAGAGAATTGGAAGATCGATTTTCAAAAGATCCACAGTTAGAAAATGCTAATGTTGATTATCTTTTAAGGCCAACATTCGATTTCACAATTCAAAATGAAGGCTTCAAAGAAACACCATCAATATCGCGAGCCTCTGCTGATCTCTCCAAAGATTATCCTTACAATACAGGAGACTCTTCCCCTGTAAATACTTTGTCAACAATGGATACAAAACGAACAGAGGATGATGATGACGATGAAGATGATCAGACAGATCAAGGTTCAGGTTCATCATCTCCATCTCTTTCTTATCCTAGAGGTCATTCATCACCTCATCATTATGAAGAGTATAAGGGCAAATCACCAACTCCTTCATCAACATTACCAGTAACCAAAGGACAGTACAATCATCATCCAAATCTTAATAATATCTATCCTTCACAGTCACATCATTCCAACTCTCAAATTATTAACAATTCTTCACCTTTCACAAATAGTTATAATCATCATGATTCAACTTCATCATTTAACGTCCATGGACGAAGTGGAACAATTCCTTCACTATCTGATCGTCCCTACTTAGAAACATGCCTTGACACCGACAATAATTATGATTATTTTCAATTTTCATCAACTAATCGTTACTCACCCACTGCCTCAGTAACAACCGCATCAACCAACAGAAGCCGTCCACCGTTGGAAACTGCAATGTGATTCCTATTTAATCGTACAAATCAAAGAATATTACTTTAATTTTAATTATAATCGACTTTTTGTAAATTAAGCTTTAAGCTGTAAGGTCACAAATAAATTCTTCGAATGAAGTTTTACACAAAAAATTGTTTCAGTGCTTCTGTTTTTAGATTTTAATAAGTGGGCCGATCCTGGCGGTACTGCAATGCCAGGCCAACCCGTGATGAGGTCTAAGCAAGCTCAGACTCTCATCTGTTCACAAAAATATGTTCAATCGCATACCGACGGAGTGCGTCGGGTACCAGCGATCAAGCTGATAAGAACAGATACTACACTTTGATCTTAGCCTAGGAGGCCGAGAAGCGATAACTTTCCTTTAAAACATTTCAGTATATAACCTTCACTTGGTAAATGAAATTTACGGTTTACAATTTGAAGCTGATTTACAGCAATAGCTTCAAACATAATTGTATTGATTAGTTCAGATTGTTTAACAATGACATTTAGACTTGAATAATTTATGATAATGAAGATTCGTTGATAAATATCTTAATTGTTGTTCAATGATTTATCCTATTGGAATTGAAAATTGGTTTCCTTTTACATTAACTTTCTTCTTAACATTATTTGTGAAACTAGTGACATCTAGGAAAAATTACCTCTTAACTTAGCCTTTCTTCAGACAGATGGTACTACTTGCTCTCATCACATTTTGGCTTGACTTGCAGAAAGGAAGAAAGAAAGGGAAGTCTTCATTTTTTTCATTTCATCAAATGTTTTCATCGATGTTGCTGAATTAAATGTTAAATATTATTTAATTAAAAATATTACAATTTATCAATATGTTTTTCCATTGTCAAATAGTTAACAACATCACTGGTTGATTAAAACAAAATTAATAATTAAACATATAAAGTAGTAAATCTAAAAAGGCCGCACTCATTTACCAAACCTAAAGTCAACCTTTCTTTATTTTCTCTTGACATTTTTTCCTCTTTTGTTCTTTACGTTTTTTATACAATCACACATATATTTATATATATACATATAATAATCTTAATTATATTTATATATATATATAACAATTAAATTAATGGCTCCCGTTGATCCAACGGAATTAATCAAGGCATTCAAGCCTTGCCTGACTGAATTAGGTGGCATCAAGTCTATCTCAAATGTGCCTAAATTATTCAATCTAATGAAAAGATATTCCAAAAAATTGGTCAGCCGCTGTATTTTCTGTAGTATACTTCTGTCAACAGAACCGGACATTTTACAATGGTAAGTCATGATAATTCATCTAATCCCCTACAATTTCACCACCAATCCACTTTAACGACGTCAATAGGATCCATGTTGACTCCCTATCAATGTTTCTTTCCTATGCTTTTCTTCTCTCACCAGTCCTTGCTGGTTTGGTCTGACTTTTGAGTCTGACTATCCTAAACCCTATCTTATCTTTATTTTTGTTTTCATTTTTCAGTTTTCTGGAGGAACAAGATGGATGGGAATTGATTAATGCTTGGTTAAAAGAAGGACTCAAAGGAGAAAATTATCCGTACATATGCGAACTGATTGACCTTCTTGACAAGTGCCCTATGACAGTTGAGAGGCTGAAAAAGAATGATACACCAAAGTTGGTTAAACAGCTAGCTAAAACTGCTGACAAGGAGATTTCTGATAAAGCAAAAACTGTGGTTACCAAATGGTATGGATTGATCAAAGCGAATGAAAATATTAACAATGGCAATTTAGCTCGCAAAAAGAGAAAGAAAGAGAAGTCTATTGACGATGAAGATAGCAGTGATTCAACAAAGTTACGAAAGGTTAAAGGTGGAGGTGTATTGCAACAACAAGCGTCAGTTAATGATGCCACTGTTACTAATAGTTCATCTGGTGACAGTGCAAACAAACCAACGTCAACAACTAAATCCATAGAGGACGATGACGGTGTTACATCTAGTAGTAAATCCGAACAGCGACCAAGAACGGCGAAGGTTTCTTTCGGTAAATCTAGAGGTCTAGGCCTTTTGGAAGACAGTAGTACTGGCTCTAGTAAACTCAAAGGTTCAAGCAAAAAAGGTGAAGAACCTCATTCAACTTCAGACAAATCTGGTCCTGGTAAAAATACCAAGTCAAACAGCAAATCAGCTGACAGTTCTGCTTCAGTTTCTAGTAGTGGTCAAGCCGTTCAAGCTAAAACAGTTGCCACATCTAAACCCATCCATACTCTTAAAGAGTCAGTTGGTTTTATCACAGACATTGTAAATCTTTCAACTGTCGGTCAAGTCAGAAAAAGGAGAAAGTCTGAATCGAGATCAAAATCTACAACAACAGGTAGTAATACTGCCAAAGATTCAGGTTCGGTCGAAAGTTCCAATAATGGAGATGAACATGGTCAAGAACCAATGGATACCGATGATCTATCAGATGAGATGGACGACGAAAGGGTAGCATCAGCATCAGGAGATGATTCTAACAGTAATGCTGGCAATAATAATAATAATAATAATAATAATATTAATAATCTTAATAGTAATAATAATGATAATGATAGATTACCAATTGTTGACGTTCCTGAAATAGATAATCTTGTTATTCCTGAGATCGATGCTAGTAAATTACCAGGTGTTTTCAAATCTATTCTTAGCTATGGTAGACAATCCGGTAAACCTAAAAAATCTGTTAGATGGAGAGCGGAGGATAGGCTTAAAGAAGTCAGATTCTTTGAGCTTGATGAAACTGAAAGAACCAATGTGTCGAAAGGTAATTTTGGTGATTACAGATCTATTGATATAAAAAATGAACGTCAAATGTTACAACAAATAAGGAATAAGGGTATACCAATTGTCCCTGGGTCATCAGGGACACCAATAGCAGCACCAATAGCAGAAAAGTCGGTTTCTTATCTTCCTTGGAGATTAATTTTAATTGAGCTACCACAAGGGCTGCCTTTAACAGAACCCGGAAGTCAATCCGAAGAAAAACGAATTCAAGCTGAAGCAACAAGAAACTCTTCGAACAGTGATTTCTTCCCAACTATTGGAACTGCTCACGAGTATTATCCCAAGGAACCTGATCTTCTCGAACCAAGTGAAAACATTACTGGACCTCGAAAAATTCCATTAGAAGATGAAAACTTCACAGTCACCGACTATTCTCAAATACCACCTCCTCAGCCAAAGACTGGTGAATCTTATCCTGCTAATCGAGGATCAGTTCCCGGTCCAACAGTTCCTGTCCCAGGGTCGTTCCACACTCCGGTTCCTGGTATGGTGGGACCTCCAAGACCTCCAGGTGGTCCTATTCCTAGGACACCGTATCCTCCTGCAGGATTCGTGCCACCAGTGGCAGGATACCCACCTTACGCTGGACCTTACACTCCTCCGGTTGCTGCTATTCCACCTGGTTCTGGTCGCCTCATTCCACCTCGTCCAATACCTCCTGCTGGGTTTCAACCACCTCCTGGTGCTTGGCAATCCAGGCCGCGAGTGCCTCCAATTTGTCGTAATTTCCTTAAAAATGGAAACTGCCGATTCATGGCCCGTTGTAATTATCTTCATCAATATCCGAACTCAAACAATTCTCATGGACCAACTCCATCATCAAGTCAACCACATTTGGAATGAAGGAATCGATTCGGTTCTTCTTTTTGTTGCTCTTCTCTTGCATCTCTACAATCTGAATTTCATCTTTACTCTCTTCATACCTCATTCATCTTTACATTGTAGCTTTGCCATTTCTCCTCATCTCTTTCATCATTCTTGACACTCATCATATCCTCTCGAACAAAATCTCTTCATGTCTTTCTCTACCTTTTTCTCTTTAAATCATTTATCCCCTTCCAACTTTTGTAATTAATTGGTATGATCAGTTCGAGAATTTTTCTAATGCAAATTTTGTCACTTCTTTGTATGTTGTAATAAGGGCAATAACGTTCATCCTGACGATGCTACCATTCTTCTTAAACCTCCCCACTCATCATTATCATCATCACACCTACTCAAACTTTTGTCTTGTTGTTAATTGAGAAACTTTACCTGTTGAATCAAAAATTAACCTTTCCCAGTTCGTCTATCTCTTTATTTCCATTCAATATAAAATTGTTTCACATTTGTTTTGTAGATAGACTTCTCTCTATCTCCCTATGATTTTTCCCTTTCCAATTCCTCCCAAAAAATTAAGATGTAAATAGAAATTACTCTAAAATTGCAAAAAGATTATGTTTAACTAAGAAAGAAAAAAATAATGATAAAAATGCAAATGAAAAAATTAGAATGAACTTATGATTTATCTGTTGCTTTTTATTTCACGATACAAGAGTCACTTGAAAACCACTTTAAAACTCTGTGAATGACTTAAAGCTTGATGATGTTTTCTCGGTCAATCAAACTCGAAATCAGTCATCTTTATCTCAGTTAAGAGAGTTTAATTGTCCATTTTATTGAATAGTTTGTAAGAAATGTTAAGATATCAATTTTCAAACAATTTAAAAGTGGTTTTCGATACATTTTGCATCGTGATTTAAACTTATCTTGGAAAATTTAGTACTTTATTTAATAAAATGATTAAAACTATAAATGACTGACTTTTTTGAATATTTGATCAAAGCTGAAAGATCTGTCTAAATAACGGTACAATAATTGAATTATAAAAAACGTATTTCGTTTATTTTTTTCACCTTAATCGCCAATTACAATTATAAAACATTCAGATACAGCCTTATTACAATTGAAAATTTTTATCATCTTAAATTGGATTATAAATAAGAAAATGTGTAATAATTTGCGTCGTATCAATAATTTCAATAGAAATAATATATTCAGCGTATGTTCAATAAAATATCACTTGGAACATCTTCTATCTTTAGGGATTCAAATTGTAGTGCAATTTTAACCAATTCTCGTAAAGTATCGTTTTCCACCTTTAATTGAGAAATAATTCTATCTCTTTTCACTTGACTGTCTTCATCAGCCTCTATTGCGTCCATCATAACTTGTGCCATATCTTTAATTCGAGTTGAGAGCTGATGTACAGTTTCAGTAGAACAACTTGATTTTATCATTGGCATTTTTTGACATTTCTGGTAATTTAAGAATCGGCAGACTTGCTGGCGATATTTACTCATAATCAGCTCTAATGCAAATTGATGATCCTCTAAAGCCATCTTAAGTTGAGCATTCTCATTTTGAAGTTGATTCAATTGCCGGCTTTCAGTTATGATCGCTGAACTTTGACTTGGATTAGGATGATCTTTTGAATCTTCATCTAAATTATCTATAATATCTTGGTACTGTTTGGTTGAAAAGAGCAAAATTAGAAATTAGAAAAGCTTGATCAAGTGAATCATATTTGATCGAGATGCGTCAACTTACCTCAACCATTGTAACTGCGGCATTATTCAAAAAAGTCGCTTTGCACAACAACTGGTTAGCTGTCTCTTCATCTTCAATCAGCTTCTCATAAAGATCTTTGGCATCTTGGACAATCTTATTGATATCTGAGATCTCATCATCACTGGAAATAGAATCTGAATTAACAAAAAAAATACAGGTTACAAACCAATGAGTGAACTCTAAATTGATATGAAGCAACAGAATATAAATTTGAATAAGCTTACCATTCATTTTAATGAAAAGGTAAAGATTGAAGGCCAATAGATAGGAAGCAAACCACTAAATTGAGATTCAAAATTATGAATGAAATGTCAAGTCCAATTTGTGAGGATAGCAGATGAGGTCAATTGATCTTTCTTATCTGGTTACTCATAGATGAACAAATGTACCCAAGAACCAGTTTATTGATGATTGGTGAGCAATAAACTCAAAGCATGAAAAACTGTATCCGTGGCAGTAGATATCAAACCATAATTCGTTAAATTGTATAAAGCGTTAGTGATATATGCATCGATAAGCAAAATAGCATCAACAAAAGCGTTCCAATTGAGAGAAAAAATTTAATACACAAAAAGTAAACGAACCAAAATATTGTTGTGAATTTTATTAGTGTTCATGTCACCATAGTAACCAGTCTCATATGTTAAGTGTAATAACAACCCGTCTCATAACAAAATTGTTTCCTTTCAATCATATTGTCCACATTTGATTTGTTTATAAGTTTCATTAAGAGCAAGAAAACTGAACAACTTTGACAGGTAATTATTATAATGTTTACATATTTTCACTCAAGTTTCTGACTCTGTGCAGGGATTTTCCATGGTTTCTGTTTCTTTGTGCTTTGCTTTGTCTCATCTGTGTTTTTTGAGCATCAAAATTCAAACCGATAATTACTACAATTTTTGAGTTTGGAGCACAACTTACAACGGAGTTACATCAATTGCCTTTTTGACAGCTTTTCATGATTTTAATTTAATTTGTTTTTAAACCATTAGATTGATTCCGATTGTTATTCGACTGCTTTTAAATCAAATATACATCGAAAATTTCTTTTAATCTGCTTAAAAGAGTATCAAGTTGTGATATGGCGATTGAAGATGAAATTAAAGATAAATTGGAAACGAAAATTTTTCGTAAGTTGACTTCAGGCCTTGGTGGTTGCATCAATACAGGAACTGTTTACGAAATCGACGATGGAGCAAAGGTCTATGTTAAAAGTAACCAGGCTCCGGATTCCGGTCTTATGTTCGAAGGAGAGATGTTTTCATTAGAATCAATTGAAAAAACCAAAACTATTCGAGTACCGAAGCCGAAATTTACAATGGATTTCACAAATAGGGATGAAGGAGCTGTTCTTGTTATGGAGTATATTGAAAAAATGGTGGGATTGTCAAAGTACCAAGAAAAGTGTGGAGAGGAACTTGCCCAGCTTCACATTGATAACATAAATCTAGAAAAAGTCGAGAAAAAATTAGAAAATTGGGTTGGTAAAGAATCTGAAAGACAGTATGTTGATAAATTTGGTTTCGATGCTGTTACCTGCTGTGGTAAAATACCTTTAGTAAATGAATGGGTTGATGATTGGATTAGTTTTTACGCACGTAACCGTTTAGATGTTCAAATAAGAATGGTCCAATCTGATTATGGAAATAGAGAAATTGGTGAATATTGGTCTGCACTTCAACTTAAATTACCCAAATTTTTCAAGCAACTAAGCGAAATTCCAATCAAACCATCTCTTCTTCACGGTGATCTATGGGGTGGTAATGCTGGCGAAACAGATGAGGGTCCTATAATTTTTGATCCAGCCTCATTTTATGGACATCATGAATTTGAATTATCAATTTCAGGTATGTTTGGAGGCTTCCGTCAGCAATTTTACACTTCCTATTTCAAGACAATCAAGAAATGCCCTGGATTTGATGAAAGACAACAACTTTACCAATTATTCCATTACCTTAACCACTGGAATCACTTCGGTGGAAGATATGCCCAGCAAAGTCTAAATCTGATGAAACAGCTCTCTAAGTAGCAAAAATAGCAGAAAATATCTGTATAATTACCTTATAAACCAACCATTTGTTAAATATTTTGTAATTTAATTGTTTCATTGTTTTCAACACCCAATCTAACAATTGAGTGTATAGAAACAAATAGCAAATCTTTCCAAATATTGATCACAAAAAGAACTAAAACCAAAGTTTATACTTGTAAGACATTTGTTGGCCCTAGAGCCATGTTAAAAATTTGTTAAGCGCCAATAAACAATGTAAGAAAAAAAATAAAAAAATTGTTTATCTCGTTAATTGTAACTGATTGAGTTAGAAAGTTTACATCGCATGTGTTGAAATAGTGAGTTGGATATAAATATCCTCAAGATGGCGTTGAAAGCCAAGTAGCGACATGTTCAGAGGCTCACTGATGACTGACAAACTCGAGGAGATTTGAGCCAGTCAATGAAACAGCATCCTAATAGTGCTGTTGTGGTGAGAGAAGAGAGTGAGAAAGAGAAAGAAAGAGAAAATCTAAGTGTTTGCCAGTAACAATTACAATTTTGCTCAGCATCTTCACCATCATCTTCATCACCTTCATCCTCATCAACATATACCTTCATCACCATCTCACCAGCTTCTAATATCAACAGCAAACAGCAACAACAAGAAGTAACAGTAACATCAACAGCATAATAAACAAAACATCAACAAACCAACAACAACATCAACAATCAACCTTAAAACCAACGACTAACATCACACTCAATATCAACACCAAAAGACCACCGACAACGATAAAAGTACCTTTAGTTGATTACAAGTATCCAACGGTTCAACACAATCTTATAAACAGTTTTACAAATATCAGGATGCCAAGGAAGAAACAAGATCGACCTAAACGATCAGAAAGTAAGTTTTATTTTTGTTCGTTGTTCTATTTATTTTATAATTTACAATTAGCTTAATATGGTTAAGATGATGATCACAATTTAAATGATAGAAATGTGAGTTATGAGAAAGTAAAAAATGTTTTTTCAAAAAAAAAGGGACAAAAATAAGATCATTTTAGTTGTCATTTTTGCTCTCAACTAATCTATCGTTTTTATTTCTTCCTTCATCTTCTCCTCCTTTTCATTTTCCGCCTTCTTCACCATTACCATCATGATTATGATGATGATTATCATCATTATCATCATCATCTTCTTGATCGACCCAACAATAAATTTATATACATTTATATATATAAATATATGAGTTCTGCCAAGAATATTCTTTGTTCAGAATTCTTGTTCCAACCAATTCTTTCCTTCAGCTTCTTCTTCCTATTGCTTCAATCAATCAAACAAAATATATCTGCTATCATTAAGATGGGCTCATGACAGAATGAAATACAAAGAGGATGATGATAAACTTGAAGATGATGAGGATGCAGAAGATAAGGTCATAAAATTAAATTACTATCTTGAACACTTTTTCGAGTCATTTTTTCTCCTTCTCCTCATCTTTTCTCCTTTAACCATCTTATATTCACAAAAATCCATTTTGAGTACTTAATTTATTCTCATCACTTTTGATTCTTATCATCTTCATCATCTTTACCGTCAACCGATAATTTGTTAAAATGATTATATAAAGGCAGTTAAACATTCAAATATGATCAGCTGAAAATAAATGTTGTTCAAGTGTTAAGATAATGAGAGAAGAAGAAGAAGAAATATAAATTTTATTCATTTATTATTGTTTCATAGTTAATGATAGACAATAAATGAAAGGTTCAATATCAAATGTAAAAATCAAATGCTATTACTTATTGCATATCTCGTAGCCACCCAAAGATGATAATGATGATGATAAATGGTAATATTATTGATCGCATTTCAATTTGAAATACAACAACATTGACATTAAAAATAATCTTTCATTGAACTTACAAGTTACAACAAAGACAAAATTACATTTTCCCTTAAAACCAAAAACTTAACCCTTTCACTTTTGTTTACCTTTATTCAGGTGAGATCCCATTGGATTTGACGGTTAAAAAGTCAGACGATGATATTGACCCAATTAAATTAAGTGAACCTCGATCATCATCCATTTCACCCGGAATTGTTAGTTTATCAATCTTTGTTTCGCCCAATCCAAAAGGCAATAAGACGCCAACACAAGCAAATGTACCAACAACAACAACAACAATATCCCGAGTTTCAGGATCAGTGAATAATTACAAATCATCTGGGAATAGTAAAAGTACAAGTAAAACCTTGAATAATGTAATTCATTCATCATCTTCAGTTAAACACTCAACTAACAATGGAAATGATTCAAGGAGTACAAAAGAGGGAACCCTCAGTGGTCCTGCAAGTGGCAGTGGTGGAGGTGCCAATCGTCAAAATCCATGGCAAACTCAATGGATTAATCGTTCCTCTGAACAAAATCGTGATGTATTCACCTGTGTTTGGTGTAAAGATAGTTTCAGATGTTTAGCTGAAATGACTCAACACATGAAAGCCTCACCTAGATGTGGTATGGCTGGGATGCAACAAGCAACAAACACTGTTGCTCCAGGTTTAACCAGTACAACATCAAACTCATTGCTATCTTCATCCTCTTCATCCTCATCGTCCTCATCAAACTCACTAACCACCACCACAACCACATCAACAACAGGTACATATCCGTTAATAGTGCCATCCATAGCTGGACTAGCAGCTTCATCAACAGCCTCAAGATCAACAACACCAACATCAATAGGAACTGGAACAAGCACCAATAAAGGAAAATCGAATGTTGATTTACGTGAATCTCTGTCAACCCCATCAACTCCCTCATCAATGAAAAGCTCATCTTCCATCTCTCCCTCACTCCATCCCAACCAGGTTCATCATCATTCCTCTTCCTCACCCAATCAAGGACCCACTAACAGTAACTCTGATAGTAACAACTCAAACCTGCCAAATCAAAATTCAACCAAAGAACCAATGAGCTCATCTGTTTTAGCCAAAAACAGTGTTAACTTACCAAGGAAACTGGTTCGTGGTCAAGATGTTTGGCTTGGACGAGGAGCTGAACAAACTCGACAAATACTCAAATGTAAGTTAAACCCTTTTCCATTATTTAATCAACACTTGTTGACTGTTAATAAACAAAAGTCAATTACTTTGTTGTTACCATCACTAGTGCGTGATGATGGATACCAAGAATCACTGTCATTTCCTCTGTTCACCCAATGAAATGCATGATTTTCAGTTGACCATAAAGATAAAGATGAGTACTATGATGATGAACAAGGAAAAGCATAATAAGAAGAAAAATAATGAAAAGAAGGGGAAAAAAGCTTAAAGTTGATTCAGATTCTCACCCACTTATAACCACATCAATCAAATGTAATGGTAATAATCAACGTTAATAATAATATTATTACACTCAATTGCGTTTCAATTTTCATCATTTGCACTCATCATTATCATGATGATAACAGTAACCTTAAGTTGTTAACAACCTTTCGCATTTCATTTAGCATTACATTATTGGACAATTTTGTGAAAACCTTTCTTCGATCTCATAATTGAACAGACAAAAATGAACGAGAAAAAAAATGAAATATTCAATTAATCCTACCTTGATTGGTCTAATCAATGGAAAGCAAAAAAGTTAACATTAATTAACCTTAACATTTGAACCTAAAAACACAATTAAAAGTGAAATGTTGAACGTGATACAATTAAATATTGAACAATTTTATTGATTACCAAAAATTTTCAACAATTTTCACACACAATTTGTTCATATATAACAATTTGAATAATTATTGCAGGCAACAGCAAAGACTTTTTATTATCATTTCAATATTATCAATTTTGAAAGGTAGATCCATGTATTTGAATGATATTTAAAGGTAAAAGCTGAAAAGGTAATGAAGATAATTAACCTTAAACATGCAAACACAGATTAACAATGAAAGTCACCAATTCGTCAATCAATTGTAAATCATTTCTTTCTCTTCCTTAATAACCTGATCATTGAAGAAAGAAGACGAAGACGAAGAAGGATGAGGATGAAGAGAAAACAGAGAAAAAGCAAATGAATGAAAAGGCTACCAAAAAATCCATCAATCTTCATTCAATTGGCTTCTTCTTCATCTTCTTTGAATACCAAATTGGAATGATTATTTTTTGCTTGATAACTTGACGGGAAAAAGGCAAAACTATTGTAAACTGTTATTTATATTTATCATCATTTTCATCATCACCATCACCATCCTCATCATCATTATCAGCATCACCAACAATCACCAGAAAAGGTCAAAGCGTAATGTCAAAAGACTAATTTCAGGCTTTTTTTTGTGTTACTTTTTTTGTCATCATCTTCACCATTTTCATGTTTATTTGTTGAACCATTTTTTACCTTTGCATGTTTGATTCAAATGTTAGTCAAGCTTTCTTTCACATTGATCAGTACAAATTGTTGATTGTTGATTGAGATTGTTGTGATTATTATTAATGATTTACAATTGACAAAAAAAAAGAAAGTTAAATTGAAATTTGCCTTCTTTACTCCTGATCAATTTGTTATTACATTTGATCAATGGATATGCATAAATACATTAAACTGTCTCAGCTATTTTGGCCTTTTCCAGTTTACTTTTGTAAAGGTAAAGATTTGAAAGCGTTTCTTGCTTTGTCTGTCTCTCACTATTATGTATTATTTGATACGGTTATCTGCTTCATCGAAGTTCAGATGACTATTGCTTCGCTTTGGTGAATTTAACTAATCGTCCCTTTGAATCAACAATTAATCATTTTGCCCACCATTTTGTTAACCATCACCATCATCATTATCATCATCATTATTTAGCTTCATTTTGTCCTTTTTTGGGTTCGTTTTTTAATACACTTTGTATATGCTTTTTCATATGCATATTATCTGTTAATTTATGATCATGAAAGTGATATTAATACTTTACAGAATAACTTACTATTATTATCATTAATGCAATTCCCAGCAATCCACCAATGAATTAATATCATTTTGCCTTTTGTACCTTTTCATGTCACTCACAAAAATAACGTTGAAACTATTAAAGATGATCAATTGTTATAAGTTTCAAATAAAATAAGTAAAATGATGATCAACAAATTTTGTCTGCATTTTCAAGGTAAATCTGAATGTCTAACCATTTAGCAGAAGATAATCTTTACGATTAAGTTAATCATTATCTTATTAACTCGCATTAAGAGTAAGATTGATGTAATATTTGACTTAATTTCATTGGAATATCAATTTGAACATAAAAAAAAGGTAAAATAATTAACATCATTTTAACCTGTTTAACAACCTTACAGTCTTAATCCTTTTCAATCAACCAATCACAACAAGAAAACCTGTCGAAGAAGATGAAAGATGAAAAAAAAGAGAGTAAAAGGTAAAGAGTAAGTTAACCCTTAAGGGATGAAGAAAGTAAAGGTGAAAAGAAGATGAAGATGAAGAGAAGAAGACATTTTCCTTTTTTTCATGTTTACCTTTCTTTGCGCTCATTTGTGTCAGCTTTAAGCTGAAATTTGAATATGTATTGGTCAGTTTTGTTAACTCAAAGGTGATTGGGTAAGAAAAGAAAGAAAAGTCATCCCGATCATCATTATCATCTTTGTGTATTGAAAGGGTTCGTTAAAATAGGAAGCAAAGTCATCATTCAACTTATTGTAGTTGTTCATGTTTTAAAAACCATTAAAATCAGTTTTTCTTTTAACCTTTTTTTTTCTCTCCAGTTCTTGTGTTAGTTTTGAAGATGAGAATGATGATGATGATAACGATGCTGTTGTTGCTGATGATGATTATAATAGTAATGAAAATAATGATGAAATGTCTTTCTCCTTCCTTGTCGTTCAAACCCAAAGGAATGATCGATTTTACTCAAATTTCTGTCACATTTTAAGCTAACCTTTTTTTCAATCTTTTGTTAGTTTACCTTTTTTGTATGTGTATCTCTCTCTCTCTGTGTGTGTTGTGTGTCTTTCAGTGTTATATATCTACAGGTAAGCCAATTGTCATTCTTGTTCATCTTGTTCATCCAATAGGCCATGATTTATATTCCTTTGAAGTCCCAACCCATGAAGAAAGGAGGCGAAAAGGCGATGAAGATGAGGATGAAAAAAGTGTAACAAACATTATAACACAAAAAGTTATCCAAGAAAAAAAAAGAGCAAAAAATGCTTCTTTTCTTCCTCTTCTTTTTTTCCCTCCTTTATTTGTGTTCCAATATTTTCACTGATAACTTGTTGTAAATGAAGAAAAAAAAGGTCGAAAAAATATTTTTTGACAAATCATAAATAACTGGACTTAGCAGTTGTTATTATTGTTGTCCAACATAACCCAACAATTTGATTTTGGTCAGTTGATCATCAACATGATCAGTTAAACTTAAATTGATGATGTTCACATTTGATCAATGATCATTTCAATTTTAATGGTTTATCAAAATCACAAATCACATCTTTTTCCAGACCGCCATTCAGCTAATTTTAAATCATGCAAATAGTTCATTTGTGAATGTTGAAAAGCAAAGAATAACAAAAATGAATATCATTTGTTGTTAACCAAATTGAAATTGTTTAAACATGATAATAATGGCGATATGATTAAGTAGCAGCTACTTTAAAGGGTAAAATATGCTTCCGTGAGCGTATAATGTTAACAATCAATTGGTGAACAATCACGATATTGATAATCTAAAGTCAATTTTGCGGCTCAATTTTATTTCTCTTCATATCTTAATATCTTTGTCTTGAGATAAACAAGTTTACAGTAAATTCAGTGAACTCAATTGTTTCGTTAATTTAATTAATAAATTATCTTGATGGTCTTAGCAGCAGAAATTTGATTAGCAAATTGTTTAATGTTGAAGAAAGAAAATGTTTGAAATTGAAAAGATTTAATGTTGATAATGATTTACGCTTAAAGCGTCAATTTTTTGTTATTGACGATCATGAAACTAACGAGCGAAAGCAAAGCTGACAGAAGATAGAATGATTTATCTTTTTTTTTCTCCTTCTCTTCTCTTTCTTTTCGTGAAAACAAGAGAAGAAAAAGAAAGAAGAAGATAGATTCTATCTTGCTCTTTCTTCCCTTTTACCTGTCAGTCTGTCTAATTATTTGTCTTTCAATCTATTTACCTTTAAGATGATAATAAATGATGATAATAATAACGTTGCAAGAACGTTTCTGTTGTCTTAAAACAGTCTTTTAACCATCTTACAGTATCAAACACCAGGCAAAGTTAACCTGGTCATTACATTTTTTCAACAATCAAATTAACATAATTATTACATATTATCTATTTAATCTAATATCGATAATAGTGGGTATCGGCCTAATTTGTTGTTACATTAAAAGGTATGAAAATGCATGTCGATCTGGTAAAGGTAAGTTTAGGTGACCTGTTTTGTTTTTATTTTACCTTTTTTATGCTCATTTATAATTGATTTTCAATTTGAAAAATATTTTTTTCTTCTTCTTCTGTACATTTCAAATTTATTATTACAACTTGATGAATGACTTGATCTTTAACATGATCAAGATGATGATTATGATGATGGTTTACGATGATGATCAGGATTGAATAGCCGTGAGAAAGTAAAATCTCATTGGAATCTCTTTTTTTCCCTTTGAGTTGGTTAATCAAGATTCACTTTGAAATGAACATTCGGTGTTTAATTAATTTAGTTTCAGCTATATCATTTAATCACGAAGGTTTCCAAAAGATATATATTTCTTTTCTGTAGCTAATGATTATCATAAAAACGCAAAACATTATTATTTAAAGTTTATTATCATTTGCAATTTTACATGCAGTCAAAGGTTTTTGCAAATTAACAAAATTTTTACAATTAAACAAGAAAACATTTTTTCAAGTAAAATGATCAATTGATTTGAATCATTAATAAAACCTTTATCATTCGATCTGAATCTAAATTCAGAATCCATTGTAACAAACTTCAAGGTCTGAGTTTAAATTGATCCATCATCTTATCAGTTTCAAATGAATTGATGAATGATGATTTAAATGAAGTTGGTAGGTGGGATGAAGGATGATGCAGAGGCCTGACAATGCCTTAAAATTTGACCTAAACGATCAACTCTCTAGGTGAGATGAGGTGACTTGGTTGAGGGCTGATCCATGAGAACCTTACTTTTCATCTTTCCCAGAATTATTAGTCTCATTCATTATTATAATGTTATTTATTCATTTCACTGATTTATGAATCTTTTTTTTCCAACTTCTTGCCTGTTCCGAGTTGGCGTTTTAACCATTTTTTTTTCCTTGAAAATTTCAACCTAAATCAGCTGTAAATCATAATCCAAATTAATCAGTTTGCCCAACTATAATCATTTTGCAGCCTTTTTTTTTCGTTGCTTCTCATTTGATTAATTAAAGTGATAAGAAAATGATGATCATTATATTATTATATTTGACTGATTTAATTCCCAAATTCCCTGATTTATTGACTTATGCTAATATCAAATGGTTATTTGCAATGTTTAAGGTGTTCAATTGGAAGAGCCCTTTAACCTGGAAAAAGTTAAATTGTTCAATTGACAATTATCATGAATACAGATTAAGTTAATAAACAAGTCAGCTAACCAAAAAATTAACAATTCACTTTCAACTCTTTGATTGATTTTTATATATATATATATTTGTATAATCTCGATCAATTGCCTTTCATTTTCATGATCCATAAATTATGATTGTTTCCCCAGTTCAATTCAATTGTAATATTTAAAGATTGCATGTTAATTAGAATAAGTAAAAATGTGTTTTTTAAATTACACTTTTCATCTTCGCTACATTTAAACCAATAATTCATTGTTAATGTTATGCAAATGTTCAACCTTTACCTTTTCTTGCAACTGATTTAATGAAACAAAATGAAAGCTGAGAAAAGCTCAAGATTTACTAATTTACTCAATAGCAATTTAAATTGTTTAATTTTTGCTCAAGGTTTACAAGCATTTAGTTAATCATGTTGTGCCGTCATTTGATATTGAAATTGATAATTCATCTTGAGATGTAATTGTTAATGCGAATAAAGAAGACAAATGATTAATTGATTTGAACAATCATTTAATAACATTTTTCTCATTACATTTGACATCTCCAATCAATATCCTTATTATCATCATCATTATCATCATCAGTTTGATTACCTTTTAAATTTGTGAAGCAAATGGATGAAGAAAGGGAAGAAAAGTATAATATAATGAAACTTTGAAGATAATATTGATTTAAGAAGAAAAATGAAGCAAAAAAAAACAAAAGATCCATTAAAATGAAGAGAAAGATGATAATGAAGAGAGTGAAGATGAGAAAAGGATGAAAGATGTTAACATTCATTTAATAATTGATAGTGAAATTACGTGGGTTGAATTGACTAGGTCGTTTGTGAAGCCTGTTTTCATTCACATTTCAAATGAACTTTCATTATCATCCCAATGATTCCTCATAATACCTTTTCTCCCTCTTCAATCAACTCAGTGTGCTTATGAAATATTAGACTCTGTCATGATATATTCATTTTTATGTTATTCATCTACTCTTCATCATCATTCTCATCATTCCCATCATCCATTGACCCAACCATTTACTTTGTAATTGCAATAAATCACAGAGTAAAAAAGGCGGACAAAAAAAAGTGAAAAATTTTTACCTTTTCCATTTTGTATTATTTTGTCCATTTCGGGTTAGGTTATTGATGGCTTTCTTGTTGATAACTGTTGTTTTTCCCTTCATCATCATCATCATCCCCTAATCTTCCTTATCTTCATCTTCATTCGTTGGCCAATGTGTATGCACTGTTAATGATGATAATTCTGATGTTTTGCTTTTGCTTGTTTGACACTTTGAAAGGGAAAACCAAACATGTAACTTTAACATAAGGTGAAGAGGATTGATATTAATGGTATTGAACATGATTCTATGAACCTTTTTGTAGGTCAACAGGAATGGATGAAGATGATGAAGATGGGGAAATGATGTTGATGATGAGAAAACAAAATACTCAAAGAAGAAGCAAAAAAAGTTGAAAGACAAGAAAAACAGAGCAATAGATTGATGAATGTATACAATTTTATTGGAACAACCAGGAATCTATTGTCATCATCTTCTTCATCTTTTATATCGTCCTTTGAAGAGAACAAGATGAAGAAGATGAAACAAAAACATCAGAAATAAGCTCTTGATGTTCTTCTTGTTATTACTGTTTATCTCAATGATGATCTGAAATTTATCTGACATATCGATTGATCGACAATCGAACATCAAAATTGTCAAAATGTCATCTTATTGCCTCTTTGCCTTCAATCATTCTTCATCTTTATTAACCTTTCTTTTCATCCGACAATATTTAATATTCAATCAATCCTACGTTTTTTGGTCAACAATCAAATTAAATGTTCATACGAAGATCAAACGCAATAATTTCAACGAAAATATCAAATAGCAACTCAAAAAATTTACCAATCAAGTAAATCTCAACCCTTTAGCAGAATTAAATTGTTACAATTTGTTCGTTATTGCGGTCAATTATCTTAAGTTGATTAAGAGTTTGTCCAAACCCCTAAAAGAGGATTTTAATTGTAGCATTGGTTTAGTTGAATTAACGATGTTTTATAAGAATAAGCTCAATCCTTCCAAATGTTGTCTCAAAATATAGTCGGTCTATCATGGAATCCAAGAAATCTTTAAGTGATTTTCATGATTTTTGGACTTAATAGTAGTTTACAGCTTAAACGAGTGAACCATTTCATCGATCAACAGTTCATCGAGCTGCAATAGCTGTTGAACAAATTGAATTTGGCAAACTAAATTAAGCCTCCATTACAATCGGATCACAGAACATATCGATTCTGATGATGATCGGATGCACCTGTGTACCTTTAATCAGAATCAATAACTTTTGATAAACTTCTATTTAAAACTTCTGTTTAGTTAAACGTTGATAAAAAATAAAAGTTGAAACTCTGATCAATCAGTTTCAATTGAGAGTAACAAATGCAAAAGTCAACTTATTCACAATATTTTGAAACACTCTGTATTGAATAAATTTTGTTGCTTTTCATTCTGATTTTTATTCAATAAAAATGAGAAATTTTGTTGAATAAAACCATTTCATTCAGTTTGGTTAAAGATAATCAAACATCAAGTTGTTAGATTCAATTAGAGTCACAATTATTGATACATAATCGTACATTTTTTAAACAACTTTACACCATTTCAGGTGTTGAAAAAAAAGGTAAAAAAAGTTAAGTCAAAAAGCAAGAAAAAAATGTTTCAATCAAACCACTGACAGGCTTGAAATTTGCTGTTGAACAAAACAAACATTGTAAGATCAATGAAACAGCAATAATCATAATATTTTGAATGACAAAGAAGTGAGTTTTAATCTTTACTCATCTTTGCTCATCTTTGTATATTTTTGTTGACATCATTGATCCATGATAAAATTCATTGAAATGTAGAATGAAAAAAAGCAGGGAAAACACGATTAACATGAAAAAGATTGAAAACAAAAACATTGTAATCAATTGTATCTTCATCCTTATCATCATAATTGTCATTATTTCAGTGATTCTCATCACTCTCCATGAAGATAATAATGAAATGAACATTTATTTTCATCTAAACTGTGTATTGATTTTTATCATTTAACGACTTGGTGACTTAATCAAGAATCAGAAGGAGGCCAATTTAAAAGCAGCTCACTCATAATGATGATGACTTTCAATGATATATTTGCTCATATTATTTTTGTTCAGTTAAACAACCATCATTGATGATGATGATGATCATAATAATAATGATCATCATCATCATCATGAAAAAGAAAAGACAAGTTAAGCTAAAAGAATAAGAAAAGAGTATTCATCAACTTCTCTCAAGGGACAAATTGCTTCCAATGATGAACCGTAACTCGTTGCTTATCATCCATTCTAGCGCCCTCTTTATTCCTACTCATCATCATTATCATCAACATCATCAACATCAAAATCTTCTTATTCCCTGTCATTTCTTATCAATTTCAACTCCTCAATAACAACAACTCAAGA
Source organism: Tetranychus truncatus (assembly GCA_028476895.1). Classification (NCBI taxonomy): domain Eukaryota; kingdom Metazoa; phylum Arthropoda; class Arachnida; order Trombidiformes; family Tetranychidae; genus Tetranychus; species Tetranychus truncatus. The sequence goes on from CM052061.1 coordinate 10,362,100, forward strand.
AAAGCTGGAAAGAAAGGAAAATAATGAAAGAAAATTACAACCAAAATATCGATCCCATTTTTAAGTTATAATATCATTCGACTCCCACTTTCATCCCCTTTTTGTCTCATCAACTCTTTCGGTGTAAATTTTCAAGTTTCAATTGATAAAGAGGAGAACAAAAAACGGAATCAGAAAAAAAGTTATCAACTGAATGGAGTGAAAAAATGTTTAAACTTTTATTTCTTAAACCAGGAATGCAAACAAAACTCCCATTTTCACTCCCAATCTTATTCCTTCAACTTTTTTTTCTGTTTCATCTTTTCATTATTATTATTATTGAATAAAAGTCTCCCGAGCTTTCAGTTTTCAGATTTGTTTAATTTGCAAATTCATTTTGCAAAATTCGGATAATTCCTCGAGTTTCCAATTGTCCTCAATTGAATCTTTCCAATCAACTCAAATTGTCATGTTGTAATCAGAATGAGAAGAAAAGATTTTTTTCTCTGAATCTTTTTCATCACAATTTGCTTACCTATTTGCTGACACTTTAATCAATTGAAGTCAAAATTGCAATTGAGCAAAATTAACTTTTCAACCTTTTCTTTCTGTTCCTTCAGGTTGATCAAAATTGATCAAGTTTCAGTTTGTTCTCAAGATTATTATCAAGATTATGATAGAGTTTCATGTGTGTTGTGTTAATAACTTGATACACACAAGTGATAATTAAATTTATACCTTTTCGTGTGATTAGAGTTTGGGAAAAAAAAGGAGAGCAAAAGTTAAATTAATTATTACTGATTAACAATAATTTCAAGTCTTTCTGGTTTTCAAGTTACTTTTTTTTTGCTTCAAAGTTACATCCAACGTTCACTGATAGATAGTCAATATAAATGATGATGAATATCTTCAATTAAATGTTCAATTCATCATTGATTTGTCACCATGAAGAGAACGCGAAAATTACTTAACATTTAATATTAAATGATAAACCGTTTTGACATGAAACCATCATCATGATGAGGCATCATCTTTGGCCGTTTGTCATCTCTCATCTTCATCGTCTTCTTCCATCAAAATGTCATTAAAATTTGATGAAAAATACTTAATACTTATTATAATGTGCAGAGAGTGAATGAGAGAAATGATGATAAAAAAGTAAATAAGAATGATGATTTCTTGTTTCCTTTGAGATTTGAACATTAAAATGGCTTAAAGGTAAAATTTGTGAATATTGTTACTTTGACAGCCCCAGTTTTACCTGCGGGTGAATTTTCACTTGGCCTTTTCTCCCTCCTTTCAAAGCTCAACTTCCCACTCTCCTTTCAATAGTAATCATAATCATCATAATAATGGCATAAGTATCATTTCAGTTTCACAATTTGATCACCATTTTCACCACCATCATCTTCATTTTAGCTCATCTTCTTCATGTTGATCCTCATCTTGATCATCTTTTTTTTCTCGTCCCTTGATTCACTCAATTATTGACCATCAATCACCTTTTAATAAATCATTGCCATTACATTTAGATAGTCATCTTTTAAATCTTGAAAAATTAGCCTCAAATGATGTCAATTGATCCCAATTAGATTTAATCATTGAAATGCAACAGATAATTTAATATTAAATGGGTTGATAACAAAATGTTGAACCTAAATCACTACTGATGAAACAAAAGATTCTGGTCAAATTGAAAAACAAATGAAATCTCATTTACCCAAAACCATTCAACTCTTGAATTTGCAATGCTTTTTTTTACTGGTAAACCTTTAAAACCAGGCAAAAACTGGTAACTTCACCAAAATTTCAAACAAAACGATTAACTAGTTAACCATTAATAATCATTTTCACCTGAAAGGTTTAACTTAACAAACAACAGTTAACAACAATGATATCATTAAATCAATCAATGTTAGTTAAAATACAATGAGAAAACCGGTAACGAGGAGAAACACAAAACAACAAAAGTGACTTTGTTTATCCTCAAGGTAAATTGATATTTTACATCCACAGTAAATAGTTTAAATGATGTACAATCCTGTTGAGATGATGATGGATCAGTTGATCATCATTATCATCATCGTATTCGTCTTCCTTTCTTGTTATCATTTGGCGATAGTCATTATTGTGAATTGCAGGGAAAACGTTTTTAACTGTTACAGCTCAGTATTTTTTCACTGGTTTAATATTGATTAAGGTTAAGCAAATCTTAATTTTCATTCACCTTTTTTTTGTTCTTGCGTTCATAACTTCATGATTAACTTGCGTGCAAAAGGATGATGATGGGATGGAGATGAGGATGAAGAGAAACAAATCAAGTTAATTTAACTCAACCGTGTTAACAATACAATAATCAATTGTTGCTATTGCTGTTTGTTTGTATGATTAACAAAAAATTGTTTCTCAATGTTGTTGTCCTTTTCAATGTTGTTACCAGTTTATGTAATATATTTTTGAGCTTGAAATGAACACACACTCAAAAAAATACAAAGTGAATGATGATCATTTGCCTCAAGTTAATCACGATTTTAAATTAACAACAATTTACAGTCAACAAAAAAAAATACACTTTTTTCTTGCCTTTCAAATTGTATTTCAATTTCCGTTGATGAACATTACCATTTCAATTCACATGTTGATAATTATTAACAATATAATGATTATTAATGGTAATGCAGAGTAAATTTCAATCAAAAATAGTTAATTTATTATGTTAATTGTAAAAATACAATAATGATAGTCTATACAGATTGTAATAATGAAATTGTCCCTTCTCTTTAACCGGCAAATAATGGCGCCGTTGGTTTCTGGTAGGGAAAGGGATGATTCATTTGGCTGTTTTTTTCCATCTCCTTGAGTTGCCATTTTGTTTTTCATCAAATAGTATGTTTAATTTAACAATTCGAATCAAATATTTATATTTATTGTTATTTTTATGCTGCCTCTCACTGTGATTAACTATTGATTTGTATGCGTTTGTGGGTTCAAAGGTTTCACTTAAAATAAATGGGTATCCAGCCAGTCAATGTTTGATGAGAAAGTGTCATTCTAGAAAAAGGTAAATCTTGATTTATGAATTGTGATTTATGTCAAATTTCATCCACAGAATGGATAAGCTATTTTTTGACAACTTTTCCTTTCCAAAAGTTTTCTCTTCCCTCTTCACCATTACCATCATCATAATCATCATCAGCAACAAAACATGAACATCATTTTGACGTGAAATCATGTGCTTCTTTGCCTTCATTTATTTCTCATCATTTTTACAGCGCCTTCATCATCATCTTGGTGTCATCGTAAGGTGATAGATGTGAATTAAGCAGGACACAGACAAAGTTGATGGTCACCATGAATTCATGATGATGGAAACGGTTTCAATCTAGATAGATTGATATTACTTGGTTTTGACATTTATTTGACGTACATATCAAAAGATAACTAAATTTCTGGTCTTTTCCTTCAATCTTTTTTTGGCTTTTCACTTGATCACCAATTTCAATTTGAGTTTGAGTAAATTTGCATTCATTAACAGATTCTGATTACTGATTTTTATTATCAATGAGTCTTTCCCAATCTCAATAATATTTTTCCCACAATTTAATTTATATTTTTCATTAAAATTAGTTACAAAACAGCGCAAAGCTGACAAAACTGTCAATGATAATTAGCCCAACAAATCAATTATGAATAACCTTTTTTGTGATTATGTTTTTTTTTGTAAACCAGCTGCTTGTTGATTGTCGTTGCTGCATTTGTTTGCAAATATAAGCTGAAAGCCTGATGATGCTTTGATTATTATCATCATTATCATCAACAGCAAAAATTACCCTTCAACCAAGGAGCAACTGAAAAAGTATATAAAGAAGTGAAGGGAAAAGATTGTTATTACTTGATCAAGATTGATTAAAATCTCATTATATTTAACCTCAAAAGTACACTTAAACTTGAACCAAAGTCTTGATCGGTTTAAAACAGTTCAATCAATTAACAATCAATTTGAATTCACTCATTTAAACGATTAATTGTCGATCTCAATATCAAACTCATTTCCAATCGTCTAATCTCAGTGATATTAAAACAAAATTGGATCAACAAGGACCTCCGGAAATAATAAATCTTATTAATACCCTGTTTACTCAGGAAATAACAATTTTTCTCCTCTTCCAATCCCCGATTAACACAATCAATAAACAATTGAGATTCACCAAACAATTGTCTATTTAATCAATAAAAATTAACACCAAAATGTTACCCAACACTTAACACCATTTAACCTGTTTACATTGAAAACCAAATATTGAAATGTTCCCTTGATCTTGACTTTGGCTGATGATTCTGACTGAAGATTCTGGCTGATGAATATGATCTTGACTTTCAAATGATGATGTGAATTCAAAATAACAGTTGATGTTTAAAAAAGGCCAATAGGTTAAACATTTAATTTGTTTATTTGCCATTTAATCCGTGTGGTTAATACTGTAATCAATACATATTGAAGGTAAAGTGGATAAGAAGATGTAATGATATTGGCAAGATTGAGAGAGATTTTGGCAACCAATGATTACCTTCTCATCTTGATGATTATGATGATAATATTCTGTAAGAAAGAGTCTAATTATATATCACAGAAGATGAGAGAGAAGAAGAGAGGAGAAGGAAGAGAAAAGGAAGAAAAGTCAGTGGATATTGTTTGACAATTGATTGATGGAGATTTTTAGTTCGACTCATAAGATGAGGGTGGTAAGAGTGAGAGAGAATCGAGTTGATTTATGTGTCCAACCAAATTTTGGAAGTGAGCAGAATGGGTCTTGATGATGTTGATGGTCCTGAAAAAGTCCAATGAAACCAGAAAACAACTTTTCCTTTTCTTTCCAAATGCAATCCAATTGATGGTCAATTCATCAATTTTACTTCTAATGGGGAAAACAGCGTAACAACAAGACAAAAAAGACAGAGAAACAGAAAGACTCTGGTTACTAGGCCCGAGGGAGTTTTCATTCTTTCTCTCATTCTCTTTCTTTTTTTGTGTCAGTGAGAAGATCTTGATGTTGATGATGATGTTGATGATCTTCATTTTCATTTTCAGCTTGAGCTTCTTTGAGAAGCTTTAAACTGCTTTGGGTCAATGCTAAATGAATGAAAGGCACACTTAAATTGGCGAAAGAAACGAAACAATTCCTCTTGGGATCCATTGAAATATACATTCGCTTTTTTCTTCTTCGCTTCAACACAACAATAACAAAATTCGTAATCATCATTAATATCATCCACTTTTATCGTCATTTACATTCTCATTCTCATCAACAACCATCAACTATCACCATCAGGATCATCATCAGTATCAAAACTTTTACTTTCCTCATCTTTTCCTAGTGACAACTCTTTCCTTTCCTAGCTTGACGCCCTGTCATTTGCAAATCACTTTGAGTTGTTACCAAAAGAGAAATGTCATCATCATCTTCATCATCAGGCATGGTGATGGCGGTGATGAAGATGACGAAGATGAGAATCATGTTCATCACCTTATCACACCATAATCTTCACCATTATCATACTTTGATATAATTTCTTGAGCCTAATATGGATGAAATATGAGTGATAAAAATCGATTCCATGTCCGGAATAAGTTTATCATCAAAAATGAAAAGATGCTGATGATGATGACAAATAGTGAGTAGGTGAGTGGAAGAGGAAAAGAGGACAATAAAAGTAGCGATAAGTAGCAAGACAAATAAGCTAGATCAGCTTCTGAAGATATTGAAGATTGAAAAGTATGTTAGAGTGAGAGCTAAGAGGAAAGGTAAGAGGATAAGAAAATCATTAAATCATCACAAGTCGAAGAAAGTTTTCCTTTTTTTCTCTCCTGGCGAATGTTTCTTTTTTAACTTTCTGTTCGTTCCTTTTTTGCTCGTTTTGTTTACTTTAAATAGATTCTCTTCATTTAGTTCCATGTCAATGATTCCATAGATTCCATATCATCATGTTTTTCCAACTCCCCCAACCTCCTTCACCACCATCTTCCTCTTCATAGGTCTTGCTTGTTTCTTGATCATCTTTTATCTCTTCTTCTCTGTTTCCTGTCTCCTTGACTCCGAATGAAACATTTCATGTTGATTCAAGCACAAATTGATATTTTCATCTAATTGGAAGAAAAAAAAGTTCTTGTTCATTTTGGTTGCCATATTATTATTATTACTTGCTCACTTACTTGATAAATTGCAATCAATCAAAATAATAACTAACAGACAGCTGAGAATAAAGCTTAATGATAACTTTTTTTATCATATTTACTATCGACAATGTCTTCGTTTTCGTTCTTACCTTTCTCTTATGTGTAACCATAATAATGATAATAATAATAATAGAAATAATAATAACCCGTCATTCCAATCAAACAATAGGTAAACACTCTTCTTTCTTTATATTTCTTGTTTTTACCTGTCAACTACTCACAATTGAGCATCAAACCATCAAACAAACAAACGGTAAATACACATCAATCAAGGTGAATAATGACTGATTGATGGTTTGACGGGCAATGAGTAAAGATATTCCTATTCAATTTTTACATGTACACTTAAATATACATGAATATATATCATTCCAACTGATCAAATTAAAGAGAGTAACAATAAGTTCCTATTGATTGTCGAAGAATCATCTTTTTTTGTTTTGATTTTGCTTCATCCTTCATCAGGTTGACACTTCCAAGTTTAGTGTGAATCAAAAGCAAAAAGTTGCATAATAATCATCAATTCAGACATTTAGGTTGTTCATGATGACCTTAGATACGCATGCATGTAAATAATAGTTTGATTATCAGACACATTATGCTTTCCGTCTCTTCACTTGTTAACAGCAGATTTTATCAATTGAATTTGTCCGACAGGTGAAACTGAAATGATATAAATTAGCATCGAATCTAAAGAGAGAAAGAGAAGATAAAATAGCTGATTTGAGTAAACAAAATTGTGTTGACAGTAAATTGTCATCAAATTGTTGTGGTTAGAGTGACAAAATGTAAAAGATGTAACTTAACCACTTAGCGTCATGGTTCACTCTTACTTACATTTTGTCTTTACATCGCTCATATTATCAAGTGAAAACGATTGAATTTGTTGAACTGGGCGTAAAATTTTTGGCGTAAACCTTGATCAATATGTTGTCCCTCATGAGACTGTTGATCCATTTTTTCACTTTCCCGCTTTTTTATTTTCCTGCTTCTTCTCTTCTCCCTTTCTTTTGCCCAAGGAAGGCTGTAAAAAAAGAAGATGAAAGAGGCTGATCTTTTTGCTGTTTTTTAACACAAAAAAACCAGCAAACCTTTCAACAACTACCGTTACCTTGTAACCTTCACCTCCTCCCCTTACCACTCTGAAAAGCCTGTTTCATTCCAATATTTTGACAAGCCTTTTGACTTCAACCAAGCACAAAATAATACAACCAAAACAAGCCTCACTTAACTGTTCATTTCAAAAGTTATTCTCTTCTTTACTCCTCTGTAATGTATACAAGCATACATACACACTCTCACTCACTTGCACTCAGGGAAGACAAAAGAAAGAGAAGATGAGATGAGATGAAAGCAAGCTAAAAAGAGAGAGAGGGAAGATGAAGATATTTGAGGAGAAGTTAGATAATCTTTTCTCCTCATTGATGTAGCAATATCTTGATTTGCTTCCCTTTTTTCGCACTGTAACCATTTCGTCTTCAGATATCAACAGCTCTAGACTTTATTATCATCACCACATGATTTAGTCATCATCATGTCACTTATTTTAAAACACAATTGCCTACAAAAAAGGTCTGTTCACTTGATCACTATTGAAATTGAACCTGTAAATCAAGAGAAAGAGAAAGAGAAAGAGAGAGGATGAAAGCAACAAAATTATTATCATCAAATTTGCTATTAGTACACTGACAAAACAAACCTTGTAAAATAAAGAGTAAAACCAACAATCAATTAAACCCTCAGAGTAACGGCAAAAGATGAAACAAAAAGACAAAGACCACATTGGATAGATGAAAAGAGACAATTAAAACCAAAATTGAAACATACATAAACAATTACAAGATCACAAATCTGGTTCAATTACAATAAATAGTCAGAAGATGAGAACAAAAGAGAAATTGAAATAAGCCAATCAGTATTTATTTTTCACCTCATTACAAAAAATGTCTTGTCGTCCAAGTCTACCATTCGTAACCGCCATCTAGTGAATAAAAATAAAATGGAGAAAAATAAAATTGAATTATCAAAAAGATTAGAAATAAATTCAAAAAGTAAACAAGAAATTGTAATTATCATTAAAATCAAGTGAAATCTGACTGAAACAAAAGAAGTTGTTTCAAAGCAAATACTAAGCGAGCAGCAGCAGCAACAAACAACAACAACAGTAACAACATAAAACCAATTGAAATGGTGGGTAATTTTTAATCAAAATGCCTCATCAAAATAATAACAGCAGCAGCAACAACAATAATAATGATCATTATTTTTACAACTCACAAAGACTAATGATAAATAAAATAAAAAGGCAAATGCAAAGAAGTAGTTGAAACAAGAAAAAAAAAATTAAATAAATTACTTGAAAAGCCAAAAAAACAAGCAAAGGAGATGAAGAGAAAAAAACAAGTTAAATCAGCATACAAAACTCACCTTACATTGCTAAAGCGTAAATTATCGGCTATTCTTGCCATTCTTTCCTATTATTATACTTTATTATCATCTATATATTATCCTCCATAATAATAATAATAATGATAATAAAAAAATAAAAAGTAATATAAATAATATAATAAATAAAAATAAATTCAGAGCCAGAAATGATTATCTTTGTACAAGAGTTGAAGTGAAAAGAGCAGCAAAAAGAGATTGAGTGATATTTTCAAATCATCTTTGTGTCATAGCATAATTTTACCTCCTTCAACTTCACCATCATTATCATCCTTCTCATCATCATCATTCTCTGTGTACATTCACTGTTTCCCTGTAAAGAAAGTAAATGAGCCCTGCAGATATAAATCACCGGTAATGTTTCACTTCCAGTAAAGCTAATACATAAAAGACTTGGAATGAACTGGGAGTGAAAATTATGAGATATTTTCTCACTATCACATTTATATTGACTCCCGACTGATTCGTGCAACTTTCCTATTTATTTCATCCTCATCATCATCATCATTAAATCAACTCTCCTCTTCTCACTCGCATATAATTAAGAGTAATTTTTTAGCTCACTTTTAATTTGATTTTTGTCAAAATTTATATACACCAATCAAGAATGGTGTAATAACTTATCCTTTCACAAGTTAAATTTTCACCAATGAATGGATGAAGGAGGAGAAAAAGTTATCATCAATAATGATGAGATGAAAGGATAAACTTAACCATCATTAGTTGTTTACGTTAGTTACAAGAATGTTACTCTTTCCTTTATTGATTGAAATAATTGACTCTGGTAATTAAATGGTTTCAATGGATCTGTTGAAATAATTTCAACCATTTTCAGTTGTACAATTAACATTAACCAGTTTGATTTGCGACATTTTTGCTTGAAAAAAAAAGGTTGGGGAAAAAAGTAAAAAATGATTTACAGAGAAAAATGAATTTTTGATAAATTATCGTTTCGTTTCTTTCATTTTTAAAACAAAACTTGAAAGATGATGTTGCTGATGATGATGATGGTGATGAAGATAGTTGTTCAACTGACAGACTTTTATTCTTGAGCAGGTTAAGTGATGATACATCTTGAACATCTTTTACCTTCACTCTCTTGTAAACTTGACAGGTTAAAAATCAGACAAAAGACGTTTACCTTGAAGATGATTGTGATTTATTTTTATTTCAAGCTAATCACGCTTAATTATAGACTCACCTAGGGCATTATTATTACACCTTATTGATGGTTTTTTTGCTGTTTTGTTTTATTACAACTGACTGTACCAAAACACAAAAAAAAAGAAACAAGAAAAAAACAAAAAAAAATAACCAGCAACAATTACAGTCACTGAACCAGTGATTATGTTTGTTTGTCTCCATTAATTAACATTGATCTTTGTGTGCAGTATTTTGTTGGTTTCATTTTATCTGCTGTTGAATATGATCCTGAAGATGGTTATGATGATTATGAATCTTGCTTGATGAGTTGAAATGGATTGAAAAGATTGATTTAGATGGACAGTAAATTGTAATTTATATTGACTGTAACTTTTTTTTTGAATATTTGCTGCTGACAAATGTTGATTTATTTCAGTGATTTAACTGATTTGTCTTTTATGCTTGGTAAACATCAAAAGGTAACTTGAAGCCATTTTTGATTTAGTCTTGGATCTTTATTGAATTGATTTGTTGCATGTGAATCATCTTCTTCTTCAATCATCATTGTATCATCACAGTTAACTTATATTCAGCTCCTACTATTACTGCTTGTAATAATCATGTTGTTACCTGTCAGGATTGAAGATAGATTTGGTGAAAGAAGAAAATTGAAACAAAAAAAAGTTCCAACAGCCTACAAGAAACACTTCGCTTCCTCTTTTCTTGTCTGATATTGAAAATATCAAACTGAAAAAGAGTTGAAGCTTGATCTGATGTGATTATCTTTTCAATCAATTTTAAGGTATTAATAACAGCTAGTGATCTGCTGTTTTCCTTGCTTGTTTAACCATTTATAATTGCCAAATTGATTTCAATTATTATTAACTTATTGATTGGAATGAACACGGTAATCATTGTAATTTTGTTATCCACTAATCAGGAATTAGCCAGCTTCATTAAATTTAGTCCAGTCTAGGGCTTATGCATTCTCTGTTTAATGATCTAATTTGTTTATTTGCTTGCTTGATTTTTTTTGTTTTCAATAGCCTTGATTCCAACTAATATAATGTTGAATGTTTTGAATAATTGTCTGAAATAGATTTGATTTTGTGAACCATTGATTTGATTTAGAATAAGATGAAATCAAAGTGACACAGTTAATGTGCAATATTGCCTTTTTCCTCGTAATTATATCAACATGATTCTTCATTTGCCAGTTTCAATAATAAATATTGACAAGAGAAGGACCATAGAAGAGAGGGAGAAAGAATGATGAAGATGATGGTGATTATGATGGTGAAGAGGAATAACAGAAGATGAAAATGATGACGAAGAAGGTTAATATCGTAAATTTTGACTGATTTTGTTGATCATTTTGATGAGAAACTGTCAAATAACTGCCAACTCGATGCAATTAATGGTTTCCTTTTAACAGTTAACTCTAGAGAAAGAAGGAAGAGAAAGAAGAAAAAGAATTGGTGAGACAAAGGGAAGATGAAGACGAGGATGATGGAGAAGACAGATTAAGACTGACTGACCTTTTATTTACGATCGACTGTACCTTTGTGAAAATTTATTTTCAATTATAGCTCAGTAACATTAACATTTTAGTTGATCAAAAAGGCCACAGAAATAGAGACAAGCAAACAGTAAAAAGCTTCAAAACCAGAAAAACCAAGAATGATGACGATGAGAAATGTATCGAAAGTTTATTTACAAAAGCCACCAAGATGAACGCATAGAACTAGACCATCATTTAAATCATCTTCCCATTGCTCCTTGATGCTAATTTATAATGGCACTTTGAACACAGAACAGGTAATAAAAAGTAAATATGCAGAAAAAAATTAATCGAATAATTGACACATTGGAAATAAAATAATTGTTGGCTGAATAAGACTGAAATAAGACAGTGTCTGATTGTCATGCTAAGAAATAGAAACAAAACATTTTACTTTTACAAAGTCAAAGCAACAGTTAACAAAAAAAGCAAAATTAACATGCCCATTAAATTGAAATTAAAATTAGACAAGACAATAGATAGCTGATTAAGAAGCACAATCACGCTTCCATAATTAGGAGGGAAAAAGTCAGCTGATCTGGTTGCATTGACAACCAGAAACTGGTTAAGTAATAAATTGAAAAGAAGAGGGAAAATCAATTTGAATTAAATTTACTAAAATTATTGTTAAAGTGTCAATATTTAATTGAACCGATTAAAAGTATCTTTCAATAATTAGAACAAGGTTGTAACCTCTTAAAAATAATAACCTTACAGGTAAATGGTTTGAAATGAAGTAAAAGTGACAAAAAAAACTGTTTGCAATTAACCAGCAAAGGAAACAAAAAATTGTTAATCTAAATAATAATGCAAAAATGAAAGTTGATTGGTTGATTATTTGACAGTTGAACGCACTAGAGCGATCATGATTTATTAGAGGAAAAAAGATGTTTGTTGTTAACCTTGAGCTGTTTAATAATAATAATAATAATATCATCATTATTATCTAATAATATTACATTTACAGTGGAAAAAAAGAGCAACTTTCAAGTCAATTATTATTCTTATGTATTAGTAAATTGATAAACTGTTAACTTAACATTGATTAACTATGTTCATCATCATCATCATCCTCAACAACAGCAGCAACAACATGTTTGTTAATGAAAAACAAAACAATTCCTACTCATGATCAGATTTTATTAACCTCAGGCTAATTCTTGATTCCCCCTTCATCCCCTTGTTATCCTTGAAAATGATATTGATAATCATGATATAATATTAATAATAAATATTAAATTAATAATAATAAATAATAGCAACGAAACGATTTTTTTGTTTCAAAGATTAATGTTGTTTCGTTTATCATGTTAACCAAGCCTGTAAACCCAAACACACACACACACATTATCCATGAAAAAAGGTACAATATAACCGTGAGATAATTTTTACCTGTAATAATGAAAACATAAGAAAGGCTATTTTTAATAATAATATAACATTCGGAAGTTGAAATATGTCTTCAAGATTAATATGATAATAGGAAATGATTCAGATTTTGTCTTCTATTATTCAATGTTACTTTTGTTTGGGTAAAATAAGGTAAAGAACCCAAAATAAAAGTGGAACCTTAAATTTAAGGTTAACCTTTTCATTTGCTTTCTCAAAATCTTGAATCAGCTCAAAGTAAAAACATAAATCAGTGTAATAATAATGATAATAATAATGGAATCAAATCTTTTGGCTTTGCTTTCCTTGTTAATACAGGTTAATAAAAATAGGATTGACCATCGGCCATTACAGTCAATCAGTGATTTATGTCTTGACAGGACGAGAAAAGGAGAGAGAGAGAGAGAGAGAGAGAGGAAAAAATAGACAGAGAAAAAAAAGATTTTCTTTCTGTTCATCTTCTTCTTCCTCTTCATCTTTACCATCTTGCTCGTCTTTACAAAGCCATTGTTTATTACCTTGACTCTCATCATGAAGCGTCAAGTTGAAGGCAGAAAACATTTTCTGGTTAAAAACGGTTCCTACCTTATATAACGATTTAGTCCGTTATGTATGGTATGATGATAAGGAAGACAAATAGTGGACTGAAGATACACAAAAAAATATCAAAATTTATGGGTTAACCATTGGCAATGACAGGAGAAAAGGAAGACGAAAAGAAGATGAAAATGAAGATGGTAAAGTGTATGTATTTTATGAGTTACTTCTGGTGTTACAACTGAAAGCAAAATGTTAACATTTGGATGAAAAGGCCAATAGAAGAAAGAAAAAACAATCTTCTCTTACTTTCCTTTCTTTCTCAGGGAGGGTGAAAGATTATCATTATTTTTATTATTATTACAATCATTATTACTTTGGATAAAGATTGGCCTTGCTTTGGCTCCTTTTTTTGAATCAATGGGCTAAGCTTAGCTTTTTATATCAAGCAAAGGAGCAAACCAAACCTAATAAATTATCTGCTCAACTTTTCATCTCAAATATCGAAGAAGAAAAGTCTCTCTCTCTCTCTCTCTCTCTCTCTCTCGTCTTCCATCGATTGGTATTAGCGTCTCTTTATTAAAACGATGTTCCCTCACTTTATCATCATCATCATTCAATCAAAAGTATGCGTGTTTTTTTGAAGAAGAAAAAAAATGCTGCCAACTTGAAGTTAAAATTTATGATTGTTCCATAAATTTGTTGTAAAGGTTTGTCATAATTCTTGTAAGAAGAGAGGGAGAGAGAGGATGAATGAAGAGAGATGATCTACATGAAGATGATGATATCTTTAGCTAAAAACCATTAGCGGGTCAAATGATCCTTCGGGATGATTTTTCATCTTCTGTCTTCATCTTTTACTCAACCGTAATTATGTATCCATCCCTGACGAACCTCACTTTCTCTCTCTTTCTTTCTCATCTTCTTCATCATCTTTCATCATCATTTTTCATGTTTAGTAATTTTTACTCTCTTTCAAATGTAGGGAAAAAAAACTTGGCTTTGTAATTGATTTGCTTCAGGGCTTTATCTTCAGCTTTATCTTTCTCTTTCTTTTCTCTTTACTAACAAGTTTTGTTATCTTCCTATCCAAGCATCATCAACAAAATCATTCTCATCTTCACCTGTCTTCGTTATGATTACCTTTCCCTGTCAAACAAATTACCTTCAAAATAAAAACAATATAATACATCAAATCCAAATACATAACATTGTCAACCTTAGAGGAGCAAAAAAATGATTAACTTTCCTTTTTCTAATCACTTTTTTCACCTACTTTTTTTGGGTTCATCTTCATCTTTTCATCATTTTCATCATTCCCATCATTTCCATCAGTCTTTTCATCTTTCCTTCTGAATTTACCTGAATGTTGGATTAATCAATTGCAGTATGCAATATTGTAATAACTCAGTTAAATTGGAAAAACTTGCAACTCTAATCATTAATTTATTCAATTTTTACCAGTTAACAACGAAAGTTTGGGTGAAAAAAGGTTTCCTTTTTTTTACCCTTAATACTATTAAATAAAATTACTTTGGATATTTTAACATGAAATTATCTTTAAACATTAATATATATATTTGTATTCATCTTATCATATTCATTTGAAACTTTTTGCATTCTTAAAGGGTATGATGATGATGAGCCTCTTGATAGGCTCATCGTACTCTTCATTTGCAATATAATACAAGAAGAATGTTACTCATTTGTACCAATTGAGGTTTTTAGTTTCAAGAAACAGAAGATGATGTTGATGATGATCATCATGATGGTGAAGAAAAAAAAATCTAGATTTATAGTGATTGTCTAAATAATACTCAGTGAGTTGTGAGTTATATCTTTATAAAGCAGGATGAATATTATCTGAGTTTCGCTTTTTTTATCCTTATCTTGTGAGTAAAACTGTTTTGTGAGGTGAAAGAAAGAAAAGGGAAAATTGATGTTCCTCATCAAGATGTTGATGTTGATGATGATCATCATCATTATCATCAGTATATCTCATCATGTAATTCATAGTTTTTCCCATCTTCTTTTTTTCTTCTGTCTAATTCTCTTTCTTTTTCTTTTGGGTAGTTTATCGAAGTAGTTAGTTTTTTACTCTTCTTTGCCTCTCTCGCCTTTACCAAAAACTAAAATGACTTAAGTAAAGTACAAAGATAAGCAAAACAGAGTAAAACGTTCATCTAATTGACTTTATTGATGGGTTCAATATATTTACCTTGATGATGATGATCATGATCATCATTATCTTTAGTATCACTGGTTAACAATAAGACAAAATGTTGAATAAAATTAAAGGAGCAAAAAAAGAGAAACTTAAAGATAATCATTAATCAAGAATGACACTTAAGATAAACTTCAATAGAAAATTAAACTCCATTAAATATGATTATTTATATTATTATCACTACTATTATGATTTATCATTGTTAATATCATTTGACAATTGATTGGAGAAACAAAGTAAAGGCAGAAATAATTCTAATAATAATCATTATTAATAAAATCAATCACACTTTTATCGTCACAAAAACCAGTAAAAATACTCAGACCTGCCATTAAGTTTATCCGTTTTAGTCTCCATCTATCGGACTCATTATCGTTACAATTAGCTATGCGATCGGTTAAGGGTTAACCCATTAGTTCCGCAAGATGGAGCAAATTAACAGCTATTTTGGCGGCAAAGAGTTTGACTTTTGTTTACAATCCGATTTTTTACCGTTTTTATTTGCTTGTGTATCAACGAAATGTTAATTTTTTTTCTTTAATCTTTTAGGTATGTGGTGTGGACAATCATTTAAGACGCTTGAAGATATGACTCGTCATATGAGGGTTACTCAACATTACACCAATATTATAAGCCAGGAGCAGATAATCTCATGGAAGACACCAGAAGATAAATTGGCTCAAGCTCATGTTAATGCTGTTCTTACTTGTAAAGTTTGTGACGAATCTTTTGGTTCACTCAAGGAATTGTCTAATCACATAATTAAAAATGCTCATTACAAGGAACACATAATCCGAAGTATGACCGAAGGTGGACATGGACGCCGTCGGCAAACTCGTGAGAGGCGGAAAAAATCGTTACCTGTTAGAAAACTGTTAGAATTGGAAAGAATGGAATTGGTTGGTAAAGAGGGGGTTCCAAGTGTACCCACAGGTGGACCCTCTTCGCCCGGCTCATCAGTTCGTTGTTCATCCTCTGAAAGGGCATCTTCAGCAAGTCCTTCTTTACCAGTTCAATCAGGTCACTCTCTTGTACCTTCATTACCACCTCCACCTCCACCTCCTCCTGCTCATCAGCACTCTCACCCTACTCCTTCTTCTACTTCTACTTCTCACCATTCCATATCTTCTCCATCATCAATAAATAAATCATCATCTCGTAGTGCCAAAAATGATTTTAATAATCATCATCACTCTCATTCTCATCAAATGATTATCAATCCAACAGATGCGGCTGGATCAAGGCTATCATCAAGTTTATCGTCATCATCAATGATTACCTGTGATGAGTGTAATGAAAAATTGGATGCCAAAAATTTTATCGCTCACATTAAAATATGTAAATCACTTCCATCTTCATCGAGTTCATCTGATAGGAAATCACCTTCTCTATCAAAATCATCTACATCACCCTTACCCACAAGTCCTGCAAATACTACTTCTAATAATTTATCCTCCTCATCACTTAAGGTGCCAACAAGTTCTTTCTCGAATGCCAATAATCCTAATAATTCCAATAATAGAGACAAAGACAATTTGCCTTCTGAAGGATTGGGAATCAAATCAGAAACATCTGCAGGTGTAGTTCAACTCTCCTCTAGTTCAATTTTAGGCTCATTTGGTTTAAATCATCAAGGATCAGCAGATGATCCCTTAGTATCTTCGGGTGATTCACCACCAACAACGCCAGCCACCAGTGGCTCATTTTTGTCGTCGATTGAAAAACTCATTGAAAAATCATTTGATTCAAAGTCAAGGAAAAATCAAACAACCGGAATCCTTCAGAGACTTGGTATTGACGAAGAAGTTTGCCCTCCCTGGCAAAGTCTTTCCGGTTCAACATCATCTCAAAACAATGTTACCGGTCACTCGGAATCTCATCATTCGGGTCCTTCATTTGCATCTTGGTCCCAACAATTAGAAAAATACTCATTCCATGGATTAAAAGATCGATTATCAACAAGTCCCGTTCCTTCTGGAGCATCATCTTCATATCAAGGTACTCGAGGGGAAAATGGTTCATTATCATCTTCCTCAGAATCTTCCTGTGATGATTCTAACAGTTCATTTGATCATCATTCCCAACATCAGTCGCAATCTGAAACACTTAATGCAAATAATAAACATCATCGTAATAAGAAAATTGATCAACACCTGTCAGGTTCAACTCTTCGAGCTTCTGGGTCACCCTCAGCGGCTGCATTGGCTGCTGCTGCCGCCGCTGCATCAACGGTGACAACAGGAGCAGCGCCTTCTTCAACTTCAACAGGAGCCTCAGGAAATGATGTACCAATGGCACCATCAGGATCTGGAATAGGAAACAAATCGTCATCATCATTATCATTTCCAATGTCTTCAATGATCTCTCGTCTAGAAGAAACAATTGCTCGAATAACTGGTTCACCATCAACAGGATTTAACAATAATAACAGCAACAACAACAATAGTAATAATCGAAATAATAAACATAGTCAACCAAGTAATAGTCCAAGTCCTTCATCGGTTCATTCGAGCAATTCTAATCCGGGAACACCAATAATCAATCATAATAATCGTTCTTCCTCTTCATCTCATCGAACTCACCATTCTCAAGCCCATCGTTCTCATCATTCCTCAAATTCTCATCGTTCTTCTTATCGTTCTCATCATTCTCGTCACCATCGACCCAGCTCATTATCATCACCACCACCTCAGCCTCACTTCCAAACATCATCTTTACTAAATAAATTACCGAACATGAAATCGACAATTAAACGGGAATCGCTTTCAGAATTGAGTGAAGATGAGCACAATGTTGGACCTGTTTCACCAAAACGCCGTTTCCGTCAACGATCAGAAGAGGAGTCAGCAGGTTCACCCGACAGATCAAATCCGGTATCCCCTGAATCACTTCGATCTCCAGGTTTATCAACTCCAGATTCAATTGATTCCGATAGATCTCAGGCTGAAGACTTATCAAAGATTAAATAATTAGATTTAATCACCTTTTAGGTTTTGTTTTTTTTTGATTAAACAACACTCGAAAATAATTATAAATCAATACTAAAATAAAAAGCAAACAAAAAAACGATTCAAAGCTCTAAAATCATAAAGCATATTTAAATTATTGTCACAACACACATCAAAACTCAATCGTCATTTCAATCATTTTTTGCGACTTCCTTATAAAATTGTTTTAATATGTGTTTAATATTGAACATCTAAACCAACTGATACAAATTGACTAAGCAATTTTTTGTACAAAGATTGTTACCAAACCAGATCGATTCAACTAAATCTGATTTTGGTGTTGACCTGACATTGATAATGAACTCAAAAATTTCTATAAAAAAAGAATGGTCATAATCAGTTAAAATGAAACCTTTTTTTCAAATAAAGTTCATGATTAAGCTTGGATTGACACTAAAACTGAAATGGAATCGCATTTTGTTTGGTTAAAATCTTGAAAGAAACGATATTTCAAACGTCTCCAAAGGACTGTATCTAGTTTAGACCTTCATCTAATTGAATCGACATCGGGAAAAGTTAATTCTGTTTTGAACAAAACTCGGGCTCAGACTGTACATAATGAAATCTCCATAGAGTGAGCGATTGAATTGTGCAAAAGAAAGAAACTTTCACCCAAAAAGTACACATTTGATGATTAGACTAATTGTGATCTAATCAAATTATATTTGGAATACTTTAATTATTGGCAAACAAAACTTATTAAACATGCAATTGAAAATACAAATTGTTTAAAATTTAGATTGAGACTCTTATGCATACAAAAACATTGTAAAAATTGTGTATTAACTTGATATCACCAAATGTGTCAAAACATTTCTCAATTGATTGCGTTAAATTAAATAAGAGTTGATAATGATAACTTTTGCTAATCATTTTTGTCCAAATTGAACGAACCAACACAATTAACTTTAATTTACTCACCAATTAAGCAATGAAAAAAAAGATTGTTGAGTGAAAATAAAAATGGTTGATATTAAAGGGAGTAAACTAAAAATGGTAAAGATTGATTAACTTGGTTGATCATTTTGATCTGTGTAACAGAGAAAATGTTTGGACTTGGTTTGAAGTGATTAACAAACTAAATTTAATTTAATAATAAAGCCAAGTAATTGTCTAATTAACACAGAAATGGAAACAATTTAATCTTAAATGAAAAGCAAAGTTAATAAAGTGGATTAAATGACAAAGAAGCTCGAGAAAAAAAGCTAAAACCAAAACTAAAACTGAAAAGCAAAACAAAATTGAAAATCAATAAATCCATTGCATTTTTGGGTTGAAATAAAAATCAATGTTGGAGTTTGGATCAAATGTTGAGCTTGAATCAATGTTAAGTCTAAATCAGTGTTTAACCTCAAATTAATGGCTCTTCATTTCAACTGATTTGATTGATTGAAAGTGAATTTGAATGAGCGCGCAGTTGAAACAAAAAGGTTTCCACCAGAATTAGTTGGGCAAAGAAAGGGAAATGTTTTCATCAGGTTTTTTCAATGGTGAAAAAATGGGTTTGAAGATGGCTGATAATAGTAGGAGGTTGATAAAGATGGCTTTATCTTTAAGAAGCAAATATTTATTTCACCTAGGAGAGTTGTTTTAGTAAGAGAAATAAAGATGATGATGATGATCAGAATGATGAGAATGGGAATGATAAAGGAAGCAAAAAAAAGAGAGAGAAGACAAAAAAGGGTATAAAATATCACATAAAGAAGAGGATAAACTGTTATAAAAGGCGAGAGTAAAAAAAGACATTTAGACTGAGGATATAAATGGATAGTAATAATAGAAATGATAAGAAATGAGAAGATTGAAAGTGAGTTAGAGAGTGATTGGTGAAGATAAGGATGATGAGGATGATGGTGAATTATGGTGATGATGATGGTGGATGAGAAGGAGGTAAGAGAGGAAGGAAGAGTAAAATAGTACATTTGACGAGTTTTTGAGGAAATGTTATCCAATGATTGAAGAGTCGAAGGGATTGCAATTGAGATTTCCAGTGGAATAACAGTGGACGTTTGGTTGATCATCATTTTCATCATTCTGCTCCTGATCATCATCATTATCATCTTCTTGGCATCATTTAGAAAAGAGAAAGAGAGAAAAGAGAGAAAAGAGAGAAAATGAACGACATAAAGGTCTGGCCAGTGGCCATGATTTATATGGGATCTCAGTTGTTTCAGCAATCATTTTCTGGGCCAACTTTTATTTTTATGGGTTGATCAGCCTTTTATTATCAATGATTTATGGGGGTGGGAGGAGGTTCAATGGGAGTAGAGATGAAGAAGAAGAAGAAGAGAAATAGAACGGTAATGAGCGGGACTTTTAAATTTTTATTTGCTTTTCATCTTGTTCATCTTCACTGTTCATCATTCCTCTTCATCTTCATTGCCCTACCAAAAGCTATTATATATATTATTTTTATATCATTTTTTTACGTGAAATACGACTTTCCATCTAAGCATAATGTCCTCTTCATTCATCACTAAACTTAATGCCATTTAGCTCAGTTTACCTATCAAATCTTATTTACTAACATTTTTTACTCTTCCAAGTCATCATCATTTTTCCTCCTTTTTTTTGCCTCCCAACTTTTCCCTCAATCTTCATGTCAACTTTTATTTTATTAGACTTTCACTTTCAACATCAGATTACGTCTAACTATTAGATTAATAGCATAAATAAATATATAAAACATTATCAATGAAACCAACGAATGAGAATAAAAAAAATATCTCTTTTTGTTCACTTGAAAGCAACACATTTTGACCTTTTTTGTTTGCTTGTTCAAGGGTAAAAATTATATCATTAAGGTGAGTTAATTAGAAGACAATTTTTTTACCAAAATTTTCATTTAAAATGAAAGTTGAATTTAAAGTAAGGATGGTTGGGAGTTAAAAGTTGGACTGATAACAGGGATTGTTGATCAAGATAACCATTTGATCTTGCAGGGATAAACAGGTTGTAAGCTTATCAAATGTTTATTTCAATATTCATCTTTTCCAGATTTATCTTCATCTCACCATTTCCATCATTTTCATGTTAACTTTTCCATGTTGCCTTTTAAAGTAGCATTTTGACACTGACGATTGAAGAATCACTCAGATGGCAAATGAAGACAGGGAAAGGCCATTTTAGCTTTCTTAATCTTCACCATCATTCTCGTCATTCTCATCATTCTTAGTAACACTCACTGTTCAACTGTCACTCAGTGAAATGTCTTCTTCTTCATCTTTTCGTCTCTTTGGCTGATCGATAAACATTCCTACAAAGAAATAAGACACATAAATTAGACAGAGAGACACAGAGAAATAAGTAACCAAAAGAAAGGGAAACAATCATTACCAAGCTTTGGTGTCATTTTCAGCTTCTCATCATCATCATCATTTTTCTTCGCCCTCCCTTTATTGCTCCATTTCATATCCAGAAAATTTTCACTCCCTTTCTTCATCTGTCTTTCTGTCTATCAAATGTTCACCCTCTTTCTTCAACCCAGATTTTCCTCTTCTTTCACTTTCTTTTCTTCCTGCTCATCAAGAGCATCTTCCTTCTTCAAAAACCTGTCAATCCTTTATCCTGATTGTCACCATCTTCATGTTCAACCAGATTAATCAAGCAACCAAAGAAAAAGACGAATCCAAATTAAATCTCAAATCTGCTTTCACCTTCAAGTTATCTTTACTTGAGAATTGTGAATATTTTTCAAAAATTAAAATGTTAATCAACCCATTCTGATTGCACCTTCAAGCAGGGAAAATTGCTCCAGAGATTATTGAAGATTCGCATCAAAATTGATTGTAAATCATTGATTAGAGTAAAGTTGAAGTTGGCAAAATATGGCGTTGAAAAAATTTGTGTGAAGCTTGAGATTATGATTGACAAAATGAAATGCTGCAAGTTGATTCTGCGTAAAATGACATAATAAAAGGGAAACAAGACAATCCTCAAGGCATCAATTTGCCTCCTCCTCCTCCTCCTTCATCATCATGATTCAGTTGCCTTCTTGATCATCATCCTCATCATCTTCATCTCTCCTTATTTCTTATAGCCCCATTTATCTTTCTTTATCTTTATGTTTACTGAGAAAATGTTTTGAGCGCAAAAAAAAAGTTTCCCTGTGATGATGATGATGATGATTCTGGGTTCAGAATAAATGAGTGAGATAAAAGTAGTGACTGAGTGAGTCAAAGACAATTTCCTGGTGAACTATTCATTCAATCAATAGGTTGACCTGACAACCAAATGAAAAGATGTGAGTGAGTGAGTGAAGGCAAAGGATGATTTGGAAGATGGAAGAAAGAGAATGCCCAAAATGACATGTTACTTCATCAGTTGATGGTAACACAGGATCAGAATGATAACTCTCATCATCATCAACAGTGATGATGGAAGAGAATGAAAACTTTTATTTCATTCCTCTCATCCCTTTTGACTCTCCATCAACTAAAATTTATTTGATCGACAATGACAATCAAAATAAAACACAGTTAGTATAAACTGAGCATCCGTTGATGTTGTTATTGATGTTGACGATGATGATGATGAGCACTATTATGATGATAGTTAATATTATGATGAAAGCCACAGATTCATCTTCACAGGCTCTGAACTGTTGGAAGAAAGAAGAAAAAAAGTGAACAAAAGTTGGATAAAAACCAATGAAGGTTTACATGTTTATATATTATTATCATTATCATTATTATTATATAAATAAATATCTATTAAGAAGGTAACATCACAAGCATATCAAGTCCCAGAATGATGATGATGAGGATGAGAATGAGAAAGAGAAGATAAATGGCTGTAATTCTTGTTGTTGTTTGCCTTTACTCAATCTCATCAAGTGACGGCAATGATGAAAATTGATCATAATTGAGCGATTCGTATTCGTGAAGTCATCTTTTACTTTCTTCTTCATCATCATCATAATAACCATCATCATTTAGCTTTTCCCGTTCACTTTCTTTCTTACTGTCTATCTTGAGTTCGATTACGCTCATAAACAGTGAAAAAAGATGATGAGGATGAAAAGAAAAATGATGATGATCCCAATGGTTTGATGGGTTGGATGTGTGTGTGTGTTGCTTTAGCTTTATGTTTGTCTGTTGATGATGATGATTATTATGACGATTATGATGATCATCATGATGTTAGTGATGGTGATGGTGATGATGATCAGGTTGATGATGATAATGAAGAAAAGTGGAAAAGATGAAAAAAGATGAAGGAAACTGTGGTAAATCCTGAGTCTCGATAATCCTTATGTATGTGTATCACTTTGAACAACTGAGTTTATGTCTCATAATTTTTACGTTAAATGAGCTTCAACTATTCTTTTTCCTCGGCCTTTCTCATCTTTCTCGTCTTGATCATCACATTTCATCTGTTCAGTTATACCGGAAAGGAAGATGAATCAAGATGATGATGAAAAAGAAAGGCAAAAAATGAAAAAAAACAACAGAGATAATCATTTGAAGACATCTTTTGCACTGTTGCTCTCATCTAATGCTCCATTATATTACGCACAGTAACTTATAGTCAACTTTAACACTTCGATTTATTCAGGCCAAAATGTCGATCATTTATAACATCTTCTTAATGGTCATGATCATGATAATCATTGGCATCATCATAATCATCTTTACTATTAGCAACTCTAACTTTATCGTTTTCATTTTTCACTTTTTCTGCAACTTGTTTTTTTCTAAGTGATTCTTGCTTTTCCGATTCCTTTCTACGTTACCAGATTATTTTAAAACTTTAATCACTTAGCTAGTTGATAGCTTGTTGAAAACGATAAGGTTAGATTATCAATTGATTCCTTGAACAAGTTTATGCTCAATGATCAATGGTCATAAGATATATCTAAGAAGCAGCTGTAACAATCTTGGTAATGCCAGAGTTTGTCCATTCATTGAGCTTTAAACATCGTAACTAATCAACATCTAGCTTGATAGCCAATTGCCTTTCAATATTCAAAAGTCCATTTTGATAATATATCTGAGAAAAGAGAAAATCAATTTAATCTATGGCAATTACTTAACCAATTGCATCAATACTTACCAGATTTGTTTGGGTAAACATTTTGAGTTATAAACTTGACTACTTACAGTTTTCAACTTGACAATTTTCATTATTAAGTCATACATTACTTGCATCGTGCTTTGCGTCCATCGAGATTTTGATTGCTTGTTTGCTTGCTGTTTCTTTTACTTAAATCATTTACTTTTTCACAAAACAATTAACTTTAATGGCTTTATTCGCCATCTTGTGCATCGTTAAATCGACTTTCATGTTGAACAACTGATTAGCCTGCCTCCATCTGGTGGATTATTTGTTCACCAAATTTAAGCTTAAAATTGTATTGGTTTCAAATCAATGCTTTGAATCGAAATGAAAATTAATGTTAAATTCAATCAACACCGATTATGATTACTTTCAAGTTGTCTTAGCGAAAAAGCTTAAATATTAAACAAGAGAAAAAGTTTCTCACCAACTGATTGGAATTTTTGTTTATTCAATACTGTTAATTACTGTTTTTAATGATTATTTGAGGATGCTCAACATTTTGATGAAGCCTTGACTCATCATTCAATTGTAATTGAGTAATATCACTTTGATTTATTCAAGCAAATAATTAAAATAATTTTAATGACGAAAGGTCAAGTAATATTTTAATGTTAATAAGATGAACAGTGAAATCATTGCATGATTGTAATCAAATAAGTCAATTACATGTACAGTTAATTTGAGTGTTAAAAAGCGTAGTTGCTGAACTAATTGAATACCATAAGACTTACACTTGTACTTGTAAGTCTTATCTAGCAATTACAAGAGTTAGCTTTGTTATTTATTTATGAAAGATTTATTGATGGAAGTGAAATGATTTTCTCAAAGCAAATGAATTATTCTGAGTTTTAGATGATGGTTTGATAATTTGTGTTTAAATTGAGTACAATTGTATAGAAAACAAGAAATGAAGAGGAATTAAGATTTTACAGATGAAATAATTTTTAAAAGAAGCGCTTTGAAGTCTCTTGTCATGCTTAGTTTTGTCACTAGAATCTACAAAAAATTTCTCACTTTTGGTCTCTTTCTCTCGTGCTGACCTTCTCTTTCTTTAATCTTCTTCTCTTATCCAATTTTCCTGTGATTTGTTGTGTTGAATGATGATTCCAGTTCGTGCTTTTTTCTCGTGCTATTTACCTTAACCTGTGCGTGTATCCTGTATATTATAATTAATCACATTTACTTAATGCTAGTGAACCTTACATTTTGTACATCTAATTACTCTGTTAACCGGTGAAAACCACTAAAAAAGGGAGAGAGAAAATCCAGTTACTTGGTCAAATCAATTCAAATTAGAAGTTTTTATTTGATATTATCTCCCTCTTTTCACTCACTATCTCTCTCTCTCTCTCTCTCTCTCTCTCTCTCTTCATCTTCATCTTTCTCTCTCTTTCTTACTTTTTTCTCTCTCTTTCGATACCTTTCTCTGTCTTCAATTCGACACCTTATTTTTTCCATTCTTCACACACACACTTTACTCTCTTTCCTTTTTCTCTCGCTCTCACATATATACATACTCCATATATATCGTTTATATCCACTTTCCCTTTTTCCTTTCTCTCTTTTCTCCTCTCTTTCATCCACACTTCCCCCCTTCCCTGTTTTGTAGTTGTAATGAATTGTAACTGCAATTGTATTTTCAAATTGTACCAACCTTGTCCAAATGGTGTATGTTTCTCTCTTCCAACAGATCAAAATATGAACGTGATTAGAAAATATGGTGGTACCCCTTGGAGACGCAATGATAGACTATACTCACCTGGGGTAATCGGATTACACGAAGAAATTCTTGATTTTTATGAATATATGTCACCAACCATGGAAGAACACTGTATGAGGTGTCAAGTGGTTGAATCAATTAAAAAAGTAATCAAAAAGTTATGGCCTGCGGCTAAAGTTGATGTGTTTGGTTCCTTTAAGACTGGCCTTTATTTGCCTACCAGTGACATTGATCTAGTGGTTATCGGTGATTGGCCGACATTACCTTTGCATACATTAGAAAAAGCTCTCCTCGATGCTGGTCTTGTGGAATCTGATTCAATCAAGGTGTTGGACAAAGCATCAGTGCCAATAATAAAACTCGTCGATAAAAATACACAAATTCAGGTCGACATTAGCTTTAATACTCTAAATGGAATTGAGAGTGCCAAATTAATTAAGGTATTTTGATTTTCAATGATCATCAATGCAATCGAAGACCGTAAAAAATTCCTCTGTAATAATTTCACATCCTCATTGAATCTTTTACTTGAAAGCCTGAAAAAAAAGTAAAGGACAAGAGGCAGTGAATATATACATCACTGTGGAAATCAAATATTGCTTCTCTTGAGAACATGTTGTAATCAACACTTTTTTTGCTTAATGCTAAAGATGAATTGATACAACTGAAGCATAATTGGTTCGCCCAATGATAACATTTGTCACCTTACCTGTCCACTTTCTCTCAGCCTCTTTCTTTCGTCCTTTCTTTTTCGTCCTCTCTCACTTATTTATGTAAGAAAATTTTGCTTAATTTTGTACTTTTTTCATTATTCATCTCTCCTCGTGTTACTTTTCCCTACACAAAACCATTACTATTTTGTCCATTGAATTTAATTTAATTCATTGCATATTTTTTCTCTCTTTTTGTTTCCTTTCGGATACAAAGAAATTTAAATTAGATTTTCCTCATTTGGCCAAACTATTTTTGGTTGTGAAACAGTTTCTTGTACAAAGAGACCTTAATGAAGTGTTTAAAGGTGGTATCTCATCTTATTCCTTGATCTTAATGGTTGTCAGCTTTCTGCAACTCCATCCTCGCCAAGATGCTGTCTCACCGACATCCAACTTGGGTGTACTTTTATTGGAATTTTTCGAATTTTATGGTCTACTATTTAATTATAAAGCTGTTGGTATAAGAATAAAAGATGGTGGATCATATGTTCCAAAATCAGAAATTCAACAGCAAATGCTAGAAACGGGATGCCGACCTTCTTTTTTGTGTATCGAAGATCCCCTTGACTCAACAAATGACATCGGTCGAAGCTCATATGGTGCAGTCCATGTACAAGAAGCCTTTGAATACGCCTACCTCAGCCTGAATAAAGCATGTGGTCCAACAAGCTCTATAGTAGATCAGACCAAAAGTTTATTAGGGCGAATAATACGAGTCTCGGACGAAGTGGTCGAAATGAGGCTCAGAGTCAAAGAAAAATTTCCATCGCCTCCCACTCCTCTCTCACTTCACCATCACAATATAAATCACAACCACCACCATAACCACCATCACCACCACCACCTTCCTCACTTAAAAAAACCTTTACCTAAAAATTATGGACCTTTTTGTGAAAATTTCAACGATAGTGCGATATCATTAGCAGAATCATACGACGAAGATGGTATCACCAGTTCGTCAGCTTCTTCAATTGCATCAAGTGAAAATGTGAGTTTTCCCTGAAATTAACCTCTCATTTTCACCTTGTTTTCCCATTTATTTCTTACATTCTCTTCCTCTCTCTTTCACTCTCTTTCTTCCTCTCTCTTTCTCTTTCTCTCTCTATCTCTCTCTCTCTCTTTTATTGATGGATCGATACATGCTGTTTTCAATCTAATAGTTGTGAACACAGACACAAACACACACCAATTTTTTCGTATGTGTGCTTACATATGTACTTCAACTCATGCATAATCATCATGGTGAAGAAATAAGAGGGAGGGAGAAAGAAAGAGGTAGAGTGTTGTGATAAGATTTCTCAACTCTTTTATTTCAACGAGAGGCATCGAACGAAATAATGCTGATTATAACTTAAAAATTATTTATATATATATACATATAAATTGAATGATGTGACTCTTCTGATCTGATTTCATCTTGATCTTGAAGAAGGAGAAATGGTTTAAAGCGTCCAAATGAAGGGATCATAACTCAACAACAACCACCACCACACCTAAAATAAATAGATCCTCTCACTTTCTTCCTTCCTCATCATCAATCCCTCAATTTTTCCCTTGCTTTTTCACCATCTTCTTTGCTTGCTGTTTTTCATTTTGTTTTTCATTGCTTTCTCCCTTTCTTCATTTTCTTTCTATCCTTTCTGTTTCTTTCTCTCTCCGTTTTCTCTATCTTTTCTCCTGTTTTCTTTTCTCTTATTCTCAATTACCTAATCAGTTTATAAACAGCTCAATTAAAACAATAAAGTCAATCAAAGCATATAACTCAAGTCATCAGGGTCACCGTGAAGTGTCATCGCATGCTAACTCCATTCCACCGAAATCAAATCACCTTGGAAACCCTTGCAATCAAAATTGGAGGCATCCCGGTAGTTTTCCGTATCAACCCCGGTACCGAGCAAATTCTGGTAAAAGGAAAAAAATGCATCCATCAACCGCTGCATTGATATCACCCAGTAGTGCAAGAGATTCTTAGCCTCAAAATCAACTCGTTAATGAAGATATTAACTCACACAAAGCCAAGTAAAAAAGTGATCCATTGCGAGATATAACAACAAAAAATGAAGAGAATCTCTTTGTAAACAAAAACATTTCTCTCACTCTCTCTCCGGCTCTATTTATCTCCTTTTCTTCTTCATTTTCCCTTTTTTCAATTACACTCACAATCTTTGTCTCTTTCTATTACTACTATTTTTTCTTATTCAAAGGGAAAAGTATAAAAATCAACAAAAAACACCAAAAAAAAAATTATAAAGAAGAAAAGGGGAAAATTTTTCCAAGTCAAAGTTAAACCAGAAAACAAATTAACAATAAAAGGCTCTTGCCAATCATTTTTGTCACAATAATAATAATAATAACTAGTATAACTGCCAATTAATTGAAAAAAATGATAACAATTAACCACAAAAACGCAATGCAATGTGTAGATTGTGTTAATATTTGTTACTAAATATTGATATCCAATAACAGTTATTCTATGTGCAATTGATTCTCATGCTGATTCCAAATATCATATTCAGATTGTCTACAGGATGAAACAATCGGAACAACTCACCTGAACCAAAAGAAATGTTCAGGCATATTTAATATGATTGATTGAATTGAAAAGGTGCAAAATAATTCGAGCAAATTGAAAAGGTGATAAGCAATCAAAAAACCCAATTGAGATATAATCGTTGGCAGTTCAATCGTTTTTTCTTGATGCAGCTTGAAACAAATGCAAACTAAAGCTACAGTTGAATATTTTATTTTTCAAAAAAGCTGTAAATGTCAAACCCAATCTCACCCATTACCAGTTAAACTTTTATCAAACCAGTATCATATCAATTTAATTGGGTATTTATCCTGAATAAAGGCCAACTTTTCAATTAATTTATTCATTTATCTTCAATTTATAACCATCATTTCAGAATCTGCTTCCTGTGGATTGTCACTGGTTTATCAATGGATAAAGTACTGGAAGAAAAATAATTTCTTTCCAATTAATCTACCTTTTTATGGAAACAGTACACAAATGATTCAAATGAAAATCCGTGATTGATTGGTTAACCATAATTGACCAACCAGGAAAAATAAATCCAAGGAAGCCAAAACTGTATCAATCAATAAATTGAAAGAGCTGAAGCAAGTTCGCCTTATCTAATTTCTAATCACTGAAAACCAGGCTGATAAAGGTTGTACCATTGGAAGAGCATTCAAAGAAAAATTGATCATCAATTTGATTTTACCTTATCATCGATTTCAAGTAATTCTCAAATCTTCATCGATATTCACACTTGGAATTTGTTTTCCAGATTTTTAAGGATTTCTCCTAGGACTCAGGGTTACCACCAGTTTGTTCAACTCAAGAAACACTTCGGAACCATTGAACTACCACCAATACATGTTGATTAACATTGCTCATGTCGGACAAGTTTTCCTTTTACCTGCCAATATACAATATTTGATATTTGGTTGATTCCGTAGTAACAGTTTTTCAAGGTGATGGTTTTTGTGTATTAAACAGAGAAATAGACTTATTTGAACTAGCTCAGAAATTTTGAATTACAGGATCCATAATTGTAAAAGAAAGAAAAATGGAAAATTCATCAATTCGTCGGTAATTACCTTGTATTATTGTATTGAATTTGCTTTTGTAATTGTATTTGTGTACTCAATGAAGTAGTTACACTAAATACAGTCCATTGTGAATAGGGAAAAGATTGTAATTAGTTGCTTCTGGAAATTGACACTAATCACATCTTGTGAACATATTTTATTGTGTAAATATATTGTTTCATTGGTTTCAATTGTAATTGAAGGAAAATTTCTTGTTTCATAAGTTTCCGAAAGCTTGAATTGTTGATACTTCTTGCCATGTTTTGAGATGTTTATCAACAAATGGTGCGGGTTACGTCCAAATCATCTAATGTGATCATCATTTTAATACATGTACTGTGTGTATACAAAAACATGTGTAATTACACATTGTATAACAAAAGACTCTTTACAATTTGGAATTATTCAATTGTATATAAACTAACGTTTAAATTGTTTATGATAAAACATGCCTTTTTCTGATGTTGATCTACTACCATTAATGTTTGTTGTTCAATTAATCTTGCTCCTGATCACCAAAATCATTCTATTTTTCAAGTAGTCACAATACTGACAACAAGCTCAAGTGATTCGTTTTTTATTTCCTAACGATTTGTATTCCCATATAAAATGTTTATTCAGCATAACTGCTTTATACAACCAACTCTTATGTTGATTTAATCACATTTTAATTTTTGCTTATGAATTTTTTCAAAGTCAAGGTTAAACGACTAGATTATCAAGATTTAAAGTAATAATTGTATTGAAAAAATCAAGCACATTTTTACTCTATAAATTGTAAATTAGAAGTCTTTTGCTACTAACAATTAATATTTGATAAAACTTGGGTTGAAAGTTTAACTTTGGCGCTTTCTACAACATGCAACATCAATAAAACTGGTAGAGTCATCTGTTGGTTTGAATGAACTGGTATATTTACTCAAATTGAGTGAGTCAATTAAACCGTCTTACTTTAATACTCTTACATCTTCATCTTCATCTTCTCATCTTCATCTTAAACCTGTTGGCATCCTCAAGATCTATTCCAACTCATCATCTTGATTGTCTTTATTTCTTTTCAACTTTTGTTTCATATTCCATGCTATTCAACCCAGGGTAAAGTTACCATTGGAAGTTGCTATTTTTCATTATGTTTTATAATCTATTTCTACTGTTCAACTCATGATCGATATTTTCATGCTCATCTCATTTTTCTCTTGTGTTTACATTCAAGCCAAATTTCTCTTCATCTGTCAATATTCTAAATGGTAATTATATTTCTATTTTCTAGTCTTTTTTTGCAATGATAAGCTCAGCTCATTTGTTCCTTCTCAATTCTCAATTCTTGACAGACTGGTGTGTGTTTATATCTTTACAACTCGGGAAATCAACATGACAGAAACTTGTATTTTTCCTAAAAACTCTGATGAGATCAAGAAGATAATCAAAATTTCTAGCAAAGAGATTAAAGTGAAAAACAAAGTCGACAAAGATGCCGACACTAAAAATAAAAGCATTTCAAATGGAACACCTAAATTGAACTCATTGAAAGAAGTTGAAACGGATAATCCATTTTCTGTCAAGATAGAAATAAATATTGTCGCTTGGTCCTTATTTTTTGTAGCATTAGTATTAAGATTGTATTTGATTGGATACCCACCTAATATTGTGTAAGTTCTGATTTTTTACAACTATTGCATTAAATTATTTAATATTTAACTTTTTTTCATGCTTTCTAGTTTTGACGAATTACACTATGGGAAATTCGTATCTCTCTACATGAAAGGTATATTCTACTTTGATTCTTCACCTCCGTTGGGTAAGCAATTGATTGCTGCCGTTGGTTATCTGGCTGGATTCGATGGAAATAATGCTTTCAATGAAATTGGTGGAAGTAAGCGCTCAATTTTATTCTTAATAGTAATAATTCTTAACTGTTAATCTTATTTCAATGAGTCTTACCTATTTCTTTTTATATTTCAGAATATAACGAAAATGTTCCTATCAGAGCTTTGAGAGCAGTCCCTGCCGTTTTTGGTAGTCTATCGATTCCCGTTATCTATCATTTGATCGCTGAGCTAGGATTCAGTCATCAAACAGCAGCAATTGCATCGATTTTCGTTATACTGGGTAATAATACTTTTCTACCATCATTACTTTAACTTGATTATTAATAACTTAATTGTCTTTCATTTAACAGAAAATGCTCTTCTCACTCAATCAAGATTCATTCTTATGGAAAGCATTCTTCTTTTCATGTCGTTCTTTGGTCTATTTGCTGTTTGTAAATTGCGTAAAAAGCCAATCCTTTCTAAATCATGGTTTTTCTGGCTTTCACTAGCTTCAACTTTCCTTTCATTTGGACTATGTGTCAAATTTGTTGGAATTTACTTTATGATTGTTGCCATTATCATCATTATTCACGACTTTTGGTGGTTATTGCCTGATCGATCAATCCCGACTGTGAGTAACTTTTCACAATTTGACTTGTAAATAAATTCAAATCTCATGTCTAATGTATAGCATTTTTATTTTAATCTTTTCTTATAGAGAAAATTTTGGCTACAAGCTATCACTTACTTATTCTTTTTTATCGTATGGCCTTTAACTATATACACTTCAGTATTCTATATTCATCTGAGCATTTTAACCAAGGCAGGTCCACATGATAATGTCATGACAAGTGCATTTCAAGCTAGTCTTGAGGTAATTACATTTTAAATTATTTAAGTCGTTTGGAGCTATTGAAACTGATGTTTTAATTTCAATTTCAGGGAGGATTAGCTTCAATAACCAAAGGTCAACCCCTCGAAATCGTCCATGGATCTCAAATAACTTTACGTCATACTCATGGAAGAACTTGTTGGTTACATTCTCATGCTCAAGTTTATCCAGTTAAATACAGCGATGGTCGAGGAAGTAGTCATCAGCAGCAAGTGACTTGTTATTCTTTTAAAGATGTTAACAATTGGTGGATTGTGAAAAGACCTGACGTGTAAGGAAACAAATTTTTGTTAATAAGCTGATTAATATCTTTTTCTGGTTAATTTTTATTAAAACCTTGTTTTAAAAAATGCTCTTTTTTAAATTTCAGAGACGATTTGATTGTTTCTGAGCCCCGTGATAAAGTCAAACATGATGATGTTATTCAACTGATCCATGGAATGACTTCAAGAAAATTGAATAGTCATGATGTTGCTGCTCCGATGTCACCGCAACACCAAGAAGTATCATGCTACATCGACTATAATATATCAATGGCTTCTCAAGACCTTTGGCGAGTTGATTTACTCAATAAAGACGAAACTGATGGCTACTGGCATACAATCAGGTCAAAAGTCCGTCTTGTCCATCTCAACTCTTCTCAGGCTCTCAAGGTTTGTTGTGATTTTTGTACTTATTTCGACAGCCAATTTGTAATCTTTATTTTTTTCACAGTTTACAGGGAAATTATTGCCAGATTGGGGATTCAATCAACATGAAGTTGTTACTGATCGAATCTTAAATCAAGATGACACAATTTGGAATGTTGAAGAACATCGTTACACTAAAGTGTCTGATCAGAAGGAAAGAGAAAAAGATTTGGTTGATGCTGAATTTGTGCCTCTAACTCCAACATTTCTGTCATTTTGGGAAAAAATGAAAGAACTTCAATACAAAATGCTAACTTTTGATCAAGAAAATATTCCTGATCATATGTTCGCTTGTGATTCTCCTTTAGATTGGCTGTTTCTTACCAAAGGAATAGCTTATTGGATTGATTCGCAAACTAATGTGAGAAATTGTTATTCAAACTAGATTTAAGCTTATGTTAACTAATTTATTTGATTCTTTTTTTTCAGTCTCAAATCTATTTGATTGGAAATATTTTTCTATGGTACTTATCATTATTTGCCGTTTTCACCTATTGCTGTCTCTTTGTTTTTTATCTTATGCGAAAACGTCGAAGATTTGAAGACTTATCAGAAGGTAAGATTGTAAAATAATTTCTGTCCACTTTCACACTGATTTTCATTTTCAATTAATTTCAATCTTATCTATTTCAAATTCAGAAAAATGGACATCATTCAAAAACGTTTCTCTCATACTCCTTACGGGTTATTTCATAAATCTCATTCCTCACTTTCTGGTTGAGAAAACTCTCTTTCTTCATCATTACCTCCCATCTTTATTATTTAAATTACTCATCACTGCAACTCTTTTAGACCATTTAAGAACTTTCATCAACAGCAACCTCATCAACTATTCCAGTGTTGTTATCATCGCAATTGCAATATACTACTTTACTCGTCTTTTACCCTTAAGCTATGGCTCTGGCTCTCTTACCACCGAGCAAATAGAGAATCTCAAATTACTCAAAACATGGAACTTTATAATTCACAAATAGTTTACTATATTAATATTAAAGTTAATATCTATGAGAATAGTACTTTGTGTACTCTAATAATAGTACTCTGCTGTTTTATTTTATTACCGAATTTTGTTGATAAAATCGGAAACAGTTGTGAAAATTTCACAACAATAACTCAAATAAAGTGAAATGTATTATTTATTACTGTTGAAAATTTGGTTTTCAAGTCGTTCGCCGATTTATTCTAACCATTGAATAGTTGCATGTCAGATTTTGATATTTATCAATTTGTTCAGAGTCGCGTGTGAATTTTGAGGCAAAATTATTAATTTGACTGATTCACCATCCGAATCACAAAAATAAGCTTAACAACAAAGTGTGAGTTTTATTTGGTTTCATCTGTAAGTGATTCAAAATTAACAGATTTAGTAGCTTGAATTTTTATTGGCAATTTCGATATGAAATTGGATACTGATAAGCATAATGATCCAAAGTCATGGTGCCATTTATCAAGGTTTGGCGTTTTCTGAGTTAGTAAATCGCTATTAAATACAAAAATAGGTGATTTATCGAGCGGAAGAGTTACATTGGGCAAAATGAGCGCAAAATTAGATTCGGTTAGGTTTGTTCGCGCAAATTATTTCATTCATTTTCATCATTGAATAGCTAACATTAACAATTCAATATCCTTAGACACAAAGGAGTATTTTTTTGAATTTCGGTAGGACTTTGAGATAAATACATGTATGAACAATCTCTAACTTATCGTCTTGTTGTTGTCTCTTAGCATTATTTAGCACTTCTCTTGCAACTTTGACTATTCTTTTCTCTTTTGTTCAACTAATTTGTGCTTAGTAATCATTGGTTTACTCATTTTTAACGAAACAATATGAAATTAATTGTTGAGTTAAACTGTCTAAAATTACAATCCTCTGTTAACAACAATTCATGTTAAAAATAAATTGTTTTTATAAGCTACCAATAGATGATGCTGCTTCTTTTCAAAACTGGTTGAGTTTGAATGAGGTTTATATTTTTATTAACGGTTTGTGAGTAACATTTTGTATATTTCTGCTTACTTCTTGTGTTTGTTTTAATAGTCCTGAATTTTAATCAATTTTTTGTTGCTTATTGTTATAATTGAAGCGATGATTGAAAAATTGTGATTAGAATCATGACTTCCAATATCATCATCTCGGATTACATAGGAAACAGAACCATATTCGGTTCTAATGGGCCAACAATTTTTCTTCAGAAAGCTTCCGCTCAGGTTATTGCTGGTCTATTTGTCTGGATGGCTTTAATTATAACTTGTCATCAGGTAATTATTTTATGTATTCAGCTCTAATTTTTCTCTACTTCTTGCTTAGCTCATTTCTACCACAGGATTTATATCTATTCTTTGAAAAGGCTATTGATTGATTCAGATCAGTATATCACTGATAGCTTTTTATTCACGAGCTCAAAATATTTCCTGCCTTATTGTGGGTCATTCACAATGATCAATCAAGCAATAACTTGATAATTTATAATTAGTTAGCAACCATCAGTTGTGATCGATTGAGATCTTCAACTATTTTTTTAAATCTTTATGTATTCAACCATTCAATATGTACCCAATTTGGTGAATCAATCTGTCATTTATATCTAATCAGTTTACTCTATGAACAGTTTATCTAACGTATTTGCATTTTATTTTTTCCCATCTTTTGCTAGATTTACCAACACTTGAAGCTTTACACTATGCCTTCCGAACAAAAATACATCATTCGGATTGCTTTTATTGTCCCCATTTATGGATTTGATTGCTGGTTGAGTCTTCTATTCTTTAAGTACAATTATTATGTATATTTCGATTCCATAAGAGACTGGTATGAAGGTGCGTAAACTCTTTTAAATACACTGTCTTAATGTGCACTTTGTGTTCACCAACACCGGAAAGAAAAAATCGAATGTGTAAATTGATAAAAAAGGGAATCTTTCAAGATCTTACATCTTCGGCTAGTCAGAGCTCTATTTACAATTTCTCGAGGTCTTGATGTAAAAACTGTCTATTTAGTGACAGAATGAAAGTCGTTATATTCTCATCATCCAACTCAATCATTTAAGTGGAGTGAATTAATGCCAAAGAAAGACATGAAAATATTTTTGAGTGTTTACTCTTATTCCTAAACTTGATATCTTGTTTTTTCCTTTCCATTATTTATTTATGATTAACAAGCACTGCCAGAAAGATATATGAACACTTGTGATAACATATCTTAATCGATCTTTTTTCGTAAAATATTGCAATATTGCATTTGTCAGAAACTGCGACAATCACTTTTTTGATTATTTTGAACGGAATTTTTTTATGCCCTTACCAACAGCATTCGACCTTTAAATGATAACTAAATACTGAATTATGACTTCACAAGCTATTTCAAAGCTTGTTCACTGTTCAATATTTTTTATTGATTATTGAACATAAAACTCACCACTCATCTTATTTTATCTTTTTTTATTTCTTTCCACAGCTTTTGTTATTTACAATTTCTTGGCTTTATGCTATGAATACCTAGGAGGAGAAGGTAACATCATGTCAGACATCAGAGGTCGTCCGATTGAAAGCACTTGGCTCTATGGTACTTGCTGTTTGCAAGGGAAAACATATACAATCAGTTTTCTTCGTTTTTGTAAACAAGCAACATTGCAATTCTGTGCAATCAAACCCATCATGTCAGTGATTATTTTAATACTCCAAGCTCTTGGGCAATATCAAGATGGTGATTGGAGTCCGAATGGAACTTATCTTTACGTCACTTTGATCAATAATTTTTCAATTTCTTTAGCCCTTTATGGGTTGATACTTTTCTTCCAAGCCACAAAAGATTTATTGAGACCCTATGATCCTGTTTGGAAATTTTTAACAGTCAAATCAATTATTTTCTTATCTTTTTGGCAAGGTGAGTCAATTGTATTTTTATCGTTAAAATATTTACTAGTATTACCAATTTATCGCTAAATTACCGATGGTTTAATGGCTATTTAGAAATTTTAAACTCTTGAAATTTAATTTCAATAATTGTTACTAAAATTTTTTTCATTTTATGCTACAGGTGTGATATTATCTATTCTAGAGAAGGCTGATCTTCTTCCTGAATTTTATTATGATGGCTCAAAAGCTAGTAATCGAACTGTTGCTGCTGGTT
The DNA here is from genome assembly GCA_028476895.1 of Tetranychus truncatus. Classification (NCBI taxonomy): domain Eukaryota; kingdom Metazoa; phylum Arthropoda; class Arachnida; order Trombidiformes; family Tetranychidae; genus Tetranychus; species Tetranychus truncatus. The sequence continues at coordinate 10,400,232 of CM052061.1, forward strand.
ATCAAAATTTTCTCATTTGTGTTGAAATGTTCTTTGCCTCGTTGGCTCTTCGTTATGCTTTTCCTTACAAGGTTGGTTATTGACCTGATCTTTCACTAGATTAAAGATCGAGGCCTATTTATGTAACATGCTGAGATCCATAACTGTCAAGCTTAAAAGATTAGTTGAATTATCTCTAAACATCTTTTTTATTTTCGTTTCTTTATCGTAATCACTTTTTTATCTCTAGATTTATGGTAATGGTTGGGCTGATGGTGGCGTAAAATCTGTAACCATGCAAAGTATTTCTAGTAGTTTAAAGGAAACAATGAATCCTAAAGACATTATGAACGATGCCATCCATAATTTTCACCCTCAATACCAACATTACACTCAATACCATTCATCTGTCGTGACTAAAACTCTAACGCCCGATTCAACCAGTGGACAATACTCAAAGCCATTCGCTGGTTCAAACAAACGGCCTTTCACTCAACGAACATTTTCTTATAGTTTCAAGTCTAAAGACAAAGATGGTGATTCCATGGGTTATATAAATCCAACTGCCATGTTAGATGGTGATGAAAGTGATCTTGCCTACAACGATCATAAAACAAAATCTAGATCAAGCTCATCAAAGAAACAAAAAGATAATTCAGAAGATCATCACTATTCCTTTTCTGAGAAAGTCAATCTTTTAGATTCTGAAGATGACTTTCCGTAAAGTTAAAAGGGAATTCAAAGAGATGTGATTCTATTTGATAATGAATGCTGAACCAAGACAAATTTTCTTTTATTTATTATCAATTCTTCCACTTTTGTTTTAACCATCTAATGTCATGTTCAACTCGCACATTTTCATCAGCCATCAATCGCCATTCTCGTCTAAATAGTCATTCTGATTTGATTGCAACAATGAGAGCAACTGAGATAATTTTTCGGTAAAATGGATGGATCTCTATTCCGCCGGTCCATGACACTGTATCAATCATTGTTTCCATAGAAAATGATTCACTCCAAGAATTGGCAACTTTGTGAAATATTGAGAGTTGAATTTGCTCAGAATCAGTTATCTAATCTACAGCAATCAACTTGATGATTAACCAGAAATTTATTTTTTCTGTTTCATTGAAAAAAGTTTCTTTTCTTATTTCCGCCGATCAAAAACTTGAAGTGAGTTTGTACTCAATGCTCCAACTCTTCAAAACTGGTACATTTTGTAAGAACCGTAAATTTCTAGTTAACCTTAGGATTCACTCTATTCAATTAATGTTAGCCATCAAGTTTGTTATCCTTAAGGTTTAATAATCATAATTAACTGCTGTTTCAGCTTTCAACTTAGTCAAATGTTACTTAATATAGTTCCTTAACACTGTCCCAAAATTGTTACCTTGAATGCGATATTAATTTAGCTTGTTTTTCAGTCAACTCCGATGTTATCAATCAAAATTTGGATAAATAAGAATCCATGAAAGTCAAATTGATAACCAATCATGTCCAACTCTTATTAATACAATTCAAATCTAAATGATATTGAATTCAAATCAAATCATAAAAAAAACAAATTAATATTTGCCCTTCCCACCAAATCTTTTTTTGTGTTTCTAATGCCAAAGATGATTGATCTTATTTATACTTCATTTTGTACATTTTTTCCTTATTTCATTTTTTGTTTACTTACTGTCATATTACTATGATTATTGTCAACACCCAGAAATTTATTTCATTCAAATAATATTAAATATGTTTGAACTACTTTAAAATTATTTAACAATATCTATCTCAAAAATTAACTGTACATTACACAACTGTAATAATGGTCAGATTAATTCTAGATTTATTTCCTTCAAACAATTACTGAAACCAAAATGCTGCTACCTCAATAGTAAGTCGACCGTAAACTGACAAGACTGTACTTCCACGATTTCATCTCGTATTTTTTAAAGATTTTCATGCATGATTGAATCCACATGTTCAAATGTTTATAAACTGAATACTACGGTAGCAGATACAGAGAACTACCATTAAACATCAAACAAACCTTAGATCTCAAATATCACTCGTGCCTGAATTGGAAATCAGCTGAATCTTCTAATCAATTTTTAAACATTAAACCAATGTGATCAGAGTTGAAACATGAAATCCCGAAATTATTTCTTTGAAACTTATTTGAATCCAAGAATAGGAACCTTTTTCTTCGCGTGTAATGTAATATTAAGAGTAGAGCTTTAGCATTAAGACTGTATTTGATCGGATATCCACTTAATGATGTGTAAGTTCTTCCGACTTTTAACAACCATGTTCAATTATTAATAACTTTTGCAGACTTTCTAGTTTTGACGAATTACATTATGGGAAATTCGTATCTCTCTACATGAAAGGTATATTCTACTTTGACTCTTTGCCTCCTTCGAATAAGCAATTGATTACTGTCGTTAGTTATCTGGCTGGATTCGGTGGAAATAATGCCTTCAATGAAATCGGTCGAAGTAGATACTCAATTTTATTCTTAATAGTTTCACCTGTTAATCTCAATTAAACCAGTCTTACCTATTTCTTTTTATAATTCAGAATATAATGAAAATGTTCCTATCAGAGCTTTGAAAGCAGTCCCTGCCGTTTTTGGTAGTCTATCGATTCCAGTTATTTATAAATCCTGGCAAATTTGGAAACAGTAGTGAAAATTTCACAACGGAAATTCAAAAAAATGAAATTATTATTTATTGCCTTTACAAGTTGGTTTTATGTCTTTCACCAATTTATTATACTAACTATTCACTACTGAATATTTAAATACTAGCAACATGATATTTATAAATGATAAAATAAGCTGAAATGTTCAAAATGGCTTGTGAACTCTGATTGCTTAGTAGAATCCTTGCAATGACTAAGATTACGGTGGATACTGTGATAATGGTCAATAAGACCCCAGCAAAAGCTCTCCTATCACTATATTAACCATTTGAATCACAAAAGTTGACCTACTTGCAATTTTTCTCGACAAGAACGGAAAATTCGGGTTTACTGATATTTGAAGGACCACTGAATTCATTCTCATTGGATGCAGCGAAATAAATTGTCTAAATATTATCAGGATTGAGATCAGTTAAAATATTAATCGTCATCTTTGTTTTCCGCAGTCCATTTCAAGCCAATCAGAAGCATTAGCTTCTTTTCAATTCAGATTTGAAGCCAGAAGGTAGTGATTAACCTACAGTTATTGAGTCAGTGGTAGCTGAAGACACAAATAATGTAGTGGAAACGCTTCAAAGTTTCAACAGCTATTACTGAGCTTTCAGGTCAATTTCCATCAGCATTAAAAGCTTTCAAGATGAGCCAGTATTTAACGTCTTTTTCAAATACTCCAAAAAGTACTTGTACAGCTTAGAAAATTAAGTTTCGTCCATCAAAATGTTAAAGATACTCATCTAAATTGATAAGACTAAAAATCAATTGTAAAAGCAATGGAGATTTCGAGTAAAACTAATCGTATCTTTGATTGTCGTCGATTATCATCGATTTAAATTCGTATCATTGATTGTTGATGGGCGAAACTTAATTTTCTAAGCTGGCTTACTATGTTTTTCGAATTTGACACAGCAATAGAAACAGTTTCAAATTAATCATCCTTTATACAATTTTGCCATTTCAAGGTATTTTGCACAGTTTATATGGTACACATTTATTTGAGAAAATTATTTCATTCATCACTTGCATTATTGAATAATTAACATTAACAATTCAATATCCTTAGACACAGGGGAGTATTTTTTGAATTTCGGGACTATTTTAAGACTGACATGAACATTTGCTCTCATCTTTCTAGCTTATTATAATTTTTCTGCGTTTGTTGTTGTCTGTTAGCATTTCAACAACTGAACACTATTCTCTCCTCTTTCGTACTTAAATAATTTTATTTCTTTCGTTCACTCATTTTCAACGCAACGATATGAAATTAATTGTTGAGTTAAACTGTCATAAACTACCATCCAATGCTATTGCCAGCAATTTACGTTTTTACGTTAACCAGCAACAATTTGTTTTTATGAGCTACCAATAGATGATGCTGCTTCTTTTCAAAACTGGTTGAGTTTGAGTTTGAATATATGAGGTTTATATTTTTATTAACGGTTTGTGAGTAACATTTTGTATTTTTCTGCTTACTCCTTGTGTTTGTTTTAATAGTCCTGAAATTTAATCATTTCTTTGTTTCTTATTGATATAATTGAAGGGATGATTGAAAAATTGTGTTTTGGTAATCATCAACAACCTCCACCTCCACCTCAACATAACCATCCGCACAAGCATCACTTTCACCATCATCTACCACATAAAAACCACCATTATTTACAACAACAAAATACAGCCAAATGTGTTCATCTTCATCAAGTTAAAGCTCATGGATACCCAAATAACACATCTTCCTTCAAAGATGATCAAGAGATTTTAAGATCTTATATACAGCCGCCACCGAATAAAACTGTATTTAATTGTTGTTGTGATTATTTGAACTGTGATAGTAGTGGTAAATTCAGCTGATGACAACCTTCTTTTTCAATTATATATTATATTTATTGTTATTATTATCATCGATTATTATCATAAATTGAAAACCAACTTCTTTTTCATTTACTCTGAATATGAATATTGACAAATCCAGATTTCTCCTCTTATTTTCATACATTGGCACAAAATACAGCGGAGTTCAAAGACAAACGACCAGGAAACCAAACAAACAGGTAAACCCAACGGACAATACTGTTCAATATTACATTGAGGAAGCCTTGGAGACCATAAATCCAAAACCAAGCCAAGAAGCAAAAGTTATGCTTAGCAGCAGAACAGACAAAGGTGTCCATGCTTTCGAGAACTCAGCTGTGATTAACATTGTCCATCCAAACTCAACAGAATTCTATTATCCTAATCAAATCATTGAAACAGCCAATACATATTTCAAGACTCATAACCATGATATTAAGTAATTATCAATCATTCTACTGCCATTCAATTTTGCCAAACAAACCCCAAAAACTCGGCTTTTGTAAACACCAAATTAACATCGTCTGACATAACTTAGCATATCTTATGAACATTTTTCTTCCTCTAATTCAAAATCGATTACCAAGTCAACTTTAATATTAAGCGAAATGTTTTTGTTCGTTTGTTTGTCCAAATTAACATTCTCATTTCAATAATCCATTAATCCTTTTTATCCAACTGCCAACTTCTCGCCAAATGAACATTCCTTTTCCTTTACCTGGACCTTAGTCATTCATTTATCAAAAATATCATGCAACTAAAAAAATTCCCTACTCACTTAAACATGTCTAGACATTTTTTTCTCCCTTTTCCCTCAATGATCTTCAGTTAGCATCAAGCATAAAAAAAAGTCTGAAACCAAATTTCATCAACTCTACTCTCCCTTTTCAACTTGCATTAACCAAAATTGAATTTCAAGTTCACTCACTAATAATAATTACTGTAATAATCATCAATAACCCTTAAATTGTTCTTTTGTTGTTTACAGGTTTAACAAAATTCACCTCGTATCCCCAGAGTTTCACTTTCGTAAACATATTAAACAGCGATCCTATTATTATCGTTTAGCTGTTGTCAAACCTGAAATTGTAAATCAAGCCTTCTTTCAACCAGAAAGTTATTTACCCATCAATGAGCTGAATCGCTGTAGTTTACTACGAACACCGATTAACCTTGATTTAGATTTGATGAAAGAAACAGTTCAATCATTCATAGGAACCCATGATTTTACCAATTTTGCTGCTTTCTCGAAAAGCCTTACTTATTACTATGACGGTTACTTTACCCGAACAATTGATCAATTGACCTTAAGCCAAGTCGATTTGGAACCTTTGGAAGCAGTCGATCCTTGTTATCGTAACATAAACCTTTATGAATTCAAAATAACGTCCAGAGCTTTCCTCTATCGACAGGTTTGTCCATTTATCCATAATTATTATTCCAGTGACAGTTGCACCAATTTCACCAAATGTAGCCTCATCTTGGTTTACAGGCAGTCTGTTGAACAAGACAACAAATTGTTTCATCTCACTCTAGTAACCTACATTATTTTAATTGATTTTGTTCGACCTTGATAAAGATAATGTATAAACCTGAGAAAGGTCATGCATCGAAATGAAGTTAATCAATATTTTCACCACGAATTTAAAACTAAATCAGTTTCAACATTCTGCATGATGAAGCAAAGAAAAGCTCAAAATTACATTAATTAATTTTCAGCTGGTCCAAGCTGGTTAGCTTTATTTGTCTAGACTTACAATAGCTTAATCAATGAAGAAAAAAAAATATATATATTTACCTGACATTCCCACTCCCAAACCCTTTCTAATAATTCAAGTCACGAAAGTTAAGGTTGAAAATAGTTGTTAACCATTCTATCATGATGCTGTTGATGAGCGCAAAAAGTGAAACGAAAGTAAATTTTCTTAAGAGTCAGATAATGAAGAGATATTGAAAGTAATTGTATGAGTATCTTAATGTTTTCATGAAATCTAAAGGGTTAAAACAAAATGCTTCCGTATACGGATCATGATTAAATACCTTCCCAATCAGACAAAAGGTTGAACCTGTTTCTTGAGACACAATCAAATTAACACTTCTCCAGTGTCTGTCTGCTTTATTCATGATAACTCACACTTTCCCTTCCTTTTACTATCATTTCCCTCCATCATCTCACTCTGTGTCTAGACGGATATCAGTCAGATTATTATTTCTAGGTCATTCAGTTAACACGTAATTTTGCTCTCATTTGCAGCAATTTTTACCTCTTATGTTTATCTTATGATATTTATAATAATGATTACAACACAATAAATCCTAAAGGTGATTAAAAAGATCACAAGTAAAGGGTTGCAACCAGTTGCATTTACATGTATTCAGTCTTCATTCAATTTCATTTTCTTTCCTTTTTATCCTTTCAAAGTCAACAGTTTTCTTTCTCATTCAGTCAGATTCATGACATCAGTTATTTCCGATCAACTTTGCCCAGAACCCAACATTTTATGATGATTTAAAGCCACAATTGCTACTTCTAGTGATTATTTTTTGCTGTATTAATTCAACTTCAATCATTCAATCAACTGTTTTCGTCTTTACATAGCTCAATCATTAAGTTTGATTCCCTTACCTTTCAATCAACCAGTTGATTAAATAGTAAAAAATCATTCTTACCCAAATTGAAACCCTTTCTTGATCCATTGAAATCACTTCATTTCTATCATTACAAAGGTAACTGAATGTCAATTATTAGACAATTTCATTATTTGCAACCAAATTTAAACCCAACTGAAGCTTAAAATTCAGAGTTTTGTTGATCTTTTACCATCCATTGGATGATTATTTTAAACCTTTTGAACTTTCAGAGTTTACTTTTCCCAATATTTTACTCTGAGTTTATTGATAGTTGACTGATGCTGAACCTGCCAAACCGTTTCAAGGCTAGCTTTTAGCCATAAGCTTTTCCAATCAGCATGAAATCTTGAATTTGAATCCTCATTCTGAGCGTTTTGTTGATTAGCAAAACTCATTCAAATATCTTAATATTTTCTAAATCAATAATGATTTATATTTTCTGTAGGATTGCAACAGTTGATTGAGTTATAAGCCAAAGAGGTTCGCCTTAAGTTGACTTATTATTAGTTGCTGTTTTCATTTAAAATTCATTTCTTTATTCTGATCATCATCATGTTCATCTCTTTTTCCACTTGAGATGAAAATGATGAAGCCAAGGTTTTGGTCTGGTAAAGCAGCAGCAAAAAAAAGAAGCCTCATCATCAACTTCAAGACTTTCAAATAACATTGTTTAGTAAAAATTGCAAATCAATCAATAATGCTGATGTTGAACAATAAACAAATGGGAAAAGATTGGGAAAACATTTTTGGGTTAATTAGTGATCATCAAACAAGTGTCATTGAGGTTACAGCAAAAAATAGATGTTTTAACCACTCAAAATGAATCAGCTTAAACATCATCTAACTCTTTGATGCCTTTTTCCCTTTCAAACTCACTATTGGCTATCAATTTCATGTTTACCCAATTTTAAGCTGATGATGAACACTTTCAACATTAGTTAAGGCCATTAAACCGTTAAATTTCTTAATTGTGATTATCTCATCGTTAGTGTCAACTCTTTACCAATCAATAACTGTCTTGTTGCCACACAATTTCAGCTTTTCATCAAATCACAATTTTCGCATGTTTATCGTTAATGATTTACTTTGACCTTTTCATGGCTTTCACTCAACCTTCTTCAGTTTGTTCATGTTTTGTCATGGAACTCGGATGATTATGTTGAAAGATGATTATAATCAAATCACACGGAAACACTAATAATAACAATCATCAAATCTGGTAAACTGTTGAACCTGTAAGAAAAGGTTTCAAGTGAAAGATTAACATTCATTTTTTTAACCTCTTTTTTAGTAAATTGTTTGTTCCGTAAAATCAAATAATCTGGCAGATAAATCAATCAATAAATAGCTCAACTGATTGATGATTTGCAATTCCTAGTTCATGTTTTAATTGCCACCATTTGAAAAGTTGACCATAAAAAAAAGTGTATAAAACAAATCAAGTGAAATGCAATGCAATGAACCAAATTAACTCATTTTATTGACTTTTTTTTCATTCAAATAGTCTAATTATATTTCTCACAATGGCTAGTTTAATAGCAATTTTACCTTGAGATGAAAATTACTACGAATTTAAGGGTTTTCATGAGGCCTCATTCAACGTGATGTTCAATCTTAATTGTTGCTAAATAATTGCTTCCAATAAAAAAAATGTCTTCGTATTTAATTTTAGCTTGAATCTACACAAATCTCAAATTATCTTTACCATTTCCCATTCAATTGCCCAAAATTAAAGTATAAATGTGATGCAATGTAACATCATTTGATAATATCATTTGACTTCTAAACTTAATTTCATATCAATCACAATGAAATGAACATAAAATGATCAAATCTACTAATTACAATTTGAATCAAAAAAGCTGATTAGCAAAGGTTCACCAATCAAACTGCAAGTTGCTTTTGATTTATGGCAACATATTAAGTTTACTTAAAAAAAGCTCAAACTTTTCATCTTTTATTAGAAACTAGAAGAAGAAGAAAAAAGTCAATCTCAGTCTTGATCTTCTTTTCTTCTGATTCCATCCTGGCCTCATCATCTCATGATTACACAATCCTATCATTTTCAATGTTGATGAGGCGCCAATCTGATGTGCCTTGAGGTTATTTTACTTCCCAGTCAACATTGATTTCAAATGAAACCAAAACTCCATCATTATCGCCAACTCACGCCTTTTCACTTGATTTCCATGTTCAGTTAATTTGCTGGTTAATTGTGGACAATTAAAAATATCCATAAGTAAACCAGACACAATTACCAGCCATGTCACAATGTAATTGTAATACATTAATTGTTTGCTTGACCTTTTATACACTGATTGGAAAAGGGTTTCCTTAATAATCAACATTATTACAATCACTTATTTCTCTGATTACCTTTTACAACCTTTTATTATTGATCTTTTATAATTTCATTAATTATCACTATTTATCTTCCATCATAATTCCGATGAACCATTTCGTCAATATTATTATGTTAATAGGAATCTTTTTCTTCCTTTTCATTTCTAGAATTGAAAGGAAAAACAAGATTCTTGAAGATACAAATCTTTCGGTGTTTGATGTTGATGAAGATCAAGTTGATAAGAAAACTTGCCGATGCCCCGAGTTAAAATACAAAGTAAAAGGCTGATAAGGTTTTGACGTTAGTGTCATCAATCCCTGTCGTCTGGACCCTGCCTTTGCTTACAAATATTTGAGTATCTTGGGAGTGGTTTTTTTTCATCTCTCATTCTGATGTTGATGATGATGATCATCTTTAAGATGTTACTAGTTGCAAGGAAATACCTCGCCAATTTATTCTTAATTAGCTTCTCTCTGCCTTTACTGTTTCAAGAGGCTGTTACTTGCTTCTCAATGGGTAACACATGCAACTCAACTGGACATTAAATTCATTACCAACTTTTATTTCTGTAGCTTAATGAATTTATGTCTAGATTATTAATGACTTCTGTCTGTCTCTGCTATTTGTACTTCTCTCCTTTTGCCAACAAAAATCCTTCATCATCATCATCTCTGTATCTCAGTCATCTACTCACTCTCAATCTGTGTGTTTCCCTGGAAAACACTGCCAGTCTAGATTTAAATGAGTTTTGCGTTGATTATGCTGATGATGATTCTGTTATTGGGAAAGACCTTTAAAGGGACGATTATGTTTGTCTGATCTTCAAACATTTTTAACCTCTGCTTCTGTCTTCTCACTCATTTATATATTAATGCTCGTCATGCAATCTAAATTATTTGGAAAGACTTTCATGTCAACTTTCATGAAGATACACGAGTAAAGCTCAACAAAAAAGCATCTTTCAATATTTCATGATTCTCTTGATAACACTAATGGCTCCTATTTTAATCATTGTCTCAACCTTTGATTCACACTGAACACCTTCTTCACCTAAAAACACCTTCAATTGTAACTTGCAAAGTGAACTCAATGTTAACTCTAACCATTGTTGCCACTTCCAGTACATTAATTATTTCAATCAACTAGATATTGTTAAGTTAATTTACAAACCTTTTGACAGTTTAAATGTGAAAAAATTTACCTTGAAAAATTGGGCGAAAATTTATAGAAAAAAGATTGGAGAAAAAAAAAAGTTGAAACAATTTCCTTTTCACTTGAATGCTATCAGGGGAAAAATGAATTTTACTTAATTTCATCTGTTTTCATGTTGATGAACATTATCACGTTAAAGTGATGATAATAACTTGAAGATGGCAAGTAATGTTACACAAAATATTGTAACAAATAAGCCAACTTGATTCAAAAGTTAACTAATTATTTTCACTCAACCCAATTTTACCGTCTAACTTTAATAATAATATATGATAAACTTGGGAGTTGATAATTTCTACATCTTTTGCATGAGAAAGTAAAAGGCAAAAAAAAATGAAAATGTTACAAAGTTTCAACTAAAGGGAAGCTCAATATTACGTTTTTACTGGTAATACTAATGGTCTTTGCATGATAATTGTAATTCAAATTTTCTCATTACAATCGTTTTCCAAATGTATTTTTATTCACCTTTTGTCTAACATTATTTGCTTACCTTTTTGTCTGCAAATCAAATGTTTGACAAAAGTCACATTTAAACCTGAAATGATCAGCTTTCCATGATTAGTCAATGTCAATTTGCTTACCAGATTTAAATGTGTACGTCAATGAACCTTTAATTCATTGATTTTCATCTCTTTTTTGTCTTCAATATTTCAAGGTTCATCTACAGGGAGACAGTGTCATGAGACATTGAAAATTGATCCAAATTGTTCAACATGAAATGGTTAAGAAATGATCAGATGATTAAATATTTTGCAATTTATTTTTTCAAAGGTAAATTGAACAAGAAAATAAAGTCGTTTCTTCAAAAGTCAACTCTATGGCTGGATTAATGTTAACTTATGAGATTAGGTTTTTTTTGTGTTTATTCACAATTGATGCCAACTTATTATCTGATTGAATCTTCATTTCTTGTTTACCATGAACAATTGAATATCAAAATTATCATTGTGCATGCTGATGATGGTGATCATTATACAAACATGGGTTCATTGTGAACCTTTCATACTTTATTTACTCTCGTGTTTTTGTTTGTACCTAATAGCATTATTATCATTATTATTGTATTTCTGGGTTTTTTAATAACCTTTTTTTTCTTGTTTGTTGCTCACTTGAACCAGAAAACAATATTACCAACAGACAGACGTAAATGTAAAGGCAAAAACGAGGTTAACGTAACATTTAATAGTAACGTAGTTTCAGCTTTGCTAGACAGGTTTCTAACTATATCCAGGTCGATAATGTCTGACAATATAACAAAGGTCTTCTCTTACTCACTCATCATCATGGAGAATCATCTCTCTGTCTGAGCCTTTCTTTCAACATTCTGGTACTTCTCTACAGTTTTGTTGTTTTTTGTCTTGTTACTTGCAGCAACACAAAAAAACTGTCTGACTTGTTAGCCCTGAAATATATGTATAAATGTCTGAAATTGATGATAATACATTGATTTGCTATCTATGATATTTTACCATTAACAGACTTACCAGACAATTTGATTATTAATTTGGTTACATTAATAACAATAACAATTTGAATGCTTTCATATTTTTTTTTCTCTCTCTCTCTTCTCTCTTTATCTCATTTTCATGGAAACATATTGAGATTTGATTCACTTTAATAACTATTTTATGCTTGGTCAGACATTTTGCTAGTAACACACACAACTCTTGAACTTAACCTGATTCCAATTCTGATCGATAAAACTATTGAACATTGTATATAAATGGTGATAAAAGACAGCGTCATCTTGTGTGTGATCCTTTACCAATTACCTGAGTTTTTCAGCCCATTTTAATGGTTCAATTGATGTGTTGATTGCTGTGTGTTTATTAATAGTCAATTTTGATAATCTTTTTCCCATCTTAATCTTTCTGATGATGATGACGATCGCCATGTTTATCTTGCTTTTCCTTCTCAACCTGAATTTGTGGAAACCTTCACCATGTTGACCTTAACATTGTTGCATCAAATTGTTAATCATCATTTCACTCTTCTGAGCAACTCTTCATCTTTCCTCTTTTATTCAACTCTTTTCATCCATTTCATCCTTTCATCTCTCATCTTCCTCCCTCTTCCACTTATTTTGTCACTCTTGTTTACTTTCAACATTACAATATTGAATAACAATGAAAGTTAATTATCTTTCATCTCTTCCCTACCTTTTACCAATCAACAAAACTATTTGTTTAAACAACATGTGTTCACGTTTAATTGTTTGATTGTAACAACTATTGAAAAATTGTTTCCATTTTTTTCAACCATTTATTGAAACAAACAAACAAAAAAGATGAAAACATCATTTATCTTCATTTACCTCCTCATCACCTAAGGCAGGCATTTTCAATCTTTACAATTGTTATCCTTTTGCCACTTCATCAGAATAGGAAAGATGATCAAAAATTAACTGACTTTTATTGATGGATATTTTACCTCATTTGTAAATGTCAATTGTCTTTTAATTGCTCACAACTGTAGACAAAATGATCGCCAAATAATTTACTAATAACAATTAAAGTATAAAAAATGATTGATTTTTCAGTCGATTGTTTAAGCGCCATCTAACGATATTTAAAGTAAAAAGTGAAACCAGAAAAAAAGGTAAACATTGGGAATTGGAAATGTTTGCTTCTTAATTGTTTGCTCATTTTTCATGATGATTCTCATCTCAATAAATCTCTCCTTTAATTCAATTATTTGCTAATATTGAGGTGTATTGTAGACACAATATAAACATCTTAATGTTATTAGATCAATAATGCGAATCAAAATGTAATACATTTTACTGTTTGTTTCGTCTGTCCTTAAAGCCATGTTATCCTTTCAAGATTAAATTAGGGTAAGAAAATGACTCTGACGATGTTGATCATGTTGATGATGCTGATGATGGTTATGATGATGATGAGACTAATGTTGTTAATATGTTATCATGCGCATATAATAAGAAACCTTTAGGTTCACCTTGATAATGTTAAAAGGATTTCCATGAAATGGCTTTACCTTTACATTAGTCTGGTTCAATGTCTCACTTTTTTTTACCTTTTCTGGTTGATCCTTTTTTTGCTGTTAACCAAAGGGATTTTCATCTTGTTCATCTTCATCCTTTTCCACTGAAACATGTTGCGATGTTGATGACCATGAAGACAAGTTGACGGAGGAAAAGGCTGAAATAACATTAACTAAGTAATCATATTTTTTGTCAACTAACATTTTCACTGTAAAACAACATTATCCAACATCTCATCATGTCGCTCATCAAACCCTGATTGTCATGGAGTTTGATGAAAATGGTTGGCTTAACTGGCCATTCAAAGGACAGTAAAAGTTGAATGTAAATGCTAATCATTAAAGCGATACTTTTGGACATTCTAACATCTTAATCAAAATGTTTAGACAAATGCTTTTAAATTGCTGGTTTAATGATGAAAACTCATTTATCATGAATAAAAGACAAGTTAATAGAGATGAAAGTGTTTAAAATTAGCCTTTTCCTTCAATTGATTAAAGTTGTGATCATTGTTGATCAAAGATAATAACAATAATTTGCTTTATTGGACACTTTTCAGTTTTCAATAAACTTGGATTAGTTGAAGCTGATTGATGCCAAGAAACAATATCATTATCCTTCATAATCATTATTATCATCACGATCATTATCATTATTGTCATGATCATTTTTATGTTAATCATCAACAATTAAGCATTAACATTCTTCTCAATTTTAACCTTTTTCAATATAATCATTAGGATTATCATGATACTGATGGTTAACTTATATTCATTTATTACAATTAATTATCTATTTGATTAATGATTGCAAGTGACATTTTACTTTTTCTGTGTTCAACTTAACATTCAAGTTGACGAACAGATTAAATCAACAATTTAAATAGATTTTAATGAATATTAAATGATTGAATTACAATTGGAAAGCCTTAAAGAAGCAGATTCATTGAACATCATTAGTCAATGTCGGAGTTAAATAGCAAAGTGAATTAACACTTCAATTAACTTTACATAAATAACAATCAAAGATTATTCAGCTTTCCTTAAATGTTATCATTTTACAATTAAAATTGGTTGGCATCTTGTAATAGTCTTTTCACAGCAATTTGATTGAATAAAATGTTTATTTCAGTTTATCTTTCAATTTAAAAATGAAAATTGAACAAATGATTGAACCTTCTCATATTGCCGTCACATTTTCAGCTACAATTAATTTGAAATTTTGTTCAATATTGAATGTTAACAAACAATGAAAAATCTCAATCATTTTAATGCAGTTTGACAAAAAGCATTTGATATTTAATCGTATAAAAGTTAAAATGAAAAGTTATCACACAATTAATATTACATTACACTGATTTGATGGGCATAAATTGTAAATAATATTGAAAAGTAGCTACTTTTGGATTATTGATATTATTGAACTGAAACAAGAAAATATTCAGGATAAAGTTATTTTCAGCATTTCATCTTCACTTCACACAAAAAATTTGTGAGCAAAAATTGTTGACTAGCAAAAGTATCATGAGAATGCGTGAAAACCTTGCGATTCATTGATTTTTGCCAGTCTTTTTGTTCTCAGTTCAAAGCATGGCAGTGCATTCGGTGAATCAAGCCAAATCTGGTCAACGAGTAACACTTGAATCGATAATTATCAGATTGATTGTTAATGCCAATCAATTTGTCATTTTGTTTATTCTTCACTGCAGTCCACTTTGGACAATTGGTGTCATTATTAGGATCGGTCACTTGGTTTTTCCCTCTTCCTATCGAACCATTGACCTTAATTTAGTTTCTTAATCAGGATAAACTGATTAACAATGAAACTCACAAACATTTCAAAGTTACTCGTAAAGCTGTCAATAATTCAGACAAGATTCGATGTCGAGCTTTTCAAACTTAAAAGTGACTCTCTTTGAATATGATTACATTAGTAAAGATGAAAGCTTAAACAAAATGAAAATTCAAATAAAAGTTTCTCAGGTTGCATGATAGCTTTAGTCAAGTTGAGTTGCATTTAAATCGCAAATGATTATTAATCAGAAATCAATTTTTGATTAACCTGAACTTTAAATTGACAATCCTGTCTACAGAGACAGAGTTACTTAAAGATATACTTCACTTCAATATTCAGTGAAATCAAAATTTAATGCTCTGCACTTTGACATAAAAGTTCAACTGGAATCCCTGTTGAATCATTTTGCATTATTAAAGTGACAACAAATTCACCATTAAAATGAATCAGAAATCATTAAACAACTCAATAACCGTAAAGGTTATAAAAACTGATAAATGAAGGTTATCTTATTGAATTTAGCTGGGATTATGAATTTGTGAAATAATGATTTCTGTAAGTCAAAATTTGCAGCTTCAAAAAGCATCTTCAAACACAAATCAACTGAAATCTATTGAATTAAGATTGAAAGCTAAGTTTCATTAAACTGTGAACTTTTGCCTTTTGATCATTTACCAACAATAACTTGCAATTGTTGTAACTCATTAATAGTCTCACGATGATTGCAATTAATAGCTGAATATAGCATTTGTTCAGCAACATTTTCACATTTTGTCCATCGATTTGCTTCCATCATTTTTATTGTTTCACCATTTATCTTTTGTTAACTCAATATCAATGGCAATAAAAATGAAAATTGGTAAAAAGATTGAGAGAAAAAAAAAGATTGAAATCATTGCATTTGTAACCTTATTCATTGAGTCAACTTGTCATAAATATTTCACCAGCTTGTTACTCAAAAATTTGACTTTCAAACATTATTTCAATTACGAAATAACTTTTTCTCTTTCCTGTCTTTCAATATTATCATTTCATCAGCTTCATGAGCTTGTATGAATGTCTTGTAATTTACTCAGACACATTGGCTGAGTACTGAGCAGCAACAAGAATCGCAACCAGAATACTAATAAAGCTTTCTTTTTTTTTCGTTGTTGCTCATTTTCAAAGTTAAATCTATTCTTGCATCAATCAAAGCTGTGTATATATTTTTGCTGCTTTTCTTGCCTTTCCTTTCAATTCAACAAAGTCAACAATATTCAGGCTAAATTGACTTTCATTGACATTTTTTCCGTACATAAGCTGTACAATTGAAACGATTAATTGATTTGATTAACATGAAGGAAAATTGATTGTAAAAGTCGGTAAACTTGAAGCAAAAAATGAACAAATTTTTGGCGTTAAACATCTTTCTCGTCTTCAATAACATCGAAAGTTGATGATGATAAATGTCTAATCGGAAACAGTTTGCAGTCTGAAGATGATGATGAAGATGAGATTGAAAGTTGTTGAAAGTGAAAATGAAATAAAAGTGTAAACTGAACTCACATTAAGACATTTAAAATGAGTTTTCAGTTGATTTTCAGTCTATGAGTTATTGTTTATCTATGAGTTGGAACCTTTTTTTTGTATTATTTTACCCATTTTCAAGCTTCTGCTCAACCTTGAATTGAATCTGTAAAAACAATGGTTTAATGACATTGTCAAGTGAGACTGACAACGATCAATACTTGATAATAACATGAAAACTCCGATTGCTTATCCATTGAGTCTCACTTACAATCTTGGGTTTAACAAATTCAACCATCATAATCACCCTCAACATGATAACACAATGTTTGAAAGTTGAAAGTTGACAAATGTTTTCCTTTTCATACTTAGCTGTACAAAATTAATTCATTACTAATTTACTATTTGCATGTTTAACCATCATTTATCTGATTATTAAAAGTAATTACAATTGTTGCTCGTTCTGGTCAATCGACTTTAATTGTTACCCTTAATTGATGTAAAAATATGTTGCCTTTTTTGATCCAGTTTACTTGGTTTTTTTTGGGTTCAACACAAAATGAGCCTGAAATGATTTTTATCAAATCTCTGGTTTGTAACAAAATCCAAGTCACAACTCTGGTTATGATTAATGTTAGTCTAATGATAATTTAACCTGTTTTCATGGTTTTTTTTGTTAATTGCTGGTGAAATTAATAAAATGTTGTTACAATTGAAAGAAGCTGTTTGAGCAATTTCAACAATTAAGGAAAGATGATAGTCTATTGTTAACATTTGTAGGCATTGTTGGTTAACAGTTGAAACATTGGATTGTAATTGAAAATTATGAGCCTTTCAAATGTAAATTGATTTATTGATTGAGATGGTTAATGTTAATTTTTACCAGATAACTAATTTGTTTTCATTCATTTCTATTTCAAGATAATATTCTTATTCACATGGAATACATTTATCTCATGCTTATTGTCACACTAATCATGATTGAACACAATTTTCCATCATCAGTTTCAACTCTCATCCATTAACTGTTGTGAACCTCTTAACCATCAATATCATCATCATAATCATCATCCTGTCTCTATCATTCATTTTCATTGCAAGAACAAGCAGAAGAAGAAGAAGAAGAAGCGAAAAAAAATCCCAATTTCACAACTTTTCCTCTCTATTTGCCTCAATTCAATAATAAGCCAATTTCATGAACTCAACATGAAAACTTGAAATGAAATAAACTCTTAGTTCCCTGTCTACCTACTCAGTCCTCCTCTCCAGACAGAAGTGAACATTTTTCATCTTCAATTCCTCTTCATCATCATCAAGACTGGAATGCACAGTAAACAAAAATGTCTCTATAAACAAGGTTACAAAATATACGTTTATTTGCCTCAATTTCAGTATCATTGTCAATTTATTGAAAACCCATACAACATGAAGTATCTTCATCTTGATCCTGTGATCCCTTGAGCTTGCAATTTGTTTGTTATTGCACATTTTGTTTCAACTTATTTTCACTTTTTAATTTTTCATCCAAATCAAAAGCCTATCGGGACTTGGAAATGATTCATTTTACCTTTTTTCAAATGTCTCCTGGTTTCTTTGCCTCCAAAAATTGATACTAAACTGAATTCAAAAGACTCGACAGTTTAAGGATTTATTATGATTGATTAACCATTTCTCATTTTAATACCTCATTTCGGGTCTTAACGTTTCTTTACCTCTAATGATGTTTGTTTTCATTTTACTTTTACTCTTTGCAAGCCAACAAAATGTTTTAAATTGATTGTCAAAACTGTTAATGATGATATATTAATACAATGATTATTGATGATAATCAAATTAGAAAAGTTGATTAACCTGGTAAAATTAATTAAATGCATTTTCCAACCGTTTCCACCTTCAAACTTGATACATTTTCATTGCATCTTCAAGTCACTGTTATTGAATCACTTTCATCTATTACCATGAAATTCATAAGTCTATCATGAGATATACAAAGTCAATCATCAAGTTTATTAAGTTCATGATGAAAAAAAGCAAACAATTGAAACCTTTAACATTTCACTTGCAATAATTGAATCAGTTTTGTCAACAAACTGATTCAATTAAACTGTTTGATGGCAATTTTTTTCTGGTGAAAATCAAAGTTGATTCATTTGATATCTAATTACAGATTTAGGCTTTACTCTTAACAATTAATTAACTATAACTGATCCTACAGTTATGATAGTTGATTGTTAGCTTGAGACAAACTCAATTATAACTGAAATATCTAATTTTCCCTCTGATCACTAATTCAGTTTACTTGGCTTATTTAACAATCAACGTGAAAAGACTAATTACATTACCAATTCATCATCGTTAATTATAGATTTAAAGAAACTCTTAATTATCATTTTAAGTTGAAATGTATTTTTATTTCCATCAAAATTTGGGTTTTCAAGTAAACATTTTGGTTAAACAAAATGTAAAAAAAATTTATAAAATGTTTCAATTTTACAGCAATTGTTGATTTACCAGGAATTTTAATCCTTTACAATTAACGTTTTTTTTCTGTTGATGGCGTTGATTGTTGACTGTTGTTTCATTGTATTCATCAGATTTATCCTCTTATTCAGTTCAAGTTGCTAGGGAAAGATGATCAAACGCTGTCTATCCAAACAAAAATGGTACAAAAAACGTTCATCTTCTGATACCAAATTTAAAATTTTTCACCATCAACATCAAGTTAATCATTCTTAGCTCTTGTCATTCTGTTCAACCAAAAAGTAACTTGATTAATTACATATTTGAGTTGCCAAAAAATGTTAACGTTTTGGACTTAAAAACAAATGTTATTTAGATGCAAACTGTTGAACAGTTCATCTATCAAAGACATGAAGCAAGTACAAAAATATTACGAAATTGAACTCAGATAAACCAAAGCTGTAAATATGGTCAATCCATTAATTCAAGAAGAATCCGGTCAATAAAATGCAAAATTAGCCAAGTTGCTGTCACAATTACAAGATAAAGCTGGATAAACTTGAACTCAACTGCGACTGAACACATTGACTCAGTTTGCATAAGAAAAGTTGTTGAAAATCAATTTTCAAACCAGTAAATTGACTAAGATAACTGTCCAATTTATTGTCATTAATGCCAAATAAGCCAATGACACTAAACCTTCAACCAGTGAAACCTTTGAATTTGTGAGTAACTTTGCATATCACTTTACATGAAATGGTTTATTGGGTTCATATAAACTTTAAGCAGCCATCAATTCAAGTTGAATTTTAGGTTTAAACCAATTTATCAAAATAACCCGATAATTTGTATTTAACTTGAGCCAATAAAGTAAACCAATTTCACTTTTAGTTAAAGTCTGTCAGATAAATTTTCACTCTTAATATGCATTCAAAACTGGTTAAAATGGTTTACCAGATTCATCTTTAAATTAATCTGTTGAAACCCAAACTTTGGTCACCTTCACTTGATCCAGATTCAATCAAATTTTACACAAAAAGCCATTAATTTTGATCCAAAAATGATCATTAATCTAAAGCTAACCTAATGTGTGATTAACTGGTAAAATTGGTTAATCGTCTTTCAATTCATGTTAATATATCATCATATTTCATCTTATAATCATCTTGACTTCTCATCATTTGATTATTAACTTGCTATGGAATCACAGTGACAATAATGAAAAGACAATCATAATAACAATCATTTGAAAGTTAATTAAGCCACATGAGTTAACATGTAACAGCTTTTTAATCATCATGGTTAGTTAGGTTTTGATTATAATGATTAAACCCTTTTAATGACTATGTACATATCAGCATGATTACTGGTTTGATTCACTTGAAAGGCATGCAAAACATCGCCAGCAAAAATGGTGAAAAAAAGTTACTTTGTTTCTTTAATCATAATAGTAATTATTATTAAAATAATTTGAAAACCCGTTGAAGAATAACGAGAGAAAAACAAATAAAAGGAAATTGATCAAATCACTAATAATTATAATAATAATTATCAAACAATCTTGTCTGATTACAATGGTAATTAACTGTCTATGTATTGGAAAATACAAGGTGAAAATGGTGAGAAGAAGAAGAAGAAAAATGAACAAACTTGAAGTTGATTGTTGATTAACACTGAAAACTACGCAAATCTTTAATTTACCATTTAATTGTTAATCATGCTTAAGGGCATTCATTTTAACCAATAATTGACGGTTTACTTTTAATCATGTTAAATTGCTAGTTAAACAAAATCATCTCATTATTATGATTTGGCTTTTCGCAACAATCTTCAAGGTTCTCGATAGCAAATTAAATCTAACTAATCAATTCTATTAGATTTTAACCTTTTTTTCATCACAATTTTTTGGTGTATCAGCATCACACAATTAAACAAGGTTACCAGACAGACGATGGTTAAAATGATTAACCATTTTAATTTGTTGAGTATTTCCCTTTCGTTAAATGTTACCTTTTTTGCAATCCTTGAAAATCTCAATTGTTGGTTAAACATTGACCCGTAAAGTGCGTTTATTGTCACATTTAATTGTCTCTTTAACATTCAATTGATTATTAATTTTCAAAGTTGATTCTATTGTTAACCTTTTCATTTTATCTGTTGATCTAAATTTGAAAAATTATCACAATTGAAATGAATCTTGGAAACCTTTGCAAGATTATTGGATGTTTACTGGCAATCACTTTGATTACTGTTTAATTATTCGTTCACTATTTACTTTGTAATTGCTACAGACTATCGTTGATTGATCAATGATGAGACTGATTGTGATTGATTGCTTATTCATGGTCATTTTGATTGTATAAAGAGAGTTAAACCATTTCAAGAAATGTTTGCCCATTTTAATGTTTACGTTGCTTGATTAATTTGAATGTTAAGTCTCTTCTCCATTTTGGGTTGAAAACAAATAATCAATGATTTAACCAATAAATTAGGTAATCATTGATGACATTTACAGACTCATTAATTGTGATGATGTTAATCAAGTGTTAAGAAATGATTGCACTCAATTAACTCACCCAATTTTGGGTAGAATTGATTTTGAAAAGTCTGTCAACCTGAAAGGAAAGCCACATGAAGAATCACATTGAAACCAACAATTAACAATTTTACCCATTTATTCAAGTTGATTAACTGTTTAATTTTGCAATTTACAATCTTCTAAACATTGAGCATGTTGATGCCAATAAATGATTAATTATCATCTTTTATTGAACAATTTCAAAGCCAATTCCAGTGAATCCAATTGCAAAATGAAAACCAAGTTGAACAAGTTT
The DNA here is from genome assembly GCA_028476895.1 of Tetranychus truncatus. Taxonomy (NCBI): domain Eukaryota; kingdom Metazoa; phylum Arthropoda; class Arachnida; order Trombidiformes; family Tetranychidae; genus Tetranychus; species Tetranychus truncatus. Next base: position 10,422,538 of record CM052061.1, read on the forward strand.
TTTTTTGTTGAGACGCTTTTCCTTCGTAACAATAATGATGAAAATGTTCACATGAACCGGTTTACCCGGAACATTGAGATAACTTCCGAGGTTTCCTTGGATCGTTTCATGTGTATTTTGTTTACTTGTCTGGCATTGATTTGATAAAATATCTTCTAGTTTAACGGTAAAATGAAATTTGTTTTTTTCTTTTCACCTAATCTTTGCCAGAAAAATTTCATTCAATTACTGATGGTGAAGATGATGTTCATGTTGATGGTTATGAAGATGACTTTCTTTCTTCTTTCTGGTGACGTTTAAATTGTAATTAGGTTACAAATAAATGTGCATGAAAATGAATGAAACGTTTATTTTGTCTGTAAGTTGTAGTTGACATTGAATGAATGTGACTTTGTTCAAATAACTCCTTAATTACTTGTCTATTTCATTCAACCTTTTCATTTAACTTTGATTCAATCAGCAAACATCTTTTTCACCCTTTTCCTCATCTAATCACAATTCTGGTTAGATTACATTTTCTATTCAATTGTTTTCATCACGTATTCCCCGAGATTCAACAATTTGCCAAGTTGATTGACTAAATCTATTTTTTGGTCTTTTCTCACTCTTTACAAATTTTCACAATTATGTCCCACAATATTGATTACAATTTAATTGAAACCTCTATTTATCTTTCCAGATACGTAGGATGATTGGAGCAATCATCATGGTTGGCTCACGAGCTTTTCCCATTGAACAGTTTAAACTAATGTTGGATGAACCAGAAAAACATAAATGGGTTAACCATTACTTCATGGCTCCAGCTGATGGTCTTTATTTAGCTGAAATTAAATATGATCCTAAAGGTAATTTAAGTGTGTCATTTGGTTATTTAAAATTAATTTCAATTTTATTCTTTTCGCTAATTTTACCATTTTTTGTCTTTTATTCATTTACAGACTTTTTGAATCCAACCAATGTCAAGCAATTGTATTACTCGGGAAATTTAGGACCAGTGCCTGTCAATGATGAAAAGAAATCTGATGATGATTTCGATGAAAAGGATGTTGAAGAAGATTTCGATGAAGATCAACAGCAATTTAATGATGATAAAGATGAAACTTTCAAATTTTTTTAGATTAAATCTTGCGCTGTAAGATTAGTCTTCACTGTTAATTACTAGATGTCACTAGAGGTTTTTGTTATGAAAATTTTGTATTGAATGGTTTAAAAGTTTTTCAATTAATGATTTTCCGATCAACCATACATTTTATTTATTGTCTAACATATTTTAATAGTGATTTCACTTCAACTATGTGTTCTGTAAGTACATCTATAGTCAAATTATTACATTAATACATAATTTATTCAACAAAATGTAATTTTCTTTTTACCACCAGGTTTTACTGCTGTTTCCATGTAATGGATGCAATTGAAGAAATCGAGTTGAAAGGTTCATATCTTTCCTTTTTGGTTACAAACAAAGTGATATTTTGACATTTTTTGACTGTATATTGACAAACATGTGGTTAGAGGCTTTTGACAGATCATAAGCACACGATCAACGATCATAATGATTCAGATTTTGTAGCTGGACGGCTGCTTGAGCTGCCAAAGCTTCTAAATGGTGGAGGTGCATTTGGTGTCAATAAAACTGTCCTCATGGCTCATTATTTTATCCTGAAAAATAGCCTCTTATTGATTCATCTTAAATAGGATCTGCGATATAAATAATTTTTCAACCGATGCAAGAAATATTTTGCATAATCTGTGACATCTACAGGGTTAAATTACCATTTTCCAGATAGATCGGATATCGGTTTAAATTAACCTATTTACAGATTCAATCAATCGATTTGTATTTTAAGCGTTAACTACATTTTTTAAATTTTATGCTCTATCAAAGAGGCTCTCAAATTAATCTCTATCAAAAAGGGCTGCGTTTTCTTACACGTCATACAAAACTTGTCGTGAATTGAAATCGATATATGTATAAATAAACTGGTATTTTAGTTTCACAATTTCCATTTCTGATAGTGCTATCCCTAAAACTATAAGTATGCAATTACCTAAGTTTATGAAATGTATGCACGGAAATGCACTCATCGTTATCGATTGCGACTAATTTACTTTTTGACTCTCAAAAATCATAACCGGCATATAACTTAATATTCCTAATCCTTTTCATTTCATTCGACTTCTGGATGAATGTTACAACCATCGAAAATTGTAGTTATTATGATTTCTCCACGATTGCCATTCAGTGGAGTACGATGCATTGAGTACTGGTCATTTCGAGTCCTCAAAAGGTGATGTCAATAATCAAAATGTAATGAAATTTAGGGTCTGTTTCTCATAATTTTTATCGCCTAAATTTTCTCAGTTTCTTGCCATTATTCAATTCAAGCTGGCTTATTGATATGATTATAATCATGAGCCCGTAATGCAATTTAATAATTGTAGGCTCTACCGTTCTCGGTATATTGAAGCCCATCGTTTTAAGGCTAATGAGCAAAATCGCGAAACTGTTCGTGAAACTGACTGAAAAAAGCGTTCGGCCATTTATGTACACCAACAATTTTTATCGACTTTTTATTTCAATAATGAGTACCAGTTCTCTAACTCTTACGGGCACAGAGTGCGCCAGGTTTGACCGAAAATCGAAGTAATCTGTTATATATAAACAGACAATCTTTTTTCTCGAAATAAGTTCATTTTCTATTTGACCAATGAAGGTAAGTAAATCGGTAAATGGGTTTCAAGAAAAAAAAATTCATAATTAAATAGAAGGCGATCGGAATTTGAACTTTGGGCTTTTCTCGAAAGTTGTCGCCAATAGCACTAACAGAATCAGTTTTTATGCTTCTATAAGGTCACCGAGTCACAGCTTTTGACTGGAAAGTCAAAGTTTTTGTCAATAGTCCTTTAGTACGCGCTTCATTGCTTATGAATCATATTTACAAATCAAGTAAAAAAATCAAGAGATAATTTTGGTTTACATAATGGACTCGAAGGTGTAGCAATAACTTGTAAATGATTATAATCATTAGCTGTTAAGACGAAATGTTAAACAGAATGTGTACTTGAAACGAAAGTCGTCAATTGGCGATTAAAGATGTTTTTAAGATAATTTGTTAATACTCTTATTGTATTTAAATGGACTTTTCCAACCCTGAACTCACTGAAAATTGCACAACCCAATAATTAAAGACCAAATAGACACTTAAACTAAGCTGCAACCAACCACTAATTTTGGTTTTTCTTACTCACCCAATTATAATCTCTATTAGATTATTGATAAATAATTTACAATTTCAAAAGTACTCTTGGTTTTTTTCATTGTTTGCTTTCGCTTGCACCAGGATTTAACATTTGCTGCAAAGAAACAGGTTTATCCATTCCTTTAATCTGGTTAAGCTGAGAATCAAGTCTAAAATCTAGTAATCCGCAAATCTTGGATATTATAGGGGACATGTTTGATAAATTCACTCTGATGTTTGTTTATTTATATGATTAAAGATTAATTTATGGTAAAACAATCAGTTAGTTATTTAAAAAATGATTGAAGATTATGTAAACCAATAGTTAAATAACGCGCTTTGATGCTGTAACCATTTCGTTCTCAAACAAAGAGATTGGCAAAGAGAATCTGTCAGTTTCCTTTCAGTTTTGCGGTTTTGCGCATGTGCAAGAGCGAGGAGGCCATCATTATTTTTTTCCTCTATGTCAAAATAACAAAGAAACTGTTCTTCACAGTGAAATGATTAAAGATGATTTAATTGTTTTGATTAACTTACATTGACAATCAACATTGATTTTTAATTTAATTATTTATACTCTGATCAAGTTAAATTAAGGGTCAGATTTTTTTGTTAAACTAAACCAAAATGTGTTCTCGCATGCCTACATCTTCACTCCCAGTCTCATCGTCAGGTACTAGTGGTTCATCATCTTCCCAAGGATCAACCTCAGGCCTTGGGTCAAGTGCATCTTCATCGTCCACTTCAGGTGTCGGTGGAAATGGTATTGGGACCATCAATACACCCAATGCAGTGGACACCTCTGGAAATGTCAATTTTGTTGATCAATTGAGCAGAACCAATCTTTACATAAAAGGATTGACGCCCAACACAACTGATAAGGATTTATACGGACTATGTGCTCCCTACGGAAAGATCATATCAACGAAAGCTATACTAGACAAGAATACCAATAAATGTAAAGGCTATGGATTCGTTGACTTTGAATCACCATTATCGGCTGAGACAGCAGTTAAACATCTACAAACTCGAGGTGTCCAGGCTCAAATGGCCAAGGTTGGTTTTCGCGAAGTCAATGATATTTATCATTACAAGGATAGACAGACAGATGGATAGATAGATAAATAGTTAGATAGACAGACAGACAGACAGACAGGCAAATTTTTATATCTTACAGCCCTAAATCTTAATCTACCCGGTTGTCTTATAAAACATGATAATAACTACCTTATATTTGAACTTATCATTTTTATATTACTTTGGTGGTAGAATTTTTGTTTGCATAGTTTATCATAATTTCTCACCCTTTTCTTAACATCTTACATATTCTTTGACATCAGTGATTTCTCTAGTCTTGTTTGCCCCTTCTTCATCTTCATCTTCCTCTTGTTCATTCTCTTTCTCTCTCTCTCTCTGTCTTTCGTCTTTTGGACTCGCTTTTCTAATCATTCTTGCTTTCATTTCTTATTGATATTTTCACCATCCCATTCTGACCTTCCGATAGTCAAGTTAATTACTGATTTACATTCAAACTTTTCTGATTCATCTTTTAGTGCACCGATACAAGTAGAGGCAAAAGTACTTCAGTTATTGCTTCAAACTCGATTGCTAATTATGCGGCTGTTACGAGTAATTCCAATGCTGTTGCCTCTAATTACTGTTCTTCAGTCATCAATCCCAACAGATCACCGGTGAGCAGGTTTCAGGCAATTGTTGTTTTATTATTTAGCATTATTTCATTTATTTGACTAATTTATCTTATTTAGTTAATCTTTTCGTTTTTGTTTAGACTAATTCTTAGTGACATTCAAGCATGCATCAGCATTCTGAACTGTTTCTAATAACTGTTTCTAATGCTGCTATCGCTCGTATGATTTATGATTTAGCCAGTTTTTATTTTACTACTGAATTTTTTTTGCATTCATTTCGATTTTTTAAATGCCAATCATATCTCATATTTTTATTAGATATGGTGATTTTGTTTGTATTTTTTGTGTTCATTTCAAATATCAAGTCACTCTATTTATCTGATTCATTTTTAACTCAATTAATCTTGTCATATTTTTTCTCAACAGCAACAAGAACAAGACCCTACCAATCTTTATATTGCCAATTTACCTTCTTATATGACTGAGACTGAGTTAGAGTCCATGCTTGTTTCATTTGGCTCAGTGATCTCGACTCGAATCCTACGTGACAATTACAACCAACCTCGCGGTGTTGGATTTGCCAGAATGGAGTCGAAAGAAAAATGTGACATGATTATTCAGCACTTTAATGGTAAAATTATTGCCGGAGGAAAAGAGCCTCTTTTGGTCAAATTTGCTGATGGTGGAAACAAGAAAAAGAGTCAAAATAAAAATGAAATTCGTAATAGAGAAGGTGGTGGGGCAAGTCAGCCCATGACAGCAGCTTATGCTTATCCCACCGACCAATCTAACATAAACCAAAATGGAGTAGCCACTGCACCTATGATGCCAAACATGGCTGCTGCCGCAGCAGCAGCTGGTTACCACCACCATCATCATCAAAGACAATATGATAGATGCGCCTTTGTTCCAAACACAGGTAAGATCATTTTGATTATTGAAATGCATTTTAAATCATTAGTGTTCTTTGTATTTCAAATTTGCGCACAAACACCAATGATTTGAATTTTTTCATGTTTTTCTTTATTAGTCTTCGTCTCTTTAGAAGAACGTTGAAAATCGGATCAATTTAATCAATGTCTAAGTTATTTTTTAAAATTTAGAGCGTAAATGTCACTAGATTTGAAAATATGACATTTAACCGAAATTATTTAATCAGTTAAATACAATCGTGCTAACATAAAATTTAAAATCATGCAATACCTAGAAATTGCTAAATATTTGAAGGTAATCCATTTTAATTTTTTTTTACATGATAGCCGCTGCCGCTGCCGCTGCAATTCAAGCCGCTGCTGCGACTCAATGGATGCATCCAGGAGCAACACAATATCATCTGGTTCCACCTCCTGCTCACATGCAATCAACAACACAAGTGATCCCATCACAGCCAATCGACACTAATGCTTTGCATTTCAGTACTCTGATGCCACAGTTATCAGCTTCCATGCGTCAACTTCAGCTTTCCAGTCATCCTGTGAGTGTATATCGGGATAACCAACAGTCTCCTCAACCTCTTGGTCATGTTGATAGAGTATCAACATCTTTCTTACTCAAAGATTTGCTCCGATCAATGCTAAGGAACCAAGGACCTTGAATATTTTCATTTTTTTTCATGACTAGACCTACTTTCATTTTGACTAGACTTATCCTCACCCTTCCTCACATTACCTGTTAAATCCTATCAGATTCCCTTTAAAATTGCTTTATATTTATTTGTCTTTTCTTCATTTGAAGAAGATTCCCTTGTCCTCTTGTCTGTCTTTCCCCGAATGCTGTTTTATACCCAATTCTCACCGAATTTTACTCCCGTTTTACTGATCGTTGTCCTCTAGCATCACTTGTCAACAGAACTGTGGTAACATTGTTTTGTTTTTATTTCATGTATGGCTCCCCCCTTCCCTGCCTGACAACTTTATCGCCTTTATTTGTGTAATGTGTAGAGATGACATAGTAAATTGGTTGAGTTAAAGAGACTGTTCAAGCTATAAATCTGCACTTTTTTCTTATTTTTATCTTTATTGGATTCTTCCAATTTGTTTATTAACTCTGATTTTCATATCTTTCACAGTATATGGCAGGAACACCAGCAGCTGCCTATGCAATCGCGGCTGCTTCTGGAGCTTTATATGCAGCTCAACCAGGACCAGTGATACAACCAGTTGCTCTCGCTGAGGTTAACATTTTTGCAGAATTTTTCACATTGCTACAAATTTTCTTTGCAATTTTTCTAATTTTCATTTCTATTTTATCTTAGCAGGCTGGTGGTGCCAATAATCCAAGAAGTGGTACCTCTTCCGTTGCTCCCAATGATGAACTAGGACAAAGCAACGCTGCTCATCATTATCAAGTCTGTCAACCTAAATGAGAATACTTTTCTTTTAGGTTGAATTGAAATGGAATTTTATTCTAAATTTTAAATGAAGACAATTTGTGCACCTTGGTCTAAAAGTCTATTGTGCTACAAGAAAAAATAGATCAGATTCATCATTCTCTCCCTCTCTGTCCTTTTTCTCCCTTTTCTACCTGTATTTCCTTGTCTCTCGCCATTTTGTTTGCTCTTTTTTTTCATCACAGTGTGATTCTCATATTTTCCGCATAAACAGAATTCATTCTTCAGAGAATCATTCTTTTCATCACTCCTTTTCCCATGTCACCTTTTCACAACTTCTTACATCTTCGTCGTTTTGCTTTTCTCTAAATCTCGCCACTCGAATTTTCCATTTACTTTCATTCTTCTCATTTTGTGACGACTGCATTAGCAAATGAACTGTGCTTCGTCAGGATTGTCTTCAATTTTAATCATTGTGACCCTGTTTTACTTACGGAACCATCTTTTTTATGTTGATTAATAACAAAGAAAATTTCAAAGAAGGCAAAACAATTTATTTCTTCTTCTCCTTCTCCTTCTGCAACGAAAAACCTAACACCTTTAAAGTTTCTCCTTCAATTCATCCATTATCATTGATTGTTACTTTCATGAGCAATCATCTCAGCAGTGCTGTAAATCACGGATAATTTAAATTTTTTTTATCAACTGATGGATCCAAAAGATTTCTCTTCGCCCTTTGATATCGTTTTTTGGTCAACCTCAACATTATGGCTACCTGACTTCTTCATTATTTCTGTAGGCTTCCTGAAGTGTCCAGTCAAAACAGATAGTCAGTGTCATGATGGTGATTGCCTTAGTAAAAAGAAGACGCAGACGGAACTATTGGAACTATGAAAGAAATTATCTCCTTCACATCTCTCTCTCTCTTTCTCTCTCTCTTTCTCTCTCTTTCTCTATCTCTATCTCTTCTCGTTCTGCTTGACTCACTCAAATTCCTTTTTTCGTTCTCTTTTGGAACAAAAATTTTCAGATTTCACATGATTAAACAATTTGGTAAAGATGAACTGAAAAGTCCGGACGGTGAAACCTAAATAATTAGGATGGAGATTAAACAACTTCAGTTGCCGGCTAATAATACATCCTTTTCCTATTGAATTAGGCTCTTTTTGTATTCAATGCAGAAAAATTACAAAAAAAACATATTTTGACAAAAAATCTTTTGTGTACTTATTACGTCAACTTATCACGAGTAAACGAAAAACTTTAATATCGACATGACGATCGGAGAAACTGGATGAAATATTATCTTTACGGTCATGATTTGCATAGGCACTTGGATATACAAAAGTGGAAATTTTTGAGTCTGTTCGATCAACAGTTAAGCTATTATAATTGGATAAACTATTTTTCGATCCCTTTGAACTCTTCTTTTATTACCAGATTCTGGTTTATTGCCATTTCCATTCATTTTTGACCCAATTGGCTTGTAACTTCTTCTTGTAAAGCTATTCGAGACCCTTTTTGGTAACTGACTAGTTACACGGACAAATGGAGGAGCGTTAGCTCAACACAGCTAAACCAATCACACTAAAGATGCTCATGTGTTGGTTTGAATAATTTTTAAATAACTAATATTAAACTCTTCAATTAGTCGACAAACAAATTGACCAGCAAGCCGCTACATAATTAACTTTAATATCTTTCTCTATTGAGTCATTCTCGATTTCTACATTTTATTGATTGATATTAAATTTAAACAGATTGTCTTGATTGGATACTGATTTAAAAGTCTTGCTGTCTTGTCTTGACGCCTTGTGTCCGTATAACTAGACTGTTAACGACAGTCGATATTAGTCAGAAGAAAAATTTTTTGTCTCTGCTTTCAAGAAACAAATAAAGACGCGAAAAATGTATTCTGATTGGATGAATCGCTTGTCTTTAATTCAACCCAAACCCAGAAAAATCCTAGCAACGGTTTCACTATCAATTCAATCATTTTAATTTCATTGAGTATGCTTTACACTTAATTTAAATGAAACTCGAATGGTGCAAAGAAAATAATCTTTAGCTCTAATTACAAATTATGATTAAAAAGCAACATGATTAGTTTTCTGACAATTTTAAAGTTTTACCTGAAAAACTTACATAAATGATTTCCCAATTAATACAAAAACACTGAACAACAGAAGATCATTATTTTCATTCACAATATTACCTCAAAGATTCCATCATTTTAGCAGAATAATCCTGAAATAAATGAGCTGAGTCAGATGAATGATCAGATAACAAAATGTAAGACAAAACAAGAAGATAAAGGAGAATGATGATAATGAGAAAAATCCATGTCTTTTTTTGTTGATTGACCAACGTGTTAATTCTTTCTGTTAATCGGCTGATTTGTTGATCATGTTCATCGCTGTTGCTCCTCGAATCTCCATTGATAATTGTTCCCCCATTGTGCATCAATTTGCGTCTTATTATCGCGTTATTATCACCATGTTCATCCATATTTTTGGTCTCATCATAACAATGGTCAGCTTCCGAAAGAGGTAGCAATTTGTGTGAATAAATTTCATCTTTGTGCTGAACCCAAAGGGCATAAAAATCTTCAACTGTTAACCATGTTGTTTCAATTGGTAAACCGAGTATTAAAAATTTATCTTTCTTTATTGCAGACCCTGAGTCTTGGTTAAATTTAATTGTTGCAGTTATCGTCCTCTTTGGTAATATGATTCCCAGACTTGGGCTGACAGTGTATTTTGATGGATTTGTTGACTGAATTTTAAAGGCAACAGGAGATTGCAATGGATTAGATATCACTAAAGTGGCTTCATAAGCTCGATCACAGTAATCATATCTAAACATTAAACTTTTTGATGGGTTGACTATTATACATTTTATTGTTGAACCTTTTGTTTCAGATGCCTTTGTATTTTCATCTTTAGCATCGCTTTCCTCTTCCAATGAGTCCCAAAAGTCTGGACTTGGATTAATATAGTCGCCTGTTTCCAAAGCTTTTGAAGCTTCTTCCAATGCATCAGCAAATTCTGGTAAAATCCTATCAATGTCTTCTGTAGAGTAACCGAATTCAGTGACCACCTGAGAAACTGGTCGACTTCCCGGAGGAATGGCTCTGTAATTACGTTTACAGGTTCCACCGAGATAATCAGGTGCCGAGGCTTTGTCAATGAAATCGAAAACCTCATCTCCGTTGGCAAATTTGATCAAACCAAACAAAGAAGCTGGTAGAAAGGAAAGAGCGGCTCGTCTAACAGCATTGAATGCCCAAGGAACATTGACAACCAAAATATACTTAACACCAACTGGGAAATAATTTGATCCAGAATTTATGAGAAATTTTAGATAATCCCAGTCTAGATTACGATAACCAGCTCCAGTTACGTCAAAGACTACACCAATGCCATTTCCTCCAGTCATAATATCCGCTTTATTCAGAACATGGATCAAAAATTTCCTCGAATGATCATCCAATTCAGGAATCTTGCGATGCATCTTGACCCTTATGTAAACAGTGAGGTAACCATTTCGATCACATTCATAAATGAACAAAGCACCAATCTTGTAAAACTCAATCGGGAAATGGTAATCACGAAACTCTCTGATCTTAATTTCCTTCCTCCATTTCATGGTCTCAACTATCATACGAAGAGCCTCAGTTTCATTGCGATTGCGAGCCAAAAAGAACCGTTTCACATACCAATCATCTGTTTCCAGCTTTTGGTAATCTTCTTCATAATAAAGATCTATGGCAGAGACAAAACAAAAACAATGAAGGCAATTTACTCTTTGAATTCAATATCTTTAACTTTTACAATATTGAAATCTATCGATAGATTTAAGAAGGTCATATGAATGGATCAGATTTAAGTCATCACTTTTTTCCTCTTTTTAGGTTAAATTGGCTGGTTTATTATCTTAAAAAACTATGGTTCAACTTACCAGGGTTGGTCGTATATTCCTGTCTAAAGGCTTCTCGCAGACGTCTAACATTTTGTGCGCTTCGATCTGTCCGACTCATTGTTTAACAGAGTTGTTTACTAGTTAAACAATTGACTTAAACACATATTTCAAATAATAATCAAAAAGATGGCCATTTTGTTGTTAGATGACGGAAAAGGGAATAAAAAATGAAATATTCGTTTAAATGAATGTGAGGGAAATTGTGAAGCAACAAGGAAGACAAAAGAAACGAACGTCAAAAAATGATTTTCAGTTGTTAGTGTTTAGTAGCTGCTGATTTTTACTTTTGATTTAATTTCATGTTGTTGTTGATCAGTTACCTGGAATAACCGGTTCTAATAGTGAGGCAATTTCATCATTCACCATGTTGATCATCAGTTGGCCCACTTGTCACTCGCTTTCCCCCTCCTCCTCCTCCTCCTCTTCATCTTCATGTTTCTTACTCCAATCTATTATTTTCTCTTCTTAATCTTTCTCTAATTTTCCTCAATCTATCTTCGCACTCCGTTTGACTCACTCTGATTCCTTTTTCGTTCCCTATCAGAACATGAAAATTTCAGCATTACACATGATTAAACAATTCGGTGAAAATGAACTGACAAGTCTGGACGGTAAGATTTGAATGACAATTAAGATTGAGATACAAAATTACAGAAAAACATATTTTGACAAAAAAGCTCGATTTCATACTTGTCACTATAAATTATCGCGAGAAACTGAAAAACTTTGCTCATTGAGCTTTGGGCCCATTTTTCTGAATTGTCTGCAGTAAAGCTCGGAGTTAAAAAATCTATTATCATCTTAAGTTACATGGGTGCTTGGATATCCAAAAGTGGAAGTTTTAAGTCTGTTTGATCGCCAGTTACGCTATTATAACATGAATAATCTTCATAAATATAGATATTATAAATTTTCCTACAAAGGAAAGAAAACGGGTCGGACTAAAAAACCAAAACACAACCAAACAACCAAAACGACCAAAATTAACCAAAATTTACCAAAATTAACCAAAATTTTTGTAAATAAACCAAAATTAACAAAAATCAACCAAAATCATCCCAGATGCGCAGAAAATGCTAAAAATAGTCAAATTTTTCAAATTTTCAAGCATAACGACTTTTAACATTTTAAGTAGTTTAAAAGGATCTAAACCGATTTTGGCCACATTTGCTCGCGTTTTTCCTCAAAACAAGTTGTTTTTGTTTATAACTAGTATAATATTTCGTGTTTTTTGCCAATATTTTACAATTTTTTAACATGCCATCGCCATCAGCATCAACATCATCAACATCATCGAATGTGGAAAATAATTCAAGTGTAACAATAAAGGTAAGTAGAAATTCGAGACACAAATTACACCCAATTAATACATATCTTTTTTTTCAGCAAAGTGTTTGGTATCAAGGAGTGGATTTTCCCATTGAATGCAATGAAGCTGCCATTATTGACGGACAAAAATATGGACTGGTCACTGCCAAATATTATGAGAAAATGGAATATATTTGTACTGGAGGGGATGACATAAAGATCACAGAAAGAGACGAAGATGTGCCTACTGTAAGTGAGCTATTGAAACAAGCTAAAACTAACGAGAAAAAAGGATTAAATTATAAATGGGGTTGCCCATATTGTAGCCAAACTATAAGCCAAAGAAAAGATGTTACGGAACGGCATTTCAAAGGACGAAAAGACAAAGACTCTGTGTGTTCTGAAAGAATGAAATTGTCCCCTACAAAAGCAAATCGCAAACCTTACAAAGTTATTTATGAAATTGATTTTAATAAAGATAAATGAATTGAACATTGTACTTTGCCATTTTTTTATTAGGAAATAAAATCTGAAATTTTCAATCATGTTACATTAAATTATTCTCTTTAAAATATTGATTGGCAATCGCCACAAATGAAATATATATCATTGCGTTTATTTACGCAGTCTTTGTGGAAATAAAGTCTACATTGCACACACATATACATCGGTCTTTTCTCATTTTTAAGAGTGCAAATTTTATACATACATGAATGAATTTCACATAAATCTTTGTGCATTTGTCTCAATACATTTTTAACTGGCGCCATTTGTACTTGCATCTTTTGATCCACTGTTGATAGAATGATGTTTTTCTCCAATCTTTTCTTCTTTTTTGGACTTTGGACGGCTTTCGCTCTGCAAATTACATATTTGATGTAGTTTCTAGCAGCTTCCGAGTCGAGTTTCTGGAAAAATTTACCATAAACTGTGAAATGGACGACCATTGCCGCATATACACCACAATCATAGGGGTTTTCTTGTTGTGGAAAGTCAGCTGCAATAATTGCAGTCCAATCGGATTTGTAAAATATAACACCAGAAATTATGTGACAAATTTCAACAAATGAAGCTACTTGGGTTATTATTGTTTCGTCTTCTGATGTAATTGAATCCAACAATAGAATATTCTTGGTTTTGAAATGCACAATAGCAGTTAACCAATGAAAACCCTCCTTGTTATCTGTGTTTATCATAATAATCAGCATCTCTTTGTTAATCGCTTCATTATTATGTAGATAGACAACTTCCTGTGATTTACAATCTAATTGTTCATCGTTTTCAATTCGCAGTGAGTGCATTTGCCAAAGGTAGGATGGAATTATCAGTATTTTGTTCTCCATTCTATTGCTTCGGACTATTTCAAATGCGAAATCATTCAGAACATTATCATTCAACCATAAACCGGGACGTAAAGTCGAAACAAGTTTTAGTTTGTTCTCAGGCACTTTGAAGTTTTTTGGAACTTCTTTATCCAAGTAATGAAAGGTTTCAAGAGGTTTTTGTACATCAGTAGGTGAGGATTCTGAATTTGGATCTGAATAGCTTTCAGATATGAGAGCTGTATCAACATCACATTGTTCTTTTTTTACCATTTTTGAAATTTTTGAGTCATCAGCTGCTTCATAAAGAATCTTTACAACCTTTGACGGTTTTCTCCCTGCTTTCTTTTCTTTTAAACCTTTCGAAATTTCTGTCAACTTGAATTTGACTGGAGAACCACGTTCAATGAATTTACCTCCAATCTTTTCAATGGTTCGTATATGGAAACAAGTCTTCTTGCGAGGACAGCTACACTTATAAAAATCTTTATCAGGAACTTTATAAACACTATGAACATCACCAGAGTAAGGACATTTGACAGTGAAAACCATATTATGAGGATCATAGCCAATTAAACGATTTTTCATAGCGATATTTGATAAATATTCAACAGGATCATCCAAATCGAAGCTTTTTGCTGCTTCCATAAGCGTAAGAATATTATCGATAATTTCATGGCGTGTTTCAAACTCAAGAGGACAGTTTATGTCTAATTTCTCAGCTATCTGGGTGTATTTTTTCTTGATGAAGAACTTTCCTGTATTATCAATTGCTCTATTGAACTCGATTAAAATTGTTGCCTGGAGCTCAATCAAATGCAAAACCAACATATCAGCTCTTGTTTCTTTAAATTCAATGTAATGTTTAACTATTGCATTGAAAGACTCAGCTATATTTGTTGAAGGATGCGCTAAATCTTTTTCGAAAACAGGAAATCGGTTCACATTGAATTTACAAACTTTTTCTTTAAGATCCTTTTCTATTGACTTCTCAAAGTATATGCGAAAAGTTTCTGACATTTTCATTTTGAACTGTTCCAACATTTCATCGAAAATATTTTCGCTGGAAGCACTGGAAAGTTTATCCACCATATCATTATAAATTCCATGATTTCTTGGAGGGAGTCTTTGATTACTGCACCAAAATTTAATGTCTCTTTGAATATGCAGCTTACAGTAAACTAAATTGTTGATCAGCATCACATTTTCTAAAGCTGCTGTAATAGACTTTTCTCTGTCAACGACAATCGGCACAAATTCATTAAAGTTTAACAACTTGCACGCAAATTCACGCCAAAAAAAAGTGTGAACATCGGTACTTTTCGAAGAATGCAACATCATCAAAACAGGAAAGATTGGATCATCATTAATTTCTGTGTTTCTCATCACCAGAAATGAAACAAAATAATCTGTTAGATTAAAAGTTGTATCGTACGTGATACATTGCCGGGACTGTAAATTCATGTCGTTTTTTAGCAGACGATTTGCTAGTGTTACAGCAGATGGCATACCACATATCACAATCAAATCCGGATAAATGCTTATATACTTTATTATACTATTTAACTCCGTTTTGGCAAGAAGAAACATTGAATATATCTCATCGTGGTGTAAACAATTGTTAATTGTCTTCAAAAATTTTATATTCTTTATCTGCTTTGTGTTTCGAGGTAGAATA
The DNA here is from genome assembly GCA_028476895.1 of Tetranychus truncatus. Classification (NCBI taxonomy): domain Eukaryota; kingdom Metazoa; phylum Arthropoda; class Arachnida; order Trombidiformes; family Tetranychidae; genus Tetranychus; species Tetranychus truncatus. The sequence goes on from CM052061.1 coordinate 10,438,044, forward strand.
TGTTGATTTTTAAATGTCTCTTCTTCTTTGCTTACCGGGCAATCGCTCTCCTTTTTTATTTCTCTTGTAATATTCACGTAATCTTTGCAGGAACTATCACTGAAGTTGAAATTGCGGATCTTGTCGATTGTAGACGGAAGAGTTTTGTAGAATGGCCGGTCTGATTTGGAATTTCCATGCGGTTTCTTCATCACTTTAGAAATGTCCCCGGCGTAATATATTAAGCCAACTTTTGCATTTTCGATTGTATACTTCACTTTTTTGAATGACTTCGTGGTGGTTCTGGTTCCTTTTTCACGTTTTTCTATGGCGTAAAATGTTGTTGCAACTATATTTGTCCCTTTGATTTTATATTTTCCTGACTGATGCCAGCAAAAGCCATCAACATTAATATCGTTGTAGTTACTTTCTTTGAATGCGTAAATCGCGTTAGGTTTTATTTCACTTCGAAAGTTTGTTGGTAGACTATCCACTTCTTCAACATTAATAAACTCTAGAATTTGACTTATAGTTGGATCATGATTCAACTCACACAAATATGCCATCGTGACCAAAATATTATCAAAATAATAAAATATACGATTAAATCAACCACTATAAACCAAATAAACAATGAAATACACTGTGAAAGAAATTAAATCGTCTGAATCGTATGTTCTATCAGGGTGGTAAAGGGTGGAAATTAGAATATGGTCCCTCAAATGTGGCGCCATCTAGTTTCAATAAATTTCTCTATTTTGTTTAACTTGAATGCAAAAGCATAGAAATGTTTAAAGTATATGTATTCGCATAATTATTTAATTGTTTAATCATTGTCCCTATCCCTAAAGCTATTTATTTAATGAGTTTAGGTCAGACTTGTGTGTTTGAGTTGATTTTGGTTAATTTTGGTAAATTTTGGTTGTTTGGCTGTGTTTTGGTTTTTTAGTCCGACCCGAAAGAAAAGGTTTGAGGATTAAAGGACCATTTTTATAAATGTTATTTTCATAGTAATACGGAAACTTCAACTGAATTTTTATATTTAATCTGTGAAAATGCAATCGAAATAAACTTTTATTACCTTGAAATTTTATTTTGTTTTGGAATTGTTTAATTTCTTTTTGCAATTTAACTTGAAATATTTTATTGAAGGCCTGTGTGAGTCTCATTGTTTACACCCGATCTGAATACGTAGGATGTTAGTCTGTTCTTGTTGATTTTCAATGGCCACCGTAATATATTGTAATGATTATCAATAAGTCCATCTTCGAAATATTTACTCTTAAAGCGCATTCGTTGACAATTGTGATTATCTATTTATGGCTGTTTATTAAATCGGCCCATCAATAAGTTATGTCGCTTTTTTGCCAATCTCATTTTCATTTGCTTTGACTTTATGGATTAACAAACTAAGGCCAGCAAGATCAATGATGCTGGCGCGGTAAGTTAACTGTTCAAAGCTGTAGCCAGTTTTTTAGAGCTATTTTAATCAGCAGAAATATTAATTATCAGTAAGGTCTGAAAATAATAAAGATAAATAAAATAAAGAGATTACATATAGTTTATTAAAATTTCATACTCAAATAAATATGAAACTCCACAATGTGACAGACCTCAATTTCGCCCATCTTCAGATGAAAAAATAATGATTGTTACAAAGAGGGCCGTATTTTTATTAAAATTAACTCTCTAGCTATTTATAAATATTAAATCTAATCAACAATAGAGATGATGAAAGACAAAAGTCTCGATTAATTATTTTATTTAATAAAGTTACTCATTTTATTATACAGATTTTGAATACTGGCGCTAAAAAAAAATGAAATGCTCACTTCTTTTGCTCCACTCCTTTCAAGAATGTAAACATTGTTTGTGTCGAGTGTCAATTTGTCACTTAACGCAAACTACACTGACCAACTTTATGATTGATAATGTTAATTTAAATTGTGGCCAATATTTTTTATAATTGTAATAGTTGTTTCTGTGATTCTATGACCATCCATTTGTTGGAATATTCTTTGGATCAAGTGTTTTAGTCAGATGTTCATATCACCATAATATTTATTTAAGATGGATGGTACATCGGTTGAAGGAGAAGATATTCTAAATCATTTTAAAAGTGCTACAAGTTTACACCATGATCTGGAGAAGCTACAACAATCTCACGATGAGCTATTACACCAAGTCGAAGCAGAAAAAACCGCGAATGCTAAACTGAAAAGTGAATTAGAAGAATCTAGGTTGGCCCAAAGTAAACTGGAGGAACAATTGGCTGCTAAAGCAAATGAGTTGCTTGAATCTAAAAAGAGCATTGAAACCCTCACAAATAAATTGTCCGATTTTCAAGAAAGTACAGATAGAACGGAAAAATTAAGAAAGCTCGCTGTTAAATTGAAAAAAGATATAGCTCATGCCAAAGATGAGGTAAATAGATTATATGGACTCTACTATAGTTTAATTTGTACTCACAATTGTCTTAATGCTAATAATAATGTGAATTCTTTTTATTATTTTATAGCTAGAGATAAGTCGATCCACTGAAAATCAGGCCAAGGAACAGCTGAAAGCACTACAAAAGGAACATGAAAAGGTTACATCTTCTTATCAACAGGCAATCAGAAATTTTCAGGTGAGATCATCACTCTTTTCACATTCCGAATCTTAAATTATTTCTCTTATCTTATAGTAATTCATTTTTTTTGTGTTTCATTTCATGTACTGTTTATTTTTTTCCGTTTAGACGTTACAAGTGGAATACGACAAACTCCAAGATGAATATGATCAATGCAAAGCCGGTGCTAAAACTATCAATACTGATCTGAGTAATAGTGTTAATGAGCTGGGCAAAGTTAAAGAAGAACTGGCTGAGAAAATGTTAGAAGCTGATAATCTTACTGCGAAAGTTAACAACTTAATGGAAGTTATTTCTGAATTTGAGGGCAAGTGCAAAGAACTAGAAAGTACTGTGATTGTATTAAGATCTGAATTGATTACGGAAAGGAAGAAAGTCGTTGCTGGTATTGGATTGGAAAAAAGTCTAGAAGAGTACAAAAATCAATTAGATATCCAAACGAATACAATTCTTAACTTGGAAGAAATAATTGAAAAATTTAAAGCCAAGGAATCCGAGTACGATTCATTGAGACCCAATTATGAAAGTTTATGTGATGAGAAACGGAAATTAGTGGAGGACGTGAATCGTATGAACGAAACAATATCATCCATGGACGCTAAAATAGAAATGTTGAACAGTTCATTAGAAGAAGAGAAAATTAAATCGTCCGAATTATTTTCAGAGAAAAAAAATTTGGAGATTAAATTGAAATCAGTTGAAGAGGATAACTTGGTCCGAGTCAAGAATCTCTTGGAAGAGGTTTCCAGCCTAAAAGAATCACTTTCTTTGCTGGAAGAAGAGTTGAAACGAAAAGATGACGAGTTTGAAGCTTATAAAGCTAGAGTAACAAAAGTATTAAACCAAAACAAGCAAACATCGAATGAATCAGACGAGGTTAAGATGTTAAAAGAAAAAGTAGAGAACATGGAGCAGTTAAGAAGAGAAGATCAGGCCAAATGTAAAAAATTGTTCGAAGAGAAGTCACGATTAGAGAATGAACTACGCCAAGCTAATAAAGAAAAAGAAGTATTGATGAAAGATTTAAAACGTTCTGATCAATTAACAGAGGATAACCAGAAGTTAAAAAATCTTGCTCGTGATTTACAGGGACGTTTAGTCATGGAGAGAGAAAATCACGAATCAGAAATGAAAAAGATGGAATCAGATAATAACTTGATGGTTCAAGCTCTTCGACAAGAAATAAGTGACCTCAAAACAAAGATAAGCTACCTAGAAGATGAGCTCAGTGGCTCTCTACAGCAGGAGAAAAAAGATTCGACAATTGATAATTCATCTTTATGCCAAAGTTGTAAAAGCTTAGCAAGCCTTACTCTACAAGAGTCTTCACCCATTCCTAGTACATGTGATTATAATTCCCATTATTTGGATCATCATGATAGCTGTCATCCATCGTCGTCATCAGGCCAAGTAAATGATTTAAGCCGTGATAGTATTGAAACAAATTCACCCACCAATCTTGAGAGACACACAAGACTTTCTAGCTGTTCGTCATCCATTCAAAGCCATGTTAATCCTTTATTAGAGATCCTCAACTCAAAGGATGACTCTGATTCACCTCAATCTTCTAATCATTTTGAAAATAATCATCTAGATTCCCTCGATATTGGAAATTTCAAGAAACAATTGAATGATTTATCTCAATTGTTAAAAGAAAGTGAATCCAATAATGCTTTGTTGGTTGAACAAAATCGCGTTCTAAAAGAGGAAATCAGACGTATTCAGCGAAGTATCGAAAGAGCTGATATTGTGCAAAATATGGAATATTTGAAAAATATTTTGGTTAAATTTGTCTCTTATGATTCTGGGCGAAGTCAACTAATACCAGTTTTAAAGACAATTCTTAAACTGAGTAAATCAGAGGAGGAACTATTCACTTCTTTTGCTCAGAATTCAAACCCACACAGTACTAAATTAGCTATCGAAAATCAAGGTCTTAATCATTCAAATCAACAACTTCAACATCAAAACCAGAATCAACAGTCTGGTAACTGGTCAAGTTTCCTATGGCAAACTTTTTCTTAGCTTGTTTAATGATTAAACTCTAATTTAAATGGTTGGATAATTATTTGCATTGCCTTAATTGTTTTGGCTCTGCTTAATTTGGCAGTAAAATAAATATTAATTTTTTTTCACTACAAGCTTAATGTTTTTTCATCAATCCTTTCAGTACCTCTTGCTCATTGATCGTTAATGTCAAATTGCAGAACAATGTTTATTAACGAAGAAAATTCAAATCCATTAAAAGCTTTCAATTAACCATCAGTTGCTCCTGTCACGTTATCGTGAATTGGATAAAAAGTTGCGTCGACGCTCAGATAAATTATTGATCTTTTAGTTGTGACCCTGTTTCTGGTTCCCTTCTAAAGCTATCAATAAGATTATTCTTTGTCTTATGCTGTTGTATTTCAAGACTTTGACTAGGAATTAGAAGAGTAGGTGTAAACTGTAAATTGTTAATTGTAAAAATTGCTAATATTACCATCAAGCTACCAATCAAATTCTCAAATTCTTTCATCCCTACGAATGTCTTACTCAGAAGTTTTACTTCTCTCGTCCCTTTTACTTGCCGATATTTCCATAGACATTCATCCAAATTATATTCAATTACAAATCAGTACAATCATCCATTAATAAACTTTCCAAAAGCCTAACTTACCCAAATACACGTCATCAAACGTCATTTTTCATTCTGCTAGCCTACTGTATTTTTGAAGTTATCAATGACATATGTCAATGTTGATGCCTTTTGTTTTTTTTTGTAATTCAGTGATTTAATTATTACTGTGATTATCATTCCTTTTCTCACAATTTTCGATGTGATTATTAAACAAAAATCGATTTTATCACTACAATAAATGCTTGTAGCCACAAGGATTGTAACGAGCTTATTGTAACTAGCTGTTTCATTCTTGCTGGTTAAATGAAATAGGAAACTTAAAATAATTAGGATTAAGATTAAATAACTTCGTGGATTCACTCTTTTCCCATTGATTCGGGCTTTTTTGAATTCAATGCAAAATATAAAATTTTTTTTGCTCTTTTCGCGATAGTGAAAATGACATTACACGATTGAAGTATAATTAATTTAATTATTGAAAAATTCGACTTGACAAAGTTAGCCGAAAAGTTAAGATGTTGGTATTTATACAGATTTGCAGTGTTGAGAATAAAAAGGCACCTTATTTATGCATGTACTGTGGATTATTGTAATCGACAAAGACCCGAACTACTTCACCAGAGTATCTCCTCTGATGAGGCATGAAGTAAAAGTCCGGAGTTAATGGCTGCGGTTGACTAATATAACGGAATGTATTATTATCTTTACGGTCATGAGTTGCATAGGCACTTGGATATCCAAAAGTGGAAGTTTTTGAGTCTGCTCGATCAACAGTTGCACTATTATAATTGGATAAACCATTTGTCGATCCTTTTGAACTCTTCTTTTTATTACCAGATTCTGGTTTATTGCCGTTTCCATTCATTTTTGATCCAATTGGTTTGTAACCAACGCCATCAGGATCATCTTGAACTGCGAAATTTTCATAACTATACGCACTACTTGTTGTGGTTGCAGAATAATCTTTATAATGAGAGTTAACAATGGCTTTTTCCTAAACAATTAAAAAGTAAATCAAATTAGAATCAGACATAGAATTAACCATAAACAATCGGTAAAATAGAAGATAATTTACCTTAATCTTTTTCTCTTTGTTACTCTTTTCTCTCCAAACCATACAGAGAGCTTGAGAGATGCATAATATCACTAAACTAGAAAGACCAACGATAATGGCGAGGTAAGTTAACTGTTCAGAGCTAAGACCAGCTTTTTTAGTATCACTTGATTCACCAGAAACATCAATAAGTTCTGAAAATAGACAACATATGTAAATAAGATTAGTTGATTAAAATTTTATAGTCAAAAAGACAGAAAACTCAACAGGGAAACTAATCTCAATTTATTTTAATTTAGCACCAAGGCTCCTCCCTTACGAAAAAGGTGAAATTTTTCGTAAAGACTACTAAAATGGTGCTTATAATTTTATTGTACGAATTGAAATAATTACCTGGAGATTTAAAGATTAAATAAGATGGGTCGACAACCAAGTTACCGACTTTTCCATCTCTAATAGTTTCATTGAGAGCCTCTCGTATACTTATTACGGGTTTGTCGTAACGAGCTCGAGATTCCGTTATATTGGCAACTTCTACTTTGACTGTAGCTAAAACACCATTTTCGCCAACGCCAGAGATATCGGTGACTTCTATTTGCTTAGGAATTCTTCCGTTGTCTTGTAACTCCTTTTCCAATTGATCTTCTAATTTGGTCATTAATTTTCTATAATCAGGAGAGTTTCGCTGACTCAAACTAGATTTCCATGCATTTGGCATCTTGATTTCGAGCACAACCATTGTTTCATCTGCAGATAGTACATCATTGTCTTCGGGTTTAATAGTTGTAGCTGGCTGCTCATCAGTACTACTAGATGCGGAAGTACTCGATTCGGGTGGTTTTTGAGTAGTTTTCTCACTTTGAGGTTGCTTGGCCTCAACAGGTTTCTCAGGCTGTGGTTCAGCTTCAATAGCTGGAGGCTTTACTTCAGGTTTAGGATCTTCTGGTTCAATCTCAGGTTTTATCTCAGGTTTAGGAGATGGAACAGGAATAGGAGTTGGGGCAGGGGATGACGGAAGCTTAGGTTTGCATGATCTAATACAAACTCGATCTTCAGAAATGATGGGAACGTCTTCGTGTTTACGAATGCGTTTGTTGACAGCATTAAAAACACCTCCGCGAATAGGGAACACAAAGTATGGACAGGCAGTATCGTTAAACTCAAAATCTTTAGGATCATTGGTTTTACGGAATCTGTAAAATTTGAGATTTGTGATTCCGTTTTCACGCCAAGCGGTGGAATTATGGATATCTTGTTTCTTATCCAAAGGTGGGCTTGTATATCCATCCAACCATGTGTCCATCAAAAAGAACCGACCCGACTCCTCAACGAGTCCAAGGATAACATCAGTGTTAGGCATGCGTTTATTATTGGAGAAACCAATACCAGTCCATCTGTTGGTATTTTTGGTTTGCAAGTTGAACATTATCTCATCAGTGTCATCCATATATTCCCAAGCTATCTGATAATCACAACCATAGCCAGTACAGTTGGAAGGATATTTCCATTCGCCAGCACAAACAGTACCATATTTAGTTTCGATTTTGTTGACTGGCTCAGGTGTTGAGCTAGGTTCGGGATTAGACTCAGGAACCGGATTGGGCTCTGCAGCTGGTTCCGGTTTTGGACTTTGTCCTACCTCTGGCACTGGTTTAGGTTCAGGTTCTGCCTTAGGTTCAGGCTTTGGTTCTGATTCGGGTTTGGGTTCCGGCTTAGGTTCAGGTTGAGATTCAGGCTTTGGTTCTGGCTCTGGTTTTGAGTTAGAGAGCTCTTTGATGGCAGTCTTACCGATACCATTCTAGAAATTTTAAAACAAAGCACACAAAAGAAAGATAATTTGAATAAGTTACGATCTAATTAAATAAGTTCAAACAATTAACGAAGGCATTAACAATTTGACTAGTAAATAAACACACAGTTAACAACAAAAATCAAACTAAACTTTTTCCTCTTGGAGTTTTCTTATATTGTCTAGTTTTAAGGAAACGGAAAAGGTAGTTTAGGGGTTGTGTGTGCATTTCATCACTTATTGAAAACAGAGTTTTAGAAGCTTTTTTTAAAAAAAATATCCAGTGATTATTTAAAGATAAAAGATTGATTTAGATTCCACACAATTGGAAAAGTTAATTCTTGAAATGAGTAAGCGGTAAAACTCAGAAAGCAAAGTCAAATTATTTTGCACTTTAAAGTTTCTGCTATTTTGAAGAAATAAAAGTTTAACTATTTTACTAACTGCTATTCAAAATGAAGAGAAGATCAATTTTAAAATAAAGTTTGAATCATTAAAGGAAGTAGAGTAACAAAATATCAAATGAATGAAAGAGATCAATTTACACTCAAGATTACTAAGGTTACTTATACCAAGATGTAGATTGTAAATGATTTGATTGATTAGATGTTAAGTTTAATTGCGTTGAAAAGGCAGAGAATAATCTGAAAATGATGAAAACTGCAATCAAACTAAATTAAGCTATAATTAAAGGACTAATAAGGATTAATTTGAATATAAAATCTTACCGGTTCGGGTGCAGGTTCAGGTACCAGTTGAGGGCGACATTTTGCAAAGCAGATTTTTTCTTTGCTGATCATTGGCTTTTGTAAATGAGAGAGGATATTTTTTCTTGATGGATCAACAGGACCACCGGAAACAGGATAGAAAAAGTAAACACAATCATTGAATGATATGTCATGTTTGGAATCTGAAGTGTCAACTTTCCGTGAAAATTTAAATGTAATCAATCCATTTTCAGCAAGTGCCGATATGTTAAATATAGATTGACGGAAATCAGGTTTTGGTGGAGCGTAACCATCTAACCAAGCATCCATCATTAAATAACGTCCTCCTGGTTCAACCCAAGCAATAACGGCATCTGATTTGGGCATTTTAAGGTCTTTTGAGAAACCAACTCCAGTCCATTTGTCAACGCGTTTGGCAGAAACTGAGAAGTCAATTCCATCGAAGTCATCGACATATTTCCATGAGAATAGGTAATCACAGGCTCGTCCTTTACAATTAGCAGGATAACGGAATTCGCCATTACATCGAGGCTCAACTGAAGTTACATTTTTAACGTCAACAGCCTTTTCCGATAAAGGTATTTCATAGAAGTTTATTTGAGTCTTTCCTCGTTGATCTCCATGTCCATGGTATTTGACCTCTGCTTGACCATAAAAGTTTGGATTTTTAGCCTTTCCTAGTTCAAGACCAGAGGCTGGATTGTGATTATAATTATTATGTTCTTGTCCTTTAGCCCAGATAACATCAATAGTTTCATTAATTATACTGTGATCAGTTAATTCTTCCGCTAAATTGGTGAGAAAAAATAGAACGATTGTTAAAATTGATGGATTAATTATTATATAATTTATCTTAAGTTAAAATTAAAGTCTCTTACCGATCAACTTTTTACGGAAAATTATTGTAGTTATCCCATTTGATTCAGAAGCTACTGCAGCAGTTAAGTCGTCTTTACCGCCAAATAAGGAATCAAGTCTAGGTGTTGATCTATCTCGAGTATAATGATCTAATACTCGACCATATTCACCAATGGCTGAACCAATAACAATATCATTACAATCCATTGCATGGAAATCAAATTTAGGAGTAAAATCTGTAGCCGGTGGGTAATCATTTTGCTGCCAGCCATCAGTAGCTCGACGAGGCTTAACTGGAGAGGCACTTCCAATGAAAGAAAGTTGAGGATCAGATTGTCTTTTATTTCTTATCTTAATTTCAGAATCAAGCTCAACAGGTGAATAACTTCCGGCAACAAACGGAGTTCGATCACTGGGTGATGAAACAGAAACTTCTGGTTCAGGTTCAGGTGATGGCTTAGGTTCACCCTCTGGTGTGCGTTCAGTTGAAACAACTTCAGGTTCAACTTCTGGTTTCGATAAATTTTTTGCTGATACCTCAGGCTCAGATGCAGGTTCATTCACAGGCTTAACTTCAGGTTCTGGCTCGCCTTTGGTGGGTTCAGGTTCAACTTCAGGATTAGGCTCTGGAGTAGATGCTAATGAAGCTTCAGCTGTATCAATTGACTTAGAATTTCTAGTTGACGATAATTTTGCCTCTGGTTCAGCTGAAACTGAAGCAACAGTTGCGAATTCTGCGGCAGGTTCACCAACAGCTGGTTCGACGGAACTTTCAGGCACAGATTGTTTAGTCACTGGTGGCTCAGATTCGGGTTCTCCTTTAGGTTCAGAAGCTGGTTCTCCTTTAGGTTCAGAAGCTGGTTCTCCTTTAGGTTCAGAAGCTGGTTCTCCTTTAGGTTCAGAAGCTGGTTCTCCTTTAGGTCCAGATTCTGGTTCTCCTTCTAGTACTGGCTCGGGTTCAGATTTGGCTTTTAACGAGTCAGATGATAATTTTGGTTCCGGTACAGCTTCAGCCTCTGGAGTTGCCTCACTAGTCACAGAACCAGTAGGCTCTGATGAAGCTACTGGTATTGATTCTGGTTCAGCTGATGGTGACGATACAGAAGTCAAGGGACCTCCCAATAAAATCTCTGAACTTTTAGGTTGACGCGTTCCATTGATATTTTTAGGAGCAATACCGGCATCAGGCGAAATTCTGGAGGCTGCATTCAGACTTCCTGATGAGGGCACTTTAATTTTCTTGAATGTCGGTGAAGATTCATTTGGTAAATTATCTGCTCGTCGATTTGCCAAATTCAAATGATTTAATGGGAGAATCGAGTTGCGTGGGTTAATTATTTCAGCTCCCTTTGAGTCAACAATATAAGGAAAAGCTTTACATGCTTTGGTAATATTTTGAGGTCTCCAACCAATAGCAGCATAACCTTTACCCTTCAATTTGAGGACAACTTCAATTTCTTCTGATTCTTTGATGATTCTCCAGTAAAGATCATAACCTTTGGTCAATTCTCTATGGTTATGATTTTTAATATCAATTTCAGTTGACTTTATTGTAGACTCTGTTAAAAAGACATGATAAAATGAAAATGATAAATATGATAATTTTTAATTAAATGAGTGAAAGTGAAAGTGAAAATGAAAATGTTAGGATTCAGAACGAGTTTGGGTCAAAAATTAAGAAGGACCTTCTCACTTGAAACAGAACAATCAAGATCAACAAAGCATATTAAGAGTAAGATTAAGCAAGGTAAGAAAACATCATTAGATTTTAATTGTTGATGTTGGAATGGTTGTAGAGATAAACTAATTACTTAAAAGTTGATTATTCATAATACCTGACAGTTAAACAGCTTCCGCTATTTAAACGGACTAACCACAATCATTTAATATTAAGAGTAGTGATCAACAGTTGGTTAAATATATGATCAAAAAGTGAGGAAATTTAAGGAAGAAACAAAAAATTAGTTAAAATGATCAAAATTGCAATATTCAATTTTCAGTCCACTTATGCATTCTGAGATTATCATAAATATCAACAATAAAAGTTGAAGATGATTTTTTTTGTAATCAAAGTTAATTTGTTTCAATTAACATGCAGTATTCCTGTTGGAAAGCAATTTGAATATGAAATAAGATGATGTCAACAGTATTAGAATACAAAAAAATGTAATCAAGTTTAGGGAATCATTTTAACTGACCGTTTCTATGTTAAATTGGATAGCAAGTAAATTACAATTTAGGAAGATAACTAATTTTTTGGACTAAAATAAACAACTTCAATTTGATGAGTTTGTGTGTGTTCTGTGTCAATGTGTTTGCAATAACGTTAATTAACATTAATATCATTAAATTTGCGAAGAGAGATGATTAAATAATGATGATAAAATGTTTATTGCTGGTATGGAAAAGCTAATAATCTGGGAATTGCTTCAAGCTTTTCTTTGGTTAATATTATGTTTGTTTTGTTTGAGTGTTCACCAGAATGAAAGAGTTAATAATGATTACTGAATTTGGTTCTCACAGATAATTGATTTCGGAAATTTGTCTCATTCTAATGTGCAATTCAACTTGACAAACAAACGTAAAATCGTTTCAATTGTTGTTTTAATATCCAACACAAAAATGGTTAAAGACAGTTAAGACAAAAATTTGCAATCAAAATCAGGAAGATCACTTGATTACCAAGAAAATTACACTTTCAAAGCTCATGTTTGATGAATTAACAACTTCTGCTTTTTATAGAATCAATAAATCACTAATAATAACTCTCATTGAATAATTGAAAAGGGCAAAATTGAGAATCAATTAATTGTTGATAAACGCTTGGCTTCCGTTTATATGACAACAATTATTGGAAGAATTTAATTTGATTAATGGAGCTCCATTATTAACTCATTTGATTATCTTGATTTCTTCAATGTAAGTGTCTAAGTTGAACCAGAAGCTAAATAATGAAATGTAAAAAAACTAAATATTAATGATAAAGTGGCAAGGTTAACAATTTAACTTTTGATTAGTTTTGTTCAATGATTAATAACATCAAGGTTAATTGAGATAAACATTACAAAATCTAAATGCCTAAATAACTAAATTAGTTACTATTGAGAGATTTAATTGAAGTAACGTGAAGAATCAATGAAAGTAAGAAATGGGTTTGTAATGGGTAGCTTGTAATGAGATTTTCAGTGAAATGAGACTAACATTGAAAACAACAATTTAAGTTTACTCGATTTGGTGACAATTCAACCGAATCATTAGTGATCAAATGCATCTCAACAGCACCATTAGCATTACAGAACCGATCTTGATTGTTAAATAAGTAGCTATAATTTAAATTGAGCTGATTATGTTGTGAGAAGTAATGAGTGGCACCAACCTTTTGAACATTTTTCACCAAACCAACCAACTTTACAGAAACACTGCCTAGTTGGATAAGTACCATTCATACGAATGCATTTACCACGATTACCACAATCATCATCGGTCCAGCATTCATCTAGAAAGAAAAGAAAAAGAAAATTATGTTAATTTGAAATTTTCACAAAAGCAGATTTGAAAGTTTGATGAAATACCATTAAACACTATTACAATAAGCCTTTTTACAAGAGCATCATCACACATCTCAAAGCTTACTTACCTTATATTGAAAAAAGTCAGAGGATGAAAAGTGAAAGTACAAAAAAGCTCAACAAATATGAAGCCAATTCTTCATCTTAAAAATGAAAATAATAACGTTTCTAAAGATGATGATGGTGCGAGTGTAAAATGAGTGAATTTAACAATGAAGCTCAATCAGAAAATATCATTTTAAATCATAGTCTTTTGTGAATCTCAACATTTTCTGAGCAAAATAAAAGGAACCATTGACCGCCTACAAAGAGGACGATCCATGATTAAATTGGCCAGACTTGGTGCATCTTGATCAAAAAGAAGGAAAGTTACAATTGACCAACCGGATTTAACTTCAATTGTTATCATCTACATGATAGTTGCTTCACTGTGAAAATTCTTTAACTTCATGAAGAAAAAACTTGAACATAGCAACACATGACATAATAGTTTTTATACCAAAAAGAGCAAGCATAAGCCTTTAAACTTGAATGGTCCATTGATTAGAAGCTAAAACACGATTAAGATTAAGCTCAAATAGTGTTGACATCAATTAACACAGGCAAATTAAAATTTAATTAAGCGTTGAACACACAAAATTGAAAAACAAGTAAATTAACAAAGGGTTAATAACCGGTAAATGGTTACTCCATGTGATTAACACCAGAGCCATCTTCATCTCATTAATGAAACAACTCTATGGATATTAGTGTATCCAATTTTTTTATATTAAAGCATTTCTATTGTTTAACTTAATAAACTAATTTAAACCTTCAACTGTCTACACAAGTTAATAGTTTAACTTAATTTAAATAATACATAAAGTGCACACCTAAAGGTCAAATGAATCTAATTTACTCTCTATTAATGTGCCTGGTTAAACAAGGAAGGTAAAATTTTGGTTCAAAAGATGAATAGCTTTTCAATAACATTGAAGAGAGTTAATTTGTTCAATTTCTTAATTTAATCAATTCTACACTGATTGTTAAGCAACACTTTGCACTTGTAATGGCTATAATTAATATGAATTTCCAATAAAAAACGACTCCTTTAGCATTGCCATTAGTACAAAGCAAAGCAAAGACTTTACTTTTATGCAAATCGTGAAAATTATGACTTTTGATTCACACTAAAAATCCTAATCACAATTGATTTGCATTGATGACAGCTTAATATTTACACAAATTAGCATTTATTTATTATACTTTTGCCTAATTGACTATTAAATGCTAAAGTAAAGACAAATAAAGCTAATTTACATTCCAAGTTGGCACAAATTTTTAAATGTTTACTGTTAATGAACGGATGAAGGGATAAAAGGAACGCTTAAATGTGATCAAATCTATTGAATGTTAGATAAACTGAAAAGATGATGATCATAATTTAAACACGAAAAAATTGTTTAAAATCCTAATCGGGTTTCGATTTTTGAACCAAAAAAAAAACATTCTATTGATAAAGAAAACCAAAATCTTTGTTGAAACCTTTTCACAATTTACACTTTGAATCCTTTCAGGTTGTTTAATAGATTGTTAACAATTTGCTGATGATGATTGTAAAAGACAATGAAAGCTTAATTAATTACCTAAAAATTGGCACACAATTCCAGAATAAGGTCGATTACATCGGCAAGCGCCCAAGTCCTTGTCAAACTTTCCATTACCTGAGCAAACGGCATTTTTACTTGTAACTATTGATGAAACTGTGAAGGAAACAAAACAATTAGTTTACTATTGTTAGAAATGATTGTGATGATTAGGGCGATGAGTTATCCAACAATTGATGGAAAGTTAATATTTAACGAAATTTCCTTAATCACTTTCAACAGGATTTAAGGATCGCAACAATTGAATGGAAGGGCTTTTTCAAGGTAAACATGATGACAGTGAAAATGTTAATTGACCGAGGAATCAATTGAATAGATTGTCAGGGTTATCGATGAAAAGGAAGATGGAAAAGAAGAAGATAATGATGACGAGGAAGTGCGAATGAAAATGAATGTGAGATCATTTGAATTGTTCATTGAAACTAAATAATTATAACAAATGTCTGAAATCAGTTGGCCAAGCAAATTTCATTTCTCAATGTTGGTTTAACACAATTCTTCGAAGGACAATGGCTCTCGTTCAACTGCCATTCTGAACTTTACAAATTCATCGAGTTTCTGTCTCAAAATAACAAAAGCCATTACAGTTTTTGACAAAATAAAAAACGATAGACATAAAGTTGTCTTTGCCGAACCGATTTCTAACCGAAACAGTTTGAGGAAATTTGAAAAAAAAATCTTTTACGAAACCAGAAATCTTAGGCTATTTGAAAGCAAAAAAAATCCAGTTTCAAGTTTGCTTTTAAAAGCGAAATCGATAAGAAAAAGAAAAAAGAATTGAAAAAAATCTGGTTTTTGGTTATCTTTTGGTGAAATCAAATGCAACTTCACTGATGATAAATCACAGTTACTTCAAAGTTATCAGTTTCTTGTCTCAATAACATTGCAAAATAACCCGATAATGTTGAATCTTAACTTTTTCACATCAAATGTAAAGTCAAAATTAAACCTAGAAAACTCCAAATCTGTAAATAATGAGCTTTAGCTTTTGAATGACCAATAAAGGTTCAGCTTATAATCTAACTTTTGTTAATATGATTGAATGGTCAAGGCTATAAGATGAAATTAAGAAGCGAGAAAAAAACAACTTAATCAAGTTAACCCTGAACATTAAAGCTTACAAAGCAAATGAACAAATTTTTGTTATTATCCTTATTATTGAGTTGATTATAGTTGCTACTGATGATAATTGTTGACCAATATGAAATTACTTTCATTATTTACCAAATGCGATTCCTCCTTATTTTTAATACATTGTGCCTTGGTTATGATTAAAGAAATAAGTTGGCAAAAAATGTATTTTCTCGCAACTTATACCAATTGTAACAAATTGTTTACACTGATTAAACGGAATAACCTTGTACAGATTTGGTCAATCAACGGTTAATTGTCTGAGCTTTACTGAATTTAATCGGACAGCAATAAATAGACTAAAAAGATGAATCAATGTCATTTGAAGAACCCTGAAATGAAGGGAAAAAATCTCAACGAAACTCGCATTTCTAGTCTTAATGGTAATCAAAATGATTAAGGAGATAATAAGTGGTAACAATTTGTTCATTATTCATCATTTAAACTTGATTAACTATCAATGTGAGCTGTACTTTGATTGACCAACTCAAGTTCATCTTAACACCTTCAATTCTTCTCCATGTAAGCCATTAAACATTTTTTTCCTTTTAATTAATCTTTTTTCTTCTTCTTCATCCTAATCCTGTAATATAACATGATGAGTTTAATGCAAGTTTAAAGCTTTAGAGATGAAAAATGATGAAGGTAAAGATGAAGTGAAAGAGGTTGAAAGAGGAAGAGAGTTGATTGGATGAAGGTTGAATGATGATGATAAAGATAAGTAGGAATCATTAACTCACCAGGAATGATATCTACATCAGCACAACTCCAAAAGGTATATTTATCGCCCCATTCACTGGCCTGTCTTAATAGTCTAATGGTGCACCCACGGCAAACCAGAGTTTTGGGTAATGTTACAGGATAAGATTGAGTTCTGTGTAAAAGAGAAACGATTAATTTCCATGAATCTGATTAGAAACAATTGGTATCATTTGAAGAGTCAAGACAAGTATTAAAATAAGCCTGATTGATTAAAGGTTAATGTTGACCATTTTACAGTTTCCAATTCAACAAGTGGATCAATGATTTTTGATTGGGTTGAGACAAAAGAGTGACAAATCAACATTATTCACGTTCAATTGTGATCAATGATGAAAACCCAGTTTACAGTCTGCTAATCAATTGAATGGCACCCATTAACATCATTTAGTCTAATCATTAAAACCAATTAAACGTTCGCTGTAGCATCGTTTCTTGGTTTTACTCACTTTCAAATAAACATTTATACCGAAACAGGTGAAGACAAAAAAACAAGGTTAACACACAAATAATATACAAAAGTATATTTTTCAAGTTACTGTCATTTAATAGATTGATCCAAGTTGAGTGTGAAAATTGGGTGAAAATAGAATGTTCATTTCAGTATTATCTCATCTTAATCTAATATTTGTTTTCAATAGTTTCCAATAAAAATGAGAAAATGAATTGTGATATGAAATAATGTAAAATAAATGAACCAAATCATTGAGATAAATCTTTCTTTTTACGGTAAAAATGGATTGATTATTGCTTTAAGTCTTATTATCATGACCTAACAAATTGAATTGAAAGAATTCTGAGAAAACACAAAATCTAAATATTTCTCATTCCAAGTTTGTCTTATTCAAAGTCAAAGGATTCATCATTTATTAATATTGCAACAAATTGATTGAACTGAATTGACTGGTAAAGTTGATTGTGATTCGTCTGTTGCTTCAACCTATCAACGATGTTGCCGATAAATTGTCATGATTTTTGACCACCAAATGCACACAAAATTGAAAGCAAATTGCAAATTGATATTAACCTTGAATTTGCGGTTAATTTAAATTGTGGCCTTCAAGATTTATTGCGTTGACTAATGAAGAAGAAATGATGACAACTTGCTCATCATGATTGGCAGATTACCTATTATTTACCCTTAAATAAGTCACCTGAAATCACTGGATTCTCTTCAAGCCGAATTCGCCTCTCAACAAGAGGCTCAACGGATCCGGTATCATAAAATACCTGAGCGACCTCATTTGGTTGAGGCCAAGTTAGAAAAAAAATTGATATTTTTCGGTTTCTCATTCCAATAATGAAATACATTTGTAACCCTTTTCGATTAATACCAAGACTATTATTTTATCACGAAAATTGATATCGATGAAAATGGTAATGATAACAATTTGGTGACCATTTTTGGCCTAAATAGATGATAATAGATATCGAAATGGTCATCAACGTCTTCAATCAAAACATCAAATCAAAGCAATCCTTCAACATTAAACACCATTTTATGCTCAATAATATCAATCGTAATCACGATTTTGATCTGAAAGTTAAGCCAACATTAACATCAGAATTTGAATGTTTTTTTCTTTAAACTCAATTTTCATGTTAAACAAATCAACTCAGCTACTTGTGAGATATAATTCAAGGTGTTGAACCAAATGAGATTCATTTTGACATTTTAATGTCCATTTGCAGAGCAATGATATTCAAAAAAAAAGGTTGATATTTCATTGACTATTAATCAGTCCATTAGAAGGAAAACTCAGTGTCAATGTATATCATTTGAATGTTGAAAAATGAAAAGTCGATTGATGCTGATAATAATGATAATAA
Organism: Tetranychus truncatus; assembly: GCA_028476895.1. Lineage (NCBI taxonomy): Eukaryota > Metazoa > Arthropoda > Arachnida > Trombidiformes > Tetranychidae > Tetranychus > Tetranychus truncatus. The sequence goes on from CM052061.1 coordinate 10,456,639, forward strand.
TAATAGCAATAATGATAATAAAATGATAGTGAAAGCAATTGGTTTGTTAACAGCAACAACCTGAAAGAGTAAATTGTAATAATTGCTTCCGCAATTGAATCAACTTGAATCTTGTTATTACAACTGCCATTAGTTTAACATTAACAACATTTAAATAAATCTATTAGGTTAACCATTGGAATCAAAAGTGTTTCCATTTCGTTCATCTTTCAATCGATAATTTGTTTCAATGAAAGCAACCATAATTGGTTATATTTTTAGTGGTTAAAGTTATACAATTATTTTGAAATGAATCAATTTAATGTGGAAATGAAAAGATAATCAATTGACTGGGAATCGCAAATCAACCAGAGCATTACAATTGTCGGTTCATTTGCTTTTCCGTTGATCTTTCATATCAACCTAAATGTAGCATTTGATCAATTAGTGAATATAAATGGTCAAAATGGTCTTACAATCAAAAGTATGGAGGAAACATTTCTAAGTGAAACAATTAAGATTAATTTGTTTCACTAATCTGACCATTTATCCTTTAGAGTTGAGATGAAAGCATTTTTAGTCACACAAACTGTTAATCGTAATGCGCTTACATTAAACTTGAGATCGATTAAAAGCTTGGATAAAACCTTTTCTTTAACCTTAAGAGTCCATACAGCTCGAGTTTAATCAGTTTCTTGTTTCTCAGTAAATGATGATCAATTTGAACCTTTAGTCGAGCTACATTGAGTCAAGTTTTACTTTAAAATCTTGTTTTAGACTTGAAAGTTACAAAAGTTGTAAAAATGATTTTATGAGCAAACAAATGTGAAATCTTTGAATCATTTCAATATAACTTCTGAGGAAATCCCATTGAGTTTCAATTGAATAAAACTTGTTTCGACTACTCTTTCGCCCTGTTTAACCATTCAAAGTGATTATCAGACAATGGGTTTGATGGTCAATCAACTAAACTTTCAATTATCTTGCAAGGTATAACTGATCAATTTAAAATGGCGATAAGGTGTTAATTTAAACTTCTAACGGATAACCAAATGATCAGTTTATTAGCCAATCATTGGTAAACAATAAATCACTGTTTCCATGTAAACGTCCAATTATCATTAGGATTCAAATTGTTAATCAGTGCAATAGTTTTCACTGGCAAACGTCTGATTGTTTGAATGAGAGTTACTCTCTTGATCAGTGGACCTTGTGCTAGATATGCTTATCTGATAAGATGAAAGATTATGATTAACAAGCAGAAAAATATTAATCTCATCTGAAAAGCAAGTAAATAAGGTGAAAGCGAAAGAAGAAAAAAAAATGTAAAGCTGAATTTCATGAAAACAATGAATGTTTTTCAGGTAAACAGTAAAAGTAGCAGCAATCGTTTAATCGAGAAAAAAAAGATCAACTATTGAAAATGAAAGTGAAAGCGCCACAATAATGGAATGGAAAAGAGAAAAATGGGAAAATTTTTCAAGGTTGATGGTCTTCAATGGTCAGTTTTGATCAGTTGAAAGGCAACATCACAATAACAGGCAATTGTAATCAAACTAATAATTGCAAATAAAAGGTTTGTATTGATAAACTTGTAACGTTGAGAATGGCTAATAACCAGAAAAGGTTAACTTTTTTTCCCCCATTAAATTGGCCTAAATTTCATCAATTAATGTCTCATTTTCAATCAAAATTTCATTTACATTAAAATCTGGTTAAACCTGGAAAAAGAAATTGAAAAAAAAATTCTTTATCCAAATCAACATTTTCATGATTATTTTGCTTGTAACAAGTGTTTTTAGCCAAAAATGTCTTTTTAACTCGAACATTGAAATTTGTATTCGCCAATGAAATTTGATTGAAGTTGAAATTTCAAGTTGCAATAAACAAATTAAAGGTCAATCTTGATACAATTTAACCCGAGGCTAAACTGGAAGGGAAACATTTCCTCTTTGGTTAATATGATGATAAAAGATGATCATTTGATTCCAATTTTTTCTCTCTTCTCGTCTTCCTTATTTTTCTTGTTATTCAACCAAAAATTAGGATGAGAGTAAGATGGTGAACCTGCAATGACATGTTTCAATCAACATTCAACACTTCAATTGCTCTTCTCATCTCGTTTTTTCTTCATCTTTTTTTTCCTCTTTTTTCCACCTTTTTTACCATCTTTTTGCCACCATCTTATTTCCCAATGAATAACTTTGATCTTTATAACAACCAATATGTGTTTACCTGTCAACTGAAAAGTGTCTTGAGAAAAGAACTTTATTTTTTTTTCTTTCTTTCATTATTATTTCATTAAATAGTGGAGAGAAAAAAAGTGAAAGAAAATATCATTCGAAGAAACAAAATATTGTTGCCGGAAAAGTTGTCTTCTTGTACTAAACAAAACCGGTTTGATAGTCAACATCAATGAGTTAATACACATATATTTATATCAATTCATGATCTTGCTCACTGAGATTTGAAACAGATTGAAATGTAACAGGCAAAGCAGGTTAAACAATTGAACAAAGATCAACAAGAATCACAGCTTATTGGTTTGAACCAATAAACAAATCAAAAGGTTAACATTATTTGGTTGACCTTAACTTTTATTTTCATTGTTATTGCAACGGCAACACGTTTAACATGAAATCAATTAAATGCAAATTATGTTAATCAAGATGAATGATAAGCAAAACAATTTCATTTTTAAGACAAAAATCAATTTTCAATAGCGATTAACTTACAAGATCGAGTTACAATTCGTAAACAGAATCTTGACAAAACTTGCTTCCATCAAAACATTTCATTAAAGTCAAACACAAATTTTGATTCTGACAAGCATTTTATCCATTCAACTTTATCGGCAATTAACTTAATGAGCCACTTTGAATGTAAAATTAGCAAACAGTTGAAATTGTGAATCTTTATCATTATTCTTGATCTGACAGAATTAACTTTTTACTATTAATTTGCAACTAAAATGAAACTTGAAAATTGATCAGAAAAAGGTTAGGCTTACAGGGAACAGAGATTATCATCTAACAGCTATTATTATCTTCATTTTAATTGTAATTGGGATTCATTGAATGTTATGGTTGAAAGAAGTTTGAAAATGGAATTGAAAGAGATGATGAAGAGAAATGATGATTGTTTGTACAAATTAGCAGACCAAATATGAAACCAGGTAATCAGGACGATAACAAGGAATCGGTTTCAGGAAAAGTTCGAACATGAATACAACAATGTGAAACAATTAAACAAATTGTTGATTAAATGTGAAGTTGAAATGATCACTAAAAAGATGTAAACAAAGACTACAAAAGTTAGATTAAAAAAGGTTTTACATTAGCAGACTTTTGCGACTATTTTGCTTCTGAAGTTTTGTATTTTGTTTAAGCATCTAATGTTACTTTATTGTTATCATCAACATTATCATCAAAACCATTATTATGTTTAAGAGCAACTTTGAGTGTTTTAAACTGTTCAACAGTAAATCAGTTTTCACCCTCAATTGAATCTTCAATTGACTAACAATGATCACGTCTTTTGATGAAAACTGCAGAAAAAGTGAGCATTCAAATGAATACAGAAAATAGCTAATTTCAAATGAATAATTCACTTCATCAGTTCAATTGAAACCTGCATTGAACCAAATTAAATACTCAAAAGCAATTTTAACGCTTTAAGACAAAAATAAACATCAGACTGTGACAATAAATTGATTAAAGCTCATTTGCTAGCAAATTGAATGATAAAAATTTGAAATGAAAATGAATCAAACATGGAAATCAAGTTGACAGTCAAGAGTGAACTATTTTAATGATCGTAAAGTTAAAGTAAATGTGGACATTTGAGACCAATAAGTTTGTACAAATGAATAATAATTATGAGAATAATTATGATTGGAAAAGGTTGATAATGATAATTACTAGTGTAAAGTTACAATGATCAAAGAGGGAGAAAAGATATTGAAGATTATTTTCAGTTATTGGAATGTTATCAAATGTGAATCAGTAAAGGTAAGAAAGGAAACATTTAATGGAAATGATGAAAATTAAAGTCATTATTTCTTTATGATTAGAGTAATGGCAATATATTATGATCATCTTGGAAAAACAAAGAGAGAGAGAGAGAGAAGTAAGATGAGAGATGTTAAATACCTTGAAGCAATGAGTTTGGCTATAATAGGAAAGGTAAAATAAATAAACAAGTTATTCTGAAAAGAAGCTTATATTCAATGAAAATATCAGAGCTTCCTGAGATACTTGATTATTACAAGTTTAACAACTAAACTGGACTTGTTATCATCTTGCCCCAACCCGGAAAACGGACATATCGATAAGTCTTTCCACCTGATGTTCCCTTTTTTTCAAGGGGCAAAGGTGACCACCTAACCAGGTCTAACTTGATCTTTCCTTGTTGCTCCATATCTGACAAGAGCCTTCTCATGTATATTCAATTGAAGATGAAGTGAGTGTAAAAAGAGGTTGAAATATTTAATCATTATCTTTCGTATCGATGATCAAGTTGATGATGGTGAGGATGATTTACCTTTAGGGAGATTTAAGGAATGTTGAATGTGAATTTTGTTTCTCCACTTTTTGGACCTTTTTTTTTAATGCCTTTTTGACTACATTTTTGTTTCTCTTCTCACTGGGAATGGACAAAGTATGTGTTTAAAATGTTCACAGTAAAGGTGAGTAAAGATCTGAGAAAAATTAATCACCTAAAATGATGTCTCATCATGTTGTAACAACAACAAACTCACACACAAGTACTCACAGCAAAAAAAACACAAGATACAAGTGTACTTTACAAGTTCACAAGTTGAATCAATAATTTTGCTGTAATTTAGTGTTTCCTCTCTTTTTTGGGATATTTTTTGTTCCACCATTAGCTGACCTTAAGTGGTTATGATATTGTTTGATTTTAAATAATTGTTTAGCCTATTTACAATGTAATGTTTATCAACTTCATCTTTTACCAGGCCAAGTTTAACAGCAGACATTGAAAATTTAATCAACTTATAAATAGCTGGCCGTTTCAAGTTAAGTTTCAAATCTTTAATCAAACCAATTTCAAAAGATAATCTCATAACTAAAGCTTACAAGTTAATTGAGGCAAATATTTATTAGCAAATGAAACTCATCAAGTAAAGGATAACCAGCGCTATTAGCTGTTTAAGGTTTATCAATTTGTTGTTACAATGTTACTAATGCAAAATAGCCTGATGATTCTTGGTATCAGTCAAACCAGTCTGGTTCGTATGAAGGCTGATCAAGCGCTCCTCTTAACTGGCTATTTTTGGCTATTTGTCAACCAACTCATCAACCATTTTCAATATTTATTCAGTGTTAAGAGTAATTCACTCATTTATATGTTAGTTTACACTGAACAGATTAATGTAATGAGCTTGACTCCATTTTTGAAAATAAAATTTAAACTGATCAATTTTATTTTCCAATTTCTGAGTTTTTTAGTTTTAATGGCAACAAATCATATTTTTCGTGTTTTTACCGTCAAGTTTAAGTTGCGATCTGATTGCCATTTAATTAGAATCGTAATTTTAACTGAAATTTTTAATTGCAATTAAGCCATTAAAATTGATGAGAAACGATTGATTAAAAGCAAATAATTTTGTCAATCAAAAACAATCTTTGGTTATTCATGATATCAATCCTTCCGGGTTACAATCTGATCAAATTTGTTCATTTTTTCAATCATTTGTTATGAAGATCTGAAGTTACACAAAAAAAAGGATTTCAATGTTTTATGGAGAAACGTTAACATTGTGATTGGAAATTATTTCAAATCGACTCGGTTAAACAAACTGACCAATTGGTAAGACTATAATTAAAGACAATTAATGGTCGACTGAAATAAAGATAGAGAATGCTTATAAATCAATGACGGAAGTTCATCATTTGATCAGTTGAAAAGCAATAATTGTAGTTGTTGAGCAGATTTGACAAAAGAAAGAAATTAAACAAAAAAATTAACATTCAAATCAATTTCCAGTTTTAATGAGAAGATTGTAAAATGAATTTTATTGAGAAAAAAATTGAACAGAAATTTTCAATCATGAAATCAAAGAATTCCAAAATGAGAACATTTTGCAAATCGTGAAAAATTTAAAGTGAAAGATGAAAAAGATTTCAAATATTGGAAAGTTTAATCAAGATCAATATTGAGATATAAATGGACTAAAGATTTAGATTGTAATTGACAGTTATTAAGATGATGAAGATGATGATAGTAGCATCCTGATCCATTGATTAACATTCATTGATTCATTTTTTACATTTGCATTTCGTTGAAAAACGACTTTTGTTTTAGATTGTGTCAACAAATAGTTACAATCAAATTAAATGCACCACTGAATCGATTGAAATGATTCTTCCAATCAAAAGTTATAAAGTTAATTACAACTTTATTATTGAATAACAATGATCAAGACGATCATTCGTTTCAAAACTGACATCTTTTTTGCCTCATTGTTGCTCTTTTGTTATCATTGAGCTTATCCAATTAGTAATTAACTGTAAATACAAATTCACATCAATCGGTGTCAATCAATCAACCATGAAAAAAGGTTCAAATATCGACTCAGGTAAAGAATGGTTAAAGAAAAGGTTCGTCTAAACGTCTTTTGGGTTTACCTTAGAATCATTTGAATAAATTTATAATCAAATTTCATCGAATCTGATAAGTCGATAAAGTGAGAGGACAAACAGAATCGATGAAACAGTCGAACGATTCAAGTGACAAAAACACGATAAACATGACAACCAACTGAACCGATTTTCTAGTCAATTGACTTTTTTTGTAAAATAATCAAAATTTCAAATGAATTAAATATTCCTTGAAAGTGTGGATAAACTTTGAAAATAATTTGCAAGGAATTTGTTTGCTTATGAAAATTTTATCAAAATTTCATTTCAATTAACTGATAACTTTGATGAGTTAATTTATAGTTTAAACTTTAAACAAACTGAAGCTAATCAATTATTACAAGTTGCAAGAGGTTTGTGCGAGGTTTCAATGGAAGTATAATTTAATTTGAGAATCAATCATGAAAATGATTGAGTCAACATTACCTAGGAACCATGATAAGAGAAAGGAGTGTAAAATGATTGAATAATAATGAAACATCAACAGATAATGAATACCTTTTAATGGACTGTTTGCCCAATCATGAACCAGTCTTGAGCCAAACCTGAATGGCTTTGTTGCTTTGAGAAAGGCACAAATCCAAATCATTGAGATTACAGTTGAAGGTTTATTTGTAATTAAGTAATTGTTTCAAGTTGCGGTTAACTTGGTAAAAGTTGAACCCAATATTGTTACTTGTACAGTAATAGATATTTTTTGGTTTCACTTCAACTAACTTTACCACTAATCAATCAGACTGATTTGGAAAGGTGACTTTGAACATCTTAACTGTGATTGCACAGGTTTTCACACACAAACGACTAAACTCTTTCATCCATTTAATTGAAAAGATGACAGATAAACTCTGAACCTGAATGGAACAAAAGATGACTATAATCAACACTTGATACTTTCAGGTGAATCAACAGAAAAGATCAATGAACATTTCTAGTTATAAAGTTTCATTGAAATGGCACAGGAAAAAGTTGATTAAAAGTTAAGAAAAGATCAAGAGAGAAACCAAGCAAATAATCATTGTAATTACATTTAACTAGACTTGTTGATGAAAAGGCAGTGAGTAAATTATCAGCTCAATTTATAGCACAAAATGAAAGGTAAAAGGTTGAGACTCATTTCCAATTGAACATTAAATCTTGTTTCCTTATATTAAGTTAATTGTTAATTTCAAGTTCAATATCAAGTGATTTACAAATGGCAAGTTATTACATCAAATACTGTAAATAGTTTTTTTTTGCCTTTATATGTTTGTAAAGAAACAAGTTACAACAAAAACAAGTTGATTATACAATTGGTTGATGAAGGAAATATAAAGATCAATTTTGGGTTCAACAAAGAACCCAAAAGTAGAAGAAGAGAAATCTCATTCAAAGCTATTGACCAGATTTCAATTGAATGGTCTGAAAAAGGAAATATTAAATTAAATTGATAACAATTGACCTTTCCAACAATTAAAAGATCAAATTGCAAAGACGATTTAAAGTAAAATTGGTAAAATTCATTATCAAAATTATCAGCTTTAAATTGTTATTGATTGAATGTGATTTCAATGGTTAAAAAAAACGGTTAACCATTTTTGGCCATTTTCGTGATTAATTAATTCATAATTTCTTGAACAGAGAAACACACATTTAAACAATTATAAGGCAACAATTGCAAGTTTATTATAAATTTATTTCAACATTTGTGATCACATTATCATGAACTCAGCAGGATAACCCTTAAGGAATATCTTGTATCTCAATTTCACGGAAATAAACTGGCAATTGGTAAGGCCTATTAGAAACAATAATTTAAAGATTTTTCATTTCATTCAACATTCACTTTTGTAGAGCAAAGGTTTTCAATCTTGTTACAAACCTTTGCATTTCATTTTTTCATCCGTTAACTGATCGTTTAAGAGTTAAACACATGTTTAAGGTGAGCCAATTGATTGGGTTTGATTGGAAAAAGCGTTATAATTTAATCTAATTAGATGGATAAATAAGTATATTTGGCAAGTTTATCAATTGGTTTAATACAATGAAAGGTGGACCAATTTGAACCTACTCAAGTTGCTCATAGCCACTGTATTGAGTCGTTAAAGGTTAAAGGATGAAACCAGGAAATAACCAGTCGCAACAAATCGACAGTTTTTGGGTTCATTTTTTTTTCTGTCGATTCTGTTTTATCCTGATTTTGGGAATTATAACTCGACATCAGATTGATGATGACAGGCATAAGGGATTGAAGATAATGATGGTTTGCAAAGGAAAGTGAAAAACAAATAAATTTTTGTTTTTAACTTTCAAATTTCGTTCAAGTGTAGGAGTCAATTTTTGTGTACATTTTGTTGTTGATAGGAAAGCAATTGTTGATGTTGTATTGTTGTACTTTTCGCGTTTTTTGTTTGTAAAACAACAAATGAAAGGGAAAGTTACACCCGACGGAACGTTGTATCATCATTATAATCATCCTTTAAGTGACCTGTTAAACGATGATAATGGGATAAGCAGGTTGTTGTGACAACAATTATTACAGGAAAGTAATTTCATCTAAAATAAGTGAAAGTTAGACAAAGATATCAGGGAAAAACAGTTTCATCTTGAGAATGACAAATTTAGAGGAAACATTTCAAAATGTACTTTCATCGATCCATTATTGCTCTAGGAATCCAGGTTAGATTTGACTTGACTTATCAAGATTTACGATTATGATCAGGGAAGTTTATGAGAATGCTGTTGATGAATCATGAAGTTTTATTGATCAAAAGTTGAAAACTGTTGGATACAAACTACAAGATTTCAAACAATGAAATTTTTGTTTAGAGTTTCAGTGACATCATCGGGTTATCAGAAGATTGATGCCAATTGAAAAGCACAAGTGACTGAGTTGTTTTTCATCCGATAAAAGGTTTTATCTCAACATTTAGACAGATCAACTTGGCCAATGTCAGGTGAACATCATTGGGTTATCTTGAAAGCGACAAATTGTGGGCTTAAAAACAACGTTTATTCAAATGTTTATCACTGTAGCTTCAATCTTGATAAACCTTCATGGAATGCCAGAAAACAGGGAAACAATGAAACATTCTCTATTGTTATTTCCAAGAATAAGAATAGAAAAATTTTCACAATAAAATCTCAATTACTTGTGAAGAGGAAATTGAAATTTTCAACCTTTTCTGCCAATTACTAAACCTTGGTTAAACAAAAGGCTGTCTTCAATGCGATCATGCATCTAAATCAACTGTGGATTTGATTGATTGGTGTTAACATTTTTCTCTGATATTTCACTGTAAATATTTTGTCAAGGATTCAATCAATTCAACAGTATTGACTTTTGTCCATTTGATGGTTAAAATGGAAACTCAATTGAAATCAATTTGGGTAATTTGGGTGAATCCATGAAAGTGAAATGAATGTATTTGTAAAAGTATTCATTTCTCTCATGGAATGCAAAAAAAAATGATATTCAAGGTGATATCACAAGGAAAAAGGATAATAACTAGTCAGAATCGATAGCATGGTCGAGGTGAAAATGGATGCTCAAGGGAAAGGAGGAGACTTTTAGAGAAACTTGTAAATTATTTCTTCCTCGAGAAACTTAATGTGAGGTAATGAAATTGAATTAATATGGAGAGAGAAAAGTAAATTCAATTGAATTAATGAACATATTAACATTTTTACATTAAATGAATCAGGTAAAATGGCAAAGCCTGAGAGTATTTTTGTAACCATGTAATCAGTGTTGTCTTGGCACTTGCCTTCAATGGATTGAAACAGGCAAACATAATGAGCAGGAAATTTTGTATCAACAAGTGGCAATTGCATTGAACAGGTAATATGAAGAAGAAATTGTTTTCAAGCTCAAAGTACAGTATGATGGCAACAATTTACTCAACAAATTAATCAATTAATAACACCAGTTTTTAAGGGGAAACCAGGGAACATTGACTTTCTCTTGGTTCCTTGTTGACTTACCGAGTAATTTATGTTACCAAAATTAAAGGCTAGTGAACCCTTTTCACTCTTTAATTATGATATTGATATTTTAAAAGCAACACTCCTCTTTGATTAAAAACAAATCACAATCATTATCATGTTTTACAGAGTTTACAATTAGATGCAAATTAAGTACAATTGCTGGTCAGCAATGAATACCGGTTTAAAACAAAACATCAACTAACCATTAAAAACATTTGCCAAGTTTTAATCCAAGGTAACCAGATTCTGGTCTTTTGGTTGGTTAATAATTTGAGCTTTAATCAACTGTATTAATGCGTCAATGTTTTATTATTTTATTGTTACAATCATGAAAAATAACCCAAAGGATCAGATCTATTCTGGTAAATTGATTATCAAATTGAATGATCATAAAATTATCAACTTTGTTAATAAAGATTTTACTTTTGTCCATTTCTTTACACAATATTATTTCATTAGCCTTTAATGCTATTTTTGAATAACCTAAAGCAGTATTAAGTTTTGGTCTTATTGTGTCTCGCTTGTGGCTTTCAGCTTTCAGTCGATTAGGCGTTTAACCAAATCTGTGAAATGGACTTTCCTTTGCCCAACCTAACAGTATTACCTTGGATTACACCAGATTATCAAAGTCCCTGAGTTACATTTTAAAATAGTTAAATCGTTTCCAATCAATAGTTCAATAAAGCCTGAAGGAATTAGTTTTATTTGCATATTAAACTGAATTAAAAAACAATTAACTGTTAATCAATCTGAAAATAGTGATTTAACTACCTTGAGACATTAAAATGGGTGTTTATCCGAGAAAAAGAAACAACAAAATAAAATTATTTTTTTTTTTCAACTCTTATCCAAAACACTGATTTAACCTGATCAAGGCAAGATGTTTAATCAACGTTTAGTTGTAACCATAATAGTCACTTTAATTTCTCCATGGAGAGTGATTGTAAATTGAAGCAATTAACTAGGCTATTAATGGTAAATGGGTAAATATTAAATGATTGCTACCTTTTCCAATAATATTTACAAACCATTTATCATTAAATCAGTTTTATGGATAACATTGAAATAAAAAGGTTCATGAAATTGAATAATTTTCAACTTGATTGAGATAGACTGCTGGCTTTAGTTAATTTTGTTTCCAATCAAGATAATAATATAAATCAAAATGGAGTGACCGTAGGATGGGCTGTGGTTAGTGTTGAATTGGGTGTTATCTGCATGTGAGTACAATGTGTTGATGAAAACTAATTCACAACTCAAATAAATGATTGACTTTATGATGGGTTGGAAAGGAAAGTCACAAGTGACCGAAAAAGTTAATCAAGGATAAATTGAATTGTGATCATTGAATAAGATGAAAGTAAATTGAATAATAATTTAAAACACCGATGATGATCAAAACAAGATCAGATTTTATATCAACCATTGACTTTCAAATGATACTTTACTGGAATTGAATTTTACTTACGTTACATCGTCATCCTTAATCCAATTGTTTGCCGGATTCGACGTTGATGATTGAGTTAAATTTAAAATTAATTTCTCACTTGGATCCAATAATTCAAGTCGAAATCCACCCTGAAATCAGAAGTAAACATTAGCATTTATTTAATTGATGTTCAAGAAACCTTCCAAAGTAAATCAAGTAACTTTCATCAAAAAGCATCAATCAATCATCTTTCTTCATCTATCATATGAATCCAAGATTATGATAAATTAATCAAATGAATTTCATTTTCGCTCAACAATTAATAAAGTGTAATTGAGATTGCATGAAGCTCTTTACGTAAAAGTTAACAATATTGTTATAAAGGTTTAATGTCTATTGTTAATCAGTTGCAAAGTGAAATACAAATTCCTATTCCTTTCATGATGAATCTAATTAAGTGAAAATATTTGCCTTTCAATTGGCCATGAATTGAAAATTGATTAACTGTGATTCGAGTTGATTGATATAATCCTTGACTCCATCGAAACCATGATTAATCTCGAATTAAACTTCATTTCAGATTGATTAACATTTCAATTGATTTTGATGGAAAAAAATATTTCCAGAAAGAAAAATGAAAATTTTGAAAAAAAAAAAGTTAAACCAACACAAAATCGTGAAAATTTGAATCGACAAATGATTAACTAATAACTATTTATAAATTTAGATTTAAATTGAAACTTTTTTCTTCCATTTTTTTGCCCAATTTGCAATTTGCAGTTTATTTAAAGGATCAATTTAAATGCTGACCAAACCGTTGATTCAAATGGGTTGTTTGATTGATTTTGAGTTTGGTCTTAATTTTAAAACTGTACAAGTGATTAACCCTGTCAGGTTGAGATTTGATTATAATTAGGAGAAAAAAGTGACTCAAGTTGACCATTTTATTAAGCAATTGATCAACACTTTATCATGGTTGGAATTGAGGTCGATTCAATAAAATTGATTGATAAGGTGGCAACTATGACATTTCAATAATCATGTCAACAGAAAAGTTTTAATGAATTAATTTGAAAAGCTTGAAAGACGAGAAGAAATATTTCAAACAAAAATGTCGCTTAAAAGTTGATCCAATGAAAGTAAATATTTATTCATTTTATTCAACATTGTATTTATTCAGATGTTATTGAAAGATCATCAAAAATGAAGCCTAATTGAAAGACCATCATTTGATTAAATAGACTCGCCTAGATTATTTCAGGCAATGGATCAGGAAATTAGTCAAACAAAGTCATTAACTATTAATAAATTGTGACAAAAGAAATTGAAAGTAAATTGAAATCACAAAAAAAAAGTTGAATCAAACTTGAAGTAAAAGTGAAATGGATTTTAGTCAATTTTCCCATTACTGAATCATGGTTATGATCTCATCAAGAGTATTGAAACTCAAAGTCAATCTCGTATCAATAGTTAAATGTAAAACTAGTTTAAAGTCACTTAAACATTCGAACTTTTTGTAAACCAAAAATGGCTTTTGCTATTGGTAATGAAGATCAAGATTGGATAACAATTGAGTAAACAAGGCAAATAAAACTGGTAAAGTACACCAGAAAAAAAAGGTAGAAACCAGATTTTTTACTCTAACTACAATTGAGAGAAGTGAGAGAAAAGAAGAAAAGATGATGAAGATGATGAACTAGGGATGAGAAGGATGATAATGATGGCAAGAGGGAAGACATTAAGCCTAAGGGTAAACCGGATTATCAGCAGGTAAGGCAATGTTAGCCAAAAATGCCAGAGAAGATGAAGGCTGGACGGAGAGACAAAGAAGGTGAAGATGATGTTGAAGAGGGATTCTATCATGTTAAATGTGAACAAGTTTTCCTTCGACGACTCTAATTACCGAAGAGCCGTGAAATGGTGAGGAGAGAAAAAGAAATGCTAGAAGAAAATGGCTTCTCTCTACCTTTCTACTGATCATCCTTAACATTTACCTGTGTCTCTTGACCTTGTAAATGGAAACAAATGTTGAACAGGAAAACTTGGGTAAAAACGAGAAAAGACTTTTCATTTCATTTTCTGGGCCTTTTGCTTTACATTAGCAATTATTTTGCTTTCCTAATTATCATCAACTTTGACGCCTTTAATCGATATCTTCATCGTGATCAGCTAAATTGTTATGTAAATTGTTGGCAAAACACAAGTTACAATAAAAATGTTAGACAATGGAGTTTTAAAGGCAACTTTAAAATACCAGAATTGGCTCAGCTTTTTCACAACAAAATTTACCTGGAAAATAGTTACCGTTGGAACTGATGGAAAACTTGATTTTTAATTAAACCAAGTTATTCGGTAATAACAATTAACAATAGATTAAATGAGAAATTTTGATAATCATTTCGAGCTTCCAATTGTTTGGAGAAACAAAAAGTGAAAAACTCATGATTTATCTTTCTGATTTTCGTTCTTCTCCAAACTGTAACTGGAAACACGAAAAGTTAAATCGCTATCAAATACAGTTCACCATGAGATTAAATGATTTACTCAACAGTTTATCAAGACTTGAACTCACCTTATGAGGATAGGCCAGATGCCATGTTACATTAAACTGAACTCCAGCAGGTAAAGATGTTCGTTCAGTTCCTGAATAAGAAATGAAACAAGATAAATCAGTAAATGAAGCAAACATTGAAATAAATATTTAAAATAATGTCGACAATGTTGACCTTTCCATATTGAATAATTTTACAAAAAAAAGTGATAAACACATTGCAAGTGTAAATAGCAACCTGAGTAAACTGTTTCAGTTTAATGTAATTTTAACGATCAGTGTAAAGCTACGGACTTTTAGCATTAATTTCTGATTAACTTTCTGGTCACTTTTATATTCACATTGGTTGAAGGTTGGTGAAGCGTTCAACTTGAACTGTTAATTAAACATTTGAAGATCATTTGATGAGTTTAATTGTTGGCCATTCACGTGAAATGGTTTGTTTAATCAGATTGGAAAGGTCAGGAAAATATTGATGTTTTTGTATCTTCATTACAATTAACCATTTGATCAATTGAAAAGCTGTTTACTTTCTTAACAGGCAATAGTTTGCTTATCATGATTAAAATGCATTTCACTTTTTTTAATCATCATCTTAATCGTCATTATTAGTTTTACTTTCCTTAACCTTTCAATTTAACAACAGATTCAAATGAACTTTCTCTTGATTCACTTTATTGATAACAACCAAAGCAAATTTGTTTATTGTCTTTATTTCATCAACAATCAACTGTCAACCTTATTTAACCTGGTAACTGTTATTTATTAACCTTTATCAAGACCTTTTTTTCCCATTGATTAATGAACAAGAGAAAAGTAAAATTTCATTTTTTGTTTAAAAATAAAAGCTACAAAAATGAGTCTCGATTATTGAATCAACTTTTAAATTGATTGTGCTTTTCAATTGAACGTTTATTTTGATAATTCATTTCAATATTTAAATTGAAGTGAAATTATTTCTCAACTGTTAATGGAGTGAAAATGGGTGAACAATAAGCACACTTTTAACCAGAATTGTTGAGATGAAAAGTCGAACAAAATTAAATTAAATTTTTGATAAAGTGTAGGAAGGCCTGAGAAGTGTTCAATCGCTCAATGATTAAGACAACAAAACCGGAAAGTTGAGTTGAAATTTGGTTAAAAAATGTTAACTGATTGTCAACTTGTAATTGTCAATAGTCGATTGATTAATAAAACCTAAACAATGGTTCAAGTTAATCAATCATTTATGTAATCATTTATGTCTAATCTGGTATAATTTTCAGGTTTTCTGGTTCTCACAAATTCCACATTTCATCTAATGTTGTATTAATCATGGAACTCAATGATTAAGGTCAATTGATGATATTTAGTTGGTAAAGAGTTGTTTAATTGTACACAAAAAACATATCAACTCGTGTTCAGGTAAACATGATTCAGTTGTTTACTATTTTTTTGTGGATAGAGAAATATTTAAACAAGCTTTTCCTTCAACTGTGTTGCTTTTGTTGATGATTGTGATGGTGATGAAGGTGATGATGTAAAAGGGAAAGTGATGTAATGCAAATTGATCAACATGAATTTTCCATTTAACCGCGAACTTGAGATCAACAGTTGAAAGATACTGTTGTTGTTGTTATCGTAATGATCAAATGGTTGATTGTAATGGTGAGCAAAGTGGTAAAATTTGATGTATAAGGCGCGGGAGGCAATTTTGGGTGCAACAACAATCAACCAGAAAGTAACCCATAAGACACACACGCAATAATAACGTTAACAAGTGCATGTTTGACTTTGTTCACTTCTTTTTGTACACATTTTTCGACTATTTATATACAATTGAGTGTTCGGTTGATTGGTGAGTGCAACACAGATGATTGAGGAATCAGGATAATTGGTTAGTAGAGAAAAAAGTTAATCATAATTTAGATAGAGAAGTAAATAGCCGCCAAATATTGTATACACAGATGACAAGCTTGTTTGATTGTGTTGGGGAAAATGTCTGGTTAGGAAAAGATGATTTGAGAATGGGAAATTGAAAATTTCTAGTTGAATGGTAAAATTGGACAACAATTGTCAACACAATGAAGACGTGATTAGATGATTTCAAAGATTATCTTTGAAATTTGATAAGTATTAAGTGGTTAACAAAGTAAAACAGGTTGATGAGGGAAGAGCATCCAAGATGTAAAATGCTGTTGTCCGTCTTTAAATAAACACTTTACACTGATTTTTCAAATTTTTTTTGCTACAAACATTGCTTTCAATAATAGAACATTAAAATTACCTTTAGGCATCCCACATGGACCTTTGGTTCGTCCATTGTCGAGAAAATCGAAATCATATTTTCTAGCTTTTGGAAAGGACAGGGAAACATGGGAATATACAAAATTACAGGTTGACAAGAGAGCAACACAAATTAGAAATAATAAATTAAATTCCTTGGTTGATAAGGCACACTTTGGAAGAAATAGGATCATTGTTGAACCAAATTTGGTTAATTAACTGTGAAAATGAATTTAAATTGATAGTAAAATTGTCACTTTAATAGAGGCAAATTGTCTCCACTTGTTTGCACGTCTTGTTTCCCGCTGGTCTGCTTAACGTTATATCCATACAAAAAAGGGTCACAAAAAACACACAGAGAAAGTTTAAAGCTGGTTAAAAGTTTATTTAAATCATCGTATTAAAACTATGGTCAAGACTGGTAACACTCTGGTAAATCCATTACATTTTAACAGTTGTTGGTTCGAGTGTTAATCTGTTGTATTAATAATAAAAAAAGTTAATTTACTTAAAAATACTCTGTCCAAGATTGTTTCTTTCAATGAAACCTGCAAGTTTTGTGAGTTAACCAAATCCAGAAAAATAAGAAAAATTTTCAACTTTCAACAAAAAAATGCTCCATCTAACGTAAAATAAAGTAACCAGCAAGATAAAGTGTCTCAATCTGTTGGCTGTAAACCACACTTAGGTTTGAATGCTGTTACCAATGATTACGTTTATGAAGTGCAACTCTGATTAATTGTTTATTTCATCTCTATTAATGAAATTCATCGATTTGAGAACTCTAAAGTTTTTTAATTCAACCTAGTTGAACATTACTAGCGAAGAAATGTGCAGGAAAGGACTCAAATCATATTTAAAGTAAGTACGCGACTTTCAATACTTAAGCACCTGTTAGTTTTATGCCTCAAAGTGGTAAAGTAAGGGTTAGACAAAATTGGAAATTGCATTTATTGATTATATTTGTATAATTTTTATTAACATAGTTATTATTTTTAAAACAGCAAAAGGTTTAAATTTAATTGGTAAATGTGTTTTACAAATAAATAGTTGAAAGAGACCAGTTTTTTATATTTCCTTATTTATATTTTACCGTGCCATTTCAGGCTTAAGGAGAAGAAGGAAAAAATTGTCAAGTTTATAACATTATATACATTTACAGTTGTTAAATCATTAAATTTTAGGCCTTTTTTAAATTGCATTGTCTTCAAATGGTCTAAACCTAATCGTAATTGTTCATCCTTTTCATTCTTCTTCAGTTTATTACATGGTTTTGTTTCATAATTGTACACTATTTATAAAATTGAATGGAGTTAAACTGTGAAAACTATGTTGAAATGAAAACAAAGCAAATCAAAGAAAACAAAAAAGGATGTTTTATAAGATCAAGAATCAATAAGATTTAATATATTAATTAACAAGAAGCATTTACCTTGGGTAAAATTGTCAATTACAATTAGCAGAGAAGAAGCTGTTTTAATCAAAGTTAATACTTAAAGATAATTGCTGTTATTATTATGGATGTTGGGATAACTTTAATTAGCTGTTGAGTGAGGAGTAAAAAAAGATTTTTTTTGCTTTACGCGTTTCTTTTGTCTTTTTCATTATCTTAACCTAATGTTGAGCATTTAATTAATACAGATTGAGGATTTCATACATAATCATTCAAGTTCATCATCTGTAAATTGGAGAATCGCTAACTTTTCATTGTATTAATTAATTGATTAATTAATTAAAATATTGCTTTCTTTTTTTCTTTAAACAATTAGATGAGGAGCCGAGGAGAGACAGATAACGGTCGATATGATGGTAAATGCTGTAAAAACAATTAAACATAACCTATCCATAACCATTCCAGCAAATTTCCAGTCCTGAATAATATCTTGAATTTCATCTTCTTTCCTTATTCGATTGGTTATGAATCTCAACTCTTTGAGTATTGCACTTATATCACTTGATTGAGTTAAACTGTGAGTTGCAGACGATGAGCCTGGACAATAGGAATGATTGACTGTTGATCCTGGTAAACCTGATGTTCCAGTTGTCCATGGATGAGCTGAGGCTGAGGTTGATGAATGAATTGGCTGATGAAGGGGAATCCGTGAAGGATTCGCAACCGGCACAATTGGATCAATTTCATCACAGCAACCAGATGGAGATAAATTTGAGGGCACATTTGGTCCACCACCGGCTGATGAAGGATTCAACTGGACTGAAGATGGTGGTGCATGTGACGGTGTGTGAGGGAAAACTTGATGAATATGGTTATGAGATTGATGGTGGTGATGATGAGCAGTTAAATGGTGATTGTGATGATTATGGTGGGTTTGATGGTGGTGGCTTGATGAGTTTGTCAAGTTAAACTGTGAACAATAAGAACATCCAGAGTTGGTTGCATTGTTGGCATGATTGTTGGCTGAGCTTCGAAGGCTATTTAATTGTAAATAATCGTCATCGTAATCAATTGCCGTTGAATTAATACCATCAATCGGATAGTCTTTACCCTGATGAGAATGTATTTTAAGGTTAACTAAATCTTCCTTCATTGGTAGTAAAGGTGACGCCTTTGGATTTGAACTTGGCGAGGCTTGCTTTTTTGGTGGACTGATATCTCCTGGGCGTCTCATGCGAAGAATCCAGGCCAACCATGTGAGGACAAGTAAACGAACCTAGCAAATGGCAATAAAATAGATGACTATTAGTTAGTTATTTAATTTAATAGACTAAAGTTTCATTCTACAAAGTATTTGTAGTGATTTTGTTTGTAATTTCAAGATTGTAATGAAATCAAGAAAGAACGAGCAAAAATTTTTTCAAAACTCATTCCTGGAATGGAAATAAAACAGAGGAAAGTGACGAAAAAGGCAATTCTCTAGAATAATTTTCTCAATTTGGTTTTCCTTCGATTTAGATGTTCTGTTTTCGATTTAGTCTAAACTCATTTATGTTTTCAAAACAACGAACAATAAGAATTATTTAATGTTTTTTATTGCAATAAGAATACATTATTTATTGTTTTTTTTTCATTATAAATTGATTGAAATTAGTAAATTTGCTTACATTCAATATTTATAGCATAATTATTTCTCAAACCTGAGCAAACCCTGAATTTGAGGTTCATTAATGTTCACTATTTAAAATATCAATCATCATTTAAACTTGCTTGTTTTATGTTGAATAACTGTTATTCAAAATGCAAAGTTGAAGTTTTAAGTGTTAAATGTGCAACTAGGAAATGTAATGATTTTCAGGATTCAATAATCGATAATTTTAAGCAATCTTGAATCCAAGTTAGCACTTTTGGTTAAGATGAGACTGTTTAACTGATTCTGAGAAAAGAAATGCAAATTTAAAACTTTTCTTAATTATCGATCGAAATTCAATTTTTCCTTCAAAATCAATTGCAAGTACGGAAAGTCTGTCCTCTCATCTCATACTGTCTATAATGTACTATCGACTATAATTTTCATCTCAATATCCATTGATCTTATTCCCATCGTTTACTGAAACTAATCAAAGATGAAGCTCAAAAGATATAACAAAATTGACCAAATAAGCCTAAGATGTTTCCCAGCTTGAAAGAGTCAAATTGATTGAAAAGAGGCTTAAAAACCTCAACTTACCCATTTATTCATTTCATTTGATTCTTGAGTTTTATGATGAAAATTGAGCACCACAACAGTCATTACAACTGAACAGGCAACGACCATCATTATGCAGGCAAAATAGGTTCCTTTGAGTAAACAATTAAAGAAAAGAATAAAAAAAAATGAATTTCACAGTTTCAATGAAACACCCAACAAGCAAAGGTGCAAAACTGTTGAGGGTAAAACGTTAAGAGTAAGGCATTTGAGAGGAAAGTCAAGGGTTAATCCGACTCATTATTGTAATGAAGCATGTTGATTGTAAATTAGTTGATCGATTAGATGGGAAAGTAATTAAAAAATGAAATTTACCAATAATTGAAACAGATTCTGATGTGGGTGGAAGTATATCTGTTAATTGAAGCATAAAAACAGACATTGAAAGCAAAATGGTAACTCCAAGAGTAAGCTTTTCACCCGATTCTGGAGGCAAAGTGAAACCCAATAAAACCATTGAGGATATTATCATACAAGGTACAATTAAATTAAAACCATAGTAAAGAGTTCGTCGTCGTATTAAAATAGTGTATGTTAAGTCGATGTATTGCGAAGGACAACAGGCATAAGTTACATTATTGCGAACACCAGGCATTCCTAATTAGAAGGTAGATCGAGCAAATTAAAGTCAAGAACATTTTACCCAAAAAAAGAAGACATTTTATCGATTTGGAGACACAGAGACTCAAAATGAATTTGAAAATTGACTTGAGAATAAAATTTGGTTGAAAATTAAATTTTTCATTTCAACAGTCAATTCATTGAAAATGTGATTCCAAAGATGTTGAGCATTGTATTGAATAAATTAATTTACCTAAAAGTATCCATTCACCATTAACTATGTAAGTTGAAAGGTCACCACCTTGTTCATCCATTAACCTTAAGTCTAATGAATCACCCTGGTATGACCATGAGCCAAACTTCATTTTACATTGTTGATCATCAAATGGAAACCAAGTAATGTCTATTTTACAGGTACTTCGATAGATACCTGGAGGTAGCCAGGCACAGGAACCATTTTGACGAACCTCAACATTGGCAGGATAAGAAGAGTCAATCCTTTCATCAGCACTTTAAAAAGAAAAGCGTAAAAAAGAATAAAGAAAATTAGTTAAATAATCTGACATTCCCATTGAAATCGTAAAATCTCTTTACCTATTGTATAAAAGAATATCTGGTTTCCATACTTTGGATGCAGCTAAACGTATGTCACTGACTCCGCCATATTCAGATACATTCCAACGAAGATTAGCGTCAATCCATTCCTAAAATTGAACCCGAAAACAAGAATATAAAATTTCAAGTTGTAACAAATCAATTGAACAAAAGATGACTTCAAATTTGCCTTCAACCCAAAAAATTTTATTTTACATTATCTTTACCATCGGAAGCACGATCATGGCCTAGCAATTTACAGCCAAATGAAGTGATTTCTGATTTAATCAGAGACTTTAAGACAATTTGGTTGGAATTACGATTTAGAAAATTTGTAAACAGCAAAATTGGAAATCGAAAGAAAGCTTTTTATATTGTATAAGTCACTGTCTCTTAGCTTTTTGATATTTTCAACCTTTTTAATATAAATTTCAATTTAAAGTTGATCAACTTTTTTTCTGAGAAACTAAATGAAACTTCAAAGGATTGAGTTTAAAAGAGTCTCAAAAGTGATTAGCAAGTTTTTCACAGCATTCAGCCATTTGGGATTCTCGATGTTTGCAGATCATTTTGTTGTGAGTAAACTTTTTGTTTCTAAAGTTTCTTTTGACACACAATTTATCATAATTTGTCTGATCCATTCAAGATCCATGCCTCATGAGAGTTTCAATAAAAACTGAGATAGAATTGAAAGTCTTTTTGAGAAAACTGGTTCAAGTTTAGATTTTCGGGTTTTCCGTCGTTCTATTGAAAGGATGGTCAAACATTAAATGCTACTCACCATATTAATCATTATATTGGTAACAATTAGTTGATTCTTTTCATCCTGTAAGGGAAATAAAGAAACAAATCAGACCATTTAATTGAGACAACTTTCGATGGATATTCGTTGAGCATCTCTAATCATCAGATTTAATGAGATAATGTTAGTTGATCAACTTGCTTCAGACTGTTCAGTTTGTATGCTTTAAATGAATGTCCACTCAAAATCAACATTTAACTTTAACCTTGTTTAGACTGGCTTCTAGTTGATCAATGATAATTAAATTAGGAAATAATGTTGGTAAGGTAATTAAGGGAAAAGTTTCGAGTTGGAAAGTAATAAAGTTATTCTTACAACGTCAATAATTTGTTGTAAAGTAAGGCCAAAACTGACAAAAACAGGCTCAGATTCATTGAGAACTGGCCTTTCCATTGGATTATAATGTTCCATTAAATCATTTAATAGTTTTCTTTCATGGATTCCTTGTTGTGTTCCTATCCAGTTTCATAACAGGCAATATCAGCAATCATTGTTTTTCAATATTTAATCGATACACCAAAATGAACAGCAAATAAAGGTTAATTGGCGGTCAAAGTGATCACACATTCAATCCAAGAAGATGTAATTATTGTTCGAGAAGAAACATAATCACGAAAATTCAAGATGAAGATGTAGCAAAGGGAAAGAGAAGAAAAAATAACTCACAATTAATATCAAATTGTATTCGGAGATTAAAGTAGAAAGTGATTTATAATAACTATCCATTTGATGATATAATCACAATCATTTGGACTTAAACTCTGAACCAAAAGACAGCAACTTGTCATTATTTTCAACTTGAATCAACTTTTAACTTTCAAGTCCATTTATGGCCTCAAATGGTGTCAACTAAATGGTTTCAATTAAACTTGATCACATTCTGAAACTGTTTATTCTTGAGTTTTATTGTATTCATTTGAGGCACGATATTCATCAGAATAGACTTTCAATTTTTAAAGGCAACTATTGAAGTTTATGCAAAATAGCGTTTTCAGTTTGGCTCCAGCTCAATCTGTCCATCTTTTGTATTTCAAGAGTTGGTGGAAAAAATTTATTGCTAAATCAAATTGAAAATAATTTCATTGTTTAAATGAAAATTATCTTGGAAAATGGTCAAGTTTTTGGTTCAAATAATGGAAAAGTTTGATATTCAAAAGAATCTTTTGTATCAGAAAATATTAAAAAGAAATTTAATCAAAACTCTTTATTTGACATTCATGTTGATCAAAGTTCTGATCTATTCTAATGTACAGAGTAATATGTCAGCTTTTGTAAGGTTTTGTCATCTTGAATCATTTCTTTTTTTTGTCGATGTCTTTTAACTCGATTTACTCCAAATGTACAAATCAATATGCTTTAAATCTCTTGATTCTGCCACGAACTGTTCAAACAAGTCCAACATTCACCTCAATATCTGTTGTTCCCAACATCCCAAATTATCATTCACAAAAGAGTCACTTTATGCATTCACGAAGCATCATGGAAGAAAATATTTCAATATAAAAACTGGTGAAGAAAAAAACTGAACAGTTGAAGTCATTTGAAGAAAAAAGATGACGAGAAATGAACTTTAAACTTTAAGTTTAAAATTTTATCGAATGAAAGCGAAAACGTTTTTTTAAATCAAAATCACAATCCAAGTTGATCCATTCACGAGAGCAAAACATGATTTGACTTAACACATCGTTTACCTAAAATTGACACAATCTGTACACACAGTTGATGTTGAGTCAATAATCAAAGCCATGCATGAATGCTTAATGATTGTGAATATGTTTATTAATATATCATGTGTTATCAGCCTTCTTGTTGTTCAATTAGTTGATTAATTAAAATAACATAACAGCAAGAAACAACAAAATGAACCACAGGACAGAGAAGGAAAAAAAAGTCATGAAAGGTTAAAGACTAAACGAAATGTTGAAAGGATTGATTAAAACATGGCCAAAGAGAGATTAACTTTTCAATTAATTTTGGCGCAATTCATTGTGATGTTGTCATTATCACGACATTTTGTTTACCATTCAATTTAATTAATTATCATTTTAAATGTATTCATGTAACCCATAAAAGATATAAAATAAAGTGTAAGGTTCAGTCAAAGGTTTACAGATCAGTAGTTAGACGACTGTCA
The DNA here is from genome assembly GCA_028476895.1 of Tetranychus truncatus. Classification (NCBI taxonomy): domain Eukaryota; kingdom Metazoa; phylum Arthropoda; class Arachnida; order Trombidiformes; family Tetranychidae; genus Tetranychus; species Tetranychus truncatus. The sequence continues at coordinate 10,481,220 of CM052061.1, forward strand.
AGACTAGGAGATCTTAAAGGCGAAACCCGAGTGTCTCATAACTTTCAGATATCATTTTGACTTGTTCAATAGGTCCTATCACTGTGCTGCAATTGCTTTTAAATATCAAAATATTTTATTCAATTTAACCATTTGATTAAATGGTTACCTTTAATGGTGGTTCAATGATGAGCAAAAAGTGCTCAGTCGATGTAATCAAGTAAAAACTTTCACCTTTTTTTCTCGATGTAAGATGAAGTCTATGAAAAGTTGACTTTGATTAACTTTTACTTTTAGCTTAATCAAAATAAATTGTATTTACTCATTACATCTTTAAACAAGTTACTTTCATTTCAATCTTTGATTGTCTATTTAAATAATTTAATCAATCAATTCTGCTTCAATATTTACTCATTCACATTAATATTTACCTTTAATTACTTTTGTTGAACCTTTTATTTTCACAGTTTTAACTTTATCACATTCAACTTTCACCTTAAATTGTCATGCTCATTCAATTTTATTGATTGAAAGCAACAACAATTTGTCTCGTTCCTTCAACTTTTATTTAATCAAATCAAAAATCTTAACCACTTTAAGCCAGACATTTGTGAAATACAATTTACATTGATATTATGCATATTTACTTGCTTAATTAACATCATTTAGTCAAAGTGACATCAGTAAGCAAGCAAAGAAAAGTTTAACAATTAAAAGTGTAAATCAAATTTTTATTCATTTTACTTTTTTTTCGCGCTTTGTTCAGTTCCATTTAAGCTAAGTACAGTAATTATGAATATGAGTTGAAGAGTAACAATAAACATGTAAATAACCTTATCAAGTTAATTGTATTTTGTTCATCGTTAAAAATCCAAATCTTGCCTCATTAGATTAAGGTTGTGACAATTGCAACTAAAAGGCAGCACAAAAAGTAGAACCCAAAAAAGGCTTCAATCAAAGGCAAAATGGCAACCCAATAAAAAATTAAACGCTCTGAATCACATATTTTCCAATCAGATAAACACCAAGATAAAGTTGATGTTTTAGCTTTTCTCAACAAGAATTGTGAATTGGTGTGAAAAATTTGCTCTTTCAGAAGATCACCTTTCTAAGTCGTTCAGAAACCAACGAATGACATTGACTTTAGACTTGGACATATGGACCTTCAACTTGAAAAGTTCACATTCAGTTCAAGTTGCAAGTTACGATTCTGTTACAATTCAATGATTTTCGAATGATGAAAATTTTGGAAAAAAATGCACCCAATTGAGATAATCTCAGATGAAACTTGACTCGACAAGGTCTTGTTTTGACAAGAAGCGACTGTGAAGACTTCGAAAACGGTTTCGAACTAAAAATTGATGGAAACATAAAATTGATCATAAAATGTTGTTTGAATGCGTATCTAATTTCTCAGTAGAAAGACTATAAAAAAAGTTGATTCGAGATGATTCCATATTTCACTTGTGCTGGACATCGGACTTATTGCATTACTGTTTCATCAATCATTGTTCAATCGATTCTAAACTTGGGCGTTAATATCTTTATTTGTAATACTTCTACATCATCTGTTCAACATTGACTATTGAGATGGTTTACCATTTTGAGAAATGACATCTTCAACTGAACCTTTAAAGGTAAATCAACTTGGCCATGACAAGTGTTATCAATAGAGTTGTGTTAAAGTCATTTTCTTGTAATAATAATGCAAAATAAGCGAATGATATCATTTATCAAATCTCGGGTTTTCTCGAGTCTATTAAACCCAGAGTAAACAATTCTTGTAAGGTGAAGTTGCAATTTGAATGCAACTCAATTTGAAAAGTAAAAATTGTTTACATCTCAACCCATTTTTGTTCATTGAAACAAACATGAGTTAACATTGAAATTGCCATTTCACTTCTTGCAAAACTTTTACCTCAACCTTTTCTCATCAAACAATCTCTTTCTAGCTCACTGTCTCATCCTTTTGCTACTTTGTGCTTAAGTGAAAAAAAAGGTTCTCTCATCATCTTGCCATCTTCCTTTCAACTCTTCATCCCTTTTCATCTTCTTGCTCGTCTCTGTCTCCTTCAATGATTTTAGATTGGGGCTCAAGGAAAACTGTTTGGTTATTTACTTCTGGTGATAGCAGCAAATAAAGAGAAAAGACAAAATGTCTCCAAAGAGATGATGTCGGAAGAAGATGAGAAGATGGAAAGAACCAGAATTTGGATCAATTTGAAAATATTTTTTCCCTGTTAACTTGAAACTATTTTTAAACGATCGTAAGTACACTTTGTTTCATTTGTAACACAAATGGTGACAAAAAGATTCATGTACAGAAGCAACTTGCAATATCCATTTTGAAATATCAACTGAACACAGGTTACCAGTGGTGAGGACAAGTAAAATGTCCAGACTAATCTCGAGTTATCAACTTTGACATTAAATTGTAGAATATAGAATTTAAGGTGAAAAAATTGAATAAACCATTTGAACCCATTTCCATCAGATTCATAAGACTATCGCTATTGATTCAATTTTATATTCAACATTCAACAGTTCAGAATAATGCAATTTCATGTTTGCAGCTTCCAAATTTAATCTAATATTTGATTAGCTTCATACCTGTTGACATGGGAAACTAACTAAACTCAAAGAAGATATCAAAGTGTTAATATTGCCATCTTTATTGATTCAATAATAGACAACACCAACAATCAACTTCCAAGTCTTTAATTTTTTGGAAAACCCATTTTCCTTTGATCTTTCAATTTGAAAATTTGATGTAAACTAATTCCAGAATTTCATTTTGATTATGATTATGAATTTCATTATGATTTGCAAAATTAATCTGATTGAAACTAAAACTGATAAAATCTCCAGTTTACAAACTTCAGTTTTGCTTTCACAAAGACATCAAAAATCGTAAAATTGTCAGTTTTGAGTCAAAGGCTTTCATTTATGATTAAAATCGCGTGTGAAAGGTTTTGAATCAACATTGAATTAAAATGGCTGAAGGAACCTAACTCGAAATTGACTCAAATCTGTACATTGGGTAACAGATTGAATGCAATATTACTTTGATTTTTTCACCACAACTTCTCAGTCAACGAATTTAAATAATTTTTCAAAAGTTGATTGTAATAGAACCAAATATCATCCATAATTTAAACAATTTTATCAAACAAATTCAATAACAACATGGCTGCTTTATTGCTTTCCATAGCTTTTGGCAACATTTCAACTGATGGTATGAGTTAACACACTAACCTTAACATTAACTTTGGAGGAAACTGTGTTTGATTGAAAAAACAAAATTGACGCTTCGAATAGCTATTACTTTAACCCTTCATGGCGCTTCAGTGTTTCTCGATTTCTGAAAAAATCTCAATCGAAATGCACACTTGTACAAAAAAATCGATAAAAATCATTGAATCCATTCATCATTGATGTGGTCTCGACAAAAATTATTCAATGGCCAAGTAAGAAAATAAAGAAAATGAAAATTTCTCAATCGAACAGGCATCGTCTGAATAGACATTTCAAATGCAAAATATGTCATTATGGTGCAAATCTTATGATTGTCTCGATTTAATCGAAAGCAATGTCGATGAAAATCGTTGATTTGGTCACTCGCCGAAACACTGAATGTTAATATTTCATGAAGGGATCAATGGAAAACAAAGCTTCTGTCATTTCTAAACATGCCACTTGACTCGCAACTTGAAAGAAAATATTTCAAAACCTTTTTCTCGGGAATGATGTTTTCCAGTGCCAGCCAGCAGATTCAAAAGCGAAAATGGATTGTTCCAAATCCGTTAGACAAATGTTGTTTCTCATAATTTTTCGCCGATTTTCTGTTCACAATGAAGAGTTAATATTGTTCAAGAATAATCATAGTGTTGAGAAAAGTTTTGCTCATCATTTCGACTCTTTACTGTCATCCATCAAGCCTAACAATTATTGCACAAAGTACATGAAAGTGTAACTGGAAACATTTTGCTTCTTTTTTTCCTCGTCACTCTTCAATCCCATGTTTTTGTCTTTTGATATCTACATTATTACAATGGGAAGATAAAGGAGAAGCAATTGTCTCAATTGTAAATTGAAAACTTTTCAAAGGCTAACAACTTGTCCTCTGCTCTGTTCCCTTCAGTAGTTATTTATTATCTTTCCTTCCAACCAAACACTGAAATGTATCTTGAAAAATGTTACAGAATTATCAGATGGAAAGCAAAAACAGAGGTAAAAGTATTAGAAGAGGAAAACAATTGAAGCCTTCAAAAGTGAAATGATCTATGGAAGTCAAAGATTGTCAAACAAAAAACAATCTTCATCTTTTCCTTTATCGTCTTCATTTTCATCTTTGTTTTGTTTAACCAGAAAAAAAAACAGACTCGACTGAATCTGATTCATGGAGCAAAACTGTTGAGACAGTTGAGGAAGCAAAAAAAAAGCTACATCAAGATAGATAAATGAAGAAAAGGCCAAAATAGTTCACTCTTCATCTTTCTTTTCATTCCTTGTCAGCCTTTTTTTGGTGCTCTTTTCTCGCTTCATTCAATGTTCATCATTCAGTTGATACAATTTTGGTTCCATCTTTTTTCCTTCTCCTTCTTACCTGACAGAAAAATCACCATTTGCTATCGCCAGTTTATAAGTTGAAAAGAAAGTTGAAAAAGATTGAAAAGCAAAAAGTTATCCAAGTATCATGATCGTCTATAAGTGTCTCTTTACATTAATTCAAAGTCAAAACAATTGAAAAACAATTCATTTTTGAATAAACTTTCCTTTTATTGACTTTTTCCTTTCGCAAGCTTTTCTGTTGAAACTGTTTTATCATTTAAATCTACGACTTAAACTTAAACTGTCATCATGATTATATCAGCATCTTCATCATGTTTACTTCACTTCATTTTATTTTCTTTCAAATCAAACAATTGATCCAAAATGATGAACAAATTGTTAGTCACCAATAAAAGATTGATACAATGAAGAGAAAGCTTTCTACCAGGAAACCCTTTCCCTAAATGTTTCAATTTTACAATAAAATATAGTTGAATCAAGTCAATGTGCGTTATGAAGTTCAAATTGACCCCAAGATGCATTCAGATATTTGTCTCCGACTATCGACTAAATGAAATAATTATTGGTAAAATTGGTGTTTGCATTATAAAATTGTTTTCTTTGCCTTCGCGAAAACACTCAATTCGTTCATCTCACTGGCTTTATCTGGTTCACGAATGCTGACAATGATCGGAAGATCTCTTTTGCGCCTTCCTGTGCTTAAAGCGTATGCTTTCCTACTGATCAAGTTTCCAGTTGCAAATGGTGTGTCAGCATCCCTCGAAATGTCAAAATTATTGCACTTTTCAGTTCGATAACTATGGAATGCAAGTGATCGAAAAATTGAATGTAACTTTACTTTTATTGTATAATGGCAAGCTAAGAGTCTACAGTCTTTACTCATTGATTGGCATTATCTTGCTGAGTCAAAATGGTTTGGGACTTGCGAATGAGAAAATATAATTTGGACAGAAAATGTGTTTCAAAGTCAACATTTTGCTCTATCAATTTTCGTACTTTTTTCACTTGAATCCATTAATTTGTTTTCATGTCACTGTAACGAGCAACAAATACAAAAAGTACAAACAAAAAGTTTGAACCATTTTCCAACCTAAACCATCACCAAATTTGAACCACACAAGTAAACAAGTGTACCTTGTATCTTGAGATGAATACACTTGAGAAAAACTAAAATAGGCAAAAATAAGTTGCTGTTTTTTATTCATTTCAAGATTGAAAACATGAAAAGTTTCAAGTCATTTTGTTTTCATTCAACCTTCTTCTACCATATTAATGGTTATAATACATTTTGTTTTCACCCAACTATGTATTACTTTACATACTGAATTTATATTAATACATATAAGAAACCAATAAGTAACCAGAAGCAAAGGGTACCAAGAAGAAGGGAAAAAAAGTAAATGTTTAGTTGAACATCTTGCATCTGAATATATTAGCTTTTTTTGGTTGCTTCCAAATTAATAGAAAAAAATCAGCCCCAAAAGGATTGTCATTGAGTAAATCTAAAAGTGTTATGGTTGTTGAAATATTTTTTGCTTTCTGTTGCTCTGATCATCTGTCTTGCCATGAGAACAGTAAAGTTGATGGTGCAAAGTGATATTACAAAACTGAGTTTCCATTAACTTACAAGGCGCAATTAACATTAATGCCCATTTGTTAAACTAATAGCAAGTCGTAATGGTTAAACTAATGTTTAGTCTTAACTCAACTGTTGGTTTTCATTACATTTAACCGTCAAACTTAACTGCTGACCAAAACATTTGAATTAATGAACAGATTGGCCAAAAAATTTAGAAACTACAAGTTTGAAGAAACAAAAAACTGGTTCAATAGGCATTTACACATTCATTTAATGGCTTCAATTTGTCTCACTTTTCATCAACGGCAGCAATTCAATGTAAACCATTACATAATCAATCTTTGATTAATCGATCGGTCGATCGACTTAACCAAACATTTTTCACTTTGTTTCAGCAGTTGATCCAGTTGAACCACATTTGCCAGTCCTGCAAACACTAGAGATTGCTCGGCCAAATGTAAAGTGAGAAATCTTCAAACTCTTCGAGTTTGCAAACAAGTGCAATGAATTTATCAGAAATTGAATGACATTCGATCTCAACATGTTAGAACTAAGAGATTGAAGTCAAGTTTGTGAAAGAAAGCGAAGCAAAAACAAACTTCGAAAATAGAGAAAATTGTATCGATTTTACCAACAAACGTTTAGAAAGATTCAACAGTTTGAGTTGAAAAGAACCCGTTTCGTTAGTTCTGACCTCTCAACCTATTTGACCCAAACCGCGACTGTTCTCAAGACTGTCCACAGTCGTTCATAAGCATACAAGAATTTCTTTTCGTATCAACAACGAAGTTATCTTTGACTTTTGTCATCGGTGGAATTTTTTTGAAGTGATGATGGCCAAAATGCGTCACAATGAATATCAATAATGATTGATTATACGACTAAGCTTTCGCTTTGAATAATGACTTTATTGAATGACTGAATGTATATGAATATTGTGGCTCAAGAAGTTGCAGCATTTATCATCTGAATAGCAATTCAAGAGTATCTTGCAGACCAATTAACTTGACGATATGATGAGAGACTGTAACGTGACCTTAGATGAAATGTGATCAATAAATTGTATGATGAAAGGAAGGAAAAGTTGAAAAATTAAAGAAGCGACTTTCAATGAAACTTTACGAAACTTATCAGTGATATCATTATTCATTTCATTTATTCATATCGAAAGACAACTTGAAGAGTTAATTGTGTGCTGATCATAATCGATAACAATCAATTTGTTAATCCATGTTGACTCTTTTCATTGCTTTCAGCATCAGTTTAACAGATTAACTTGCATTACTCAACTAGAGTTGAAGGTATTATTAACAATTAACTTTTTGTTCTCGTAATAATATCAGTTAATGAACACAAGCAAAAAAAGTCTGTTATAATAATCAAATCCGAGGAGAAAAAAAAATGATATAAAGTATACAAAATCAGGGAATAATGTATGATTTCAGAGTTAATCTACGTCAAATTGAATAGGCTACAGATGATGAAGGAATCCAAATGATGGATCGTGTTTCATTTGATGAAGCTGTTTACGATAATAAATATTATGCTCATCTATCAAAAGGCTACCAATTATTATGTAAAGAAGATGATGAAGATGGTGATGAATATGAAAGAGCATCAATGGAAGAATAGATGAGCAGAGCAGAGCTAATCTTATTGACAGTTTACCAAATTGTGATTCTCACCTTTACTCAACTAATATGATTATTATTAACCTGTATTTTTAACAAAGCTCATGTTCAATTAGATTGAAATTGCCTTGAATTTGCTTCATTTACATTGTAAATAATAAGGACAATTGATCGATTGTTTGATCAAGTTGGGAATAAAAACTGCACTTAATGTGCTCCAATTTCATAATTTCACGATGAAACCTAAAATCGATCAGAGTCCAGAATGAAGAGCTAAAATTTCATTTCTCATTTACTTTATTGTTAACACTGAAATGGTTGATTTGAGAAATGCTTCCAATGAAAGCGGTAAAATTATCAGCTCAAATATTAATATAATATCTCAGGGAATAATCACTCCACAGTGCAAGCCATTGAGGTTTTAATACTCTCCTGGCAATAATTTTGAGGACAGCAGATGAATTTTTCAATAATTTGATCCGATTAACGCTCTAATCCAATTGTTTTCAATGGATCATTGATTTTTAAGATATTCTGAGGAAGAAAAAGTTCTGTAGTTAACTGTTACACAGAATGGTATTTGTTTCATTCAAATCCATCAGCATTTCATGATGTTTAGTGTTGATGCAAACACGCTCTGTCAGGCTAATTCACTCATCATTTTTAATGCTACAGGTTGCACATGTTAGCATCAAAAATGGTTGTATAATGGCTTAAGTCGGTTATGGTCGGTCACAAATTTGATCAATTATTACGATTCCAACAATAAAGTCCTCTACACTGTTTACACTTTACGATGGTCTTACGATGCGTTGGAACTTGATTACAGAATTTACATGAGAACAGCATATCATGTTCCCTTCTGCATCATCTAAGTTGACCAAACTTCAAGTAAATCAAATCAATGAAATCATTCGATTAAAAATCGATAAAAGTAAGCTGAAATTAAATTTAAAGTAGCAATGAATTGTTGCCTCTTTTAGCGCTATTTATTTACCAACAATTGATTTATAGGTCTGATTGATTGACCAAGATTATCGATTATCGAACTTGCAAAATTGATCGTTTTTCCACTCTTTCCTGTAACAAACCCAATTGTTGGCACCTTTTCAATGTGTTTAACTTTTCAATCTAAAACAATGCTTTTGCAAACAAAATCGATCACAATTATTTTTTCTTTGTTGGAAAAACGGTCAAAATTTAAAATTCTTGCTGTGCAGATGAACATGCTTGAGATTAAATTATAAAAAAGTTTTCCCTTCAGTGAAAGTTTTCATTTGAAAAATGTTCACCTGAAAGTCATGGAGGAGAAATAAAATTCTCGAATGAATGATCGATAGTTTGGGTAGAGATGTGTGTGTCCCTGTTAACATTATTGACACTTTTGGCTCTTCTGGGTTCTCATAGGAAGCTTATTTTGTGATTGGTTTAACCAAATGTTTCACCCTTAATCTTATTTTGATGGGACTCATGTTTGTCGAGGATATTTTACCTTATATCAAAAGACAGATTATCTGATGTAACAATGAAATATTGAGAAAATGATAATATTATTATTACATCAGCATTACCATCAGGTTCAATTGAAGATTCAATAGTTTCCCTTTTCAAGCTTAATCAATACAAACAGAAATGTCCCCTGAATTATGAATAGATCAAGTGAATGCCAATTGAAATGCGAAACAAAAGGAAAAGAAAGATTGATTGAAATCAAATGATAAGGTAAACAAAAAGGGTTGAATGAAGGAAAAGAAAAGCATTTGCTTATTCAGTATTGACTGATTCAAAAGTAAATTGATTTGAAATTGTTGAGCCTCTAAAAAGAAGAAGAAAATCGAAAAGAAAAACATTGTAAATTGAGCGATTCTGATGGAACGTTCATTTGACAAAGAAATGTAAATGGATTGACATTTTTCCGTCTCAATAATCAGATTGATGGGAAAGAAATTTTCTTGTCGCTCAGTCTAATCCTTGATAAAAGTTTCCAGACAAATTAATCGTTTAATTCTCGTCTTGATTAAAGACGATTAAGCGACTTTAATTGCTTAAACTGGCGAAATTAACAGCGAGAAAAAAAAAATTGTGAGAAAAATTTCATTGAAAAATGTTGAGCAAATTTGAACGACTTGAAATGAACAATTTTTTATTGCAACGTTCAGCTAAACTTAGACTTTACCTGTTATCCTCACATTGGCATTAAAGGCTTTATTAAAGTAAAGTTTTTTTTTACCAAATGTTCAATAAACCTTCAACTTTAATAAGAAACTTTTTTGCTTCCAATTCTGTCTGGAAAGCTTTCATCTTCATGGAAAAGGGTTTTAAGAATTGTATTCCAATGAGACTTGAGTTTTGCCAATTTTAAAGACCATCTAACCGCAATGCTGGACAAGACTTGGAAACTGTTTAACCATGAAATTACAGAAACTGCAAGAAGCAAACTTTTTGTAAGTAACATGAAAATTTTACTTTTAGATTGAACAGTGAACTGACTTTTTGACGAAAGAAAAAAATCAAAACAAATCAAAATTCCATCAAAAAATGTTGTTCTCTCGTCATTCATACATATTCACCTTAAGGTCATGAGCAACACTAAAGGCTTTACTAAATGCTGGGAAAATGATGAAATGTGAATTTATTAGAAAAGTCTGAAACAAGGAATGAAAATGATGATGAAAATTGAATGAAGAATTGTTGATAAAAGAGTTTCACAATTATTGGCAAATTGGGTGACTTTGAGGTGATTAAAATGAACACTTGGTCATGTTGATTGGAAATACCATGAAAAGGTTGCACATTTTGCTTCTGTAAATTTATTCACATGAAGAATGCAAAATGTTGTCTTCCTTTTATCCTTTTATCAATGAACACACATTTACAAAGACTTTTTCCTTTCACCATCATAATCATCATTTTGGCCTTTCAATATTTTCCTCTCTTTGATTTACAACCATTTCTCTTCTTTCTCATTCAATCCCCTTTCCATGATATTCAGAATGTTTCCATGTCAACCAAGAATATAATTTACTTTATCGGACCAATAAGTTTGTCAAATAATGTATTGTAAGCAACATATTGACAGGGAAAAGGTTGAAAGTAAAAGCAGGGAAAAGGCAACTTACCAACACTTAATACTTGATTCTCAATATTGAATAAAAGTGAAATCCTAAAGCTCAATGTATTAGAGAATTGATTTAATAACAAATATCAATCAACTGGAAACTTTTTCACTATCAAATACAAAGACGGCAATCACTTGACTAAACCTTGAACAAGGTTAATTGAAACATTACAGTTTTATAATTTTCATGATAAACAGTGAGTGACTTTGGTTTGAACAGACTTTTGTGTGGAAATGGCTAAAAATGAGAAATTTTTTTTGTTCGATAAATGATTAAATATTCATTAACTGATTTCAAGTTCAACCAAATTTACATCAAAAATGGACATTTCATGGTACGAGTTAGAGATTATCACATTAGAAGAGGTTGAAAAGGTTTACATTTGTTTGAGAAATATTGATCAAAAGAGCAACTTTGTCAACTTTATTTTTCCAGTTTTACTTTTTTCGTTTTACTCTTTATTTCCATCCATTTGGACCATTTGACCATTCTGTCAACAGTGCATCTGGCTGTTGGACAAGATTGTTCATCTAATTATTGACCTTTTCAACCTTGCTTTTGCTTGCCCATTGATTATTCATAAACACATTTATACTAAACATTACTGACAAATTATTCTGGAGAAAAGGTTGAAAAGAAATGAATATTTAAGAATTGAAAGGTTACACTATTTTCATGAGTTGTCCATGATTTTACTCAATTTGATTCCCAAATGAATTTTGAGATTCATTTCTGTAAATTAATTTGCAGTACATTTCTCCGTCACATCATCAACATTAATAATGAAATTTATTCAATGAAACGGTCAAGTTATTACAAATCAAAATGTTTCTACAAAAAGGTCAGTAAATAATTGATTCACATCGCAATTCCATGCTGCAATATAAACTATGAATTAGCCTCTGACTTCAGGCCATTCATTTCAATTGAACCGCAGTAATGATCTGCACTTATCTATTCAAGTTGAGCTGAATGTTTCGTTAGTCGACCTTTCGAAATTTCTACCTTTTCCAGACTAACGAATCTGTATAAAACCATTTTCAATATTACTCAACTGACATTTTCGAAGCCATAATAAAGTGAAATTAATTTTTCCGTTCAACTTCATTTGTCTAGTCAATAAATGATCCCACCGATATTTGATGTTGTGTTCATTCGAGTTCAGAAATTAACTTTGAAATTTCATTAGAAATCGGCAGAAATTAATTTTTTGTTTTTTATCTTTAGATTGCTTTCGATTTATTATTTTCAACCTTCGAAAGTTCAGCTTAAAAGTTGGCATAAAAACCTATTAAACGAACAACCAATAACTAGAAGAAAAAGTTAATTTAGTTTAGTTTTCAATGTTTCCAGAGAAACTTTTTCACGTTCTCAAGTGATGAATTAGCAACGATGCCTTCCATGCAACTAAATATGTTTAGCTTCACTGTTTCCAAAGCACTAACCCCTCGATGCTCCAATGATTAGTTCATTTCGCCATGGAAAAGATTAATATAAAATTCGTTCATTGACAAACCAATCACGTTGAAATTGATTGATCTTTGACTCATTGAAACGATTCCATGAAATGATCAACAGGTTAATATCAGTCCTCAACCCGATTCTCAATTTCCCTCATTATTCAGTAAAACATGTAAAGCCCTCCCAGTAGCTACATATTTCACTTAAAATATGCTTTCAATTGAATTGGCCATCTTTACCATTCCAAAGTTAAAACAGTTCTGCAGATGAAACACAGAAAAAGCTGATGAACAGAAAAGAATGATTTTCCATGAGAAATTATCATTTTCTATTATTATTGATCAGAAGATGAAGAGATCTCATTTCTCCCTGTTTTTCCTGTTAATCTTGCCATGAATACATTTTACAAAGTTGAGTAAACAAAAATTGCTAAACAATACAAACTAATACATTTAAAGTGGATAAATAGATGGAAGAAGCAACGAAAAGTTGAACTGGCTCTATTAATGGAAACAATTGAATTACGATAATAATAATAATCTTGTCAAATTTATTCACAATTATCAATAAATCTTTCTTTCTTTACCAACATTTTCCTTGGTAATGATAATAATTTTGATTAAATAACGTTATATTAGTTTAACAAGAATAATATTGTTTTCCTTTTTCTTCATCTTCTTTCTTTTTGCTTTCGTTGTTAAATTAATTTCATCTGAATCAAGGGACGAAACTGCGATGAACAGAAAAGAAGAAAAATTTACTCAATTCTATCTTCCAACTTTCTTCTGAATATTTTCACTCCAACTGATTATATGTCATTCCAAGTAATTCAGCTCATGTCATGTAATAAAGGATCACCTGAAAATGATGGATTCTTCAGAACAACTTCATCAGCTTTTTTTTTCTTCCTTCACTTTTCTTGAGCTTACATTTTCCTTCCTTCCACCGAGTTTAACCTATTATTATCATTATTATCATTATTATAATTATTGTTATTACTATTACTGTTACCATTAATATTATATAATATTGCAACTCTTTGTTGTTTTGTGACAAAAAAAACAAAACAAAACCTCTTATCGTCTTTAACCGGACAAAGAAGTTTACACTTGACAGAATTTACTTTCAACTATAATTTTCAATTTTATATAATAACTTGGTAAAAGTTATATGATGACAAGATGAAAAAATGAATAAACTTGGAAAGAATAAAAAATTTTGCAATTAATTAAAGGTTGTTTAAAAGTAATTTTGATTTGATTTGATTCAAGTTGATTAAAGTTGTAATTGGATGTCACCCATTAATACACTTGGCTGATATTTATAGCAATGTTAATGTTTGCAAATAAGATTTTAATTGAAGGTTATCATTCAGTCAGTACAACAAGAAGAACAAATTGGTAATGAAAGGGTTAAATTTTTATTCAGAATTTGAGTATTTTGCTTTATTTGTCAATTTGATTGGCATATACATTTACAATGCTTTAATCTAATTGAAACATTGAATAGACATGATTATAAGAAATTTTCAACCAGTTTGTTCTTATCATTGATGCAACTGATTTTTGCGATTCTGAGTCGATTCATATCCTCATGAAGATAAATGAGCTAAATACATTGAAATTGAACGCAAGGTTTATAAAGTTTAGCAATGTAATCTTTGGAGATTTAAGACCAGCCTAACTTAGTCTATACAATCCAATTATGCAAGTTAACATAGTTCCTGATCAAACTGTCAGTCACATGAATGCACTGAAACAAGTGCCAGTACCATTAAACTCGCTTTATTAATCACTGCGCTGCTTTTATTTGCAAATTTGCATATTCAAATACTTAACGTTTTTTTCTTTTAGGTTACTACTGTTTAATATAAACTGACCATCAACCTCAAGGAACTCAGTCCCTGTTGTATTGATTTATACCCTGTCCAACTTCTAAATAGATAGGATGATAGCGATTTCGCAGCAACCAAGATCTGTTTGATTGGGATACTGATGAATGCTCCGATCTTTATGTCCTAGCAAGCTCATGAAACAAAGCCTCAACACGAATTTGTAGACATGCAAGGCATCAAAGATTTTGAATGTGTGATTTGCATGAATGTAGTTTCAGATCATAATAGGTCCCAAACATGTAGCCGTTACACCAAATCAATGTGCTCAACTCCTGTCTATCTGCTTAAAAATATCTTATCCAGCTCGTACAAGAAAATGTAGGGTGTCTTTTCGGAATAGACCAAGAACGGGACCGAAATCTGTTGACCAGTTTGAAGGTTTAGAAGTCCATTGCTTCTTCAGTCCCTCATGCCGGAGTATAAAAATTATCATAGCCATGTTCATATTTGCATATTCAATGTTTACTGTAATAAGTGCCATTGCAAAGGAGGTAACCAAGTAATTCATTTAGGATACTGCATGGATGAACGTAGTTCGATGCATGCAGAATCAGAAGCTAAAAAGCAATTGTTAACCAGAGTAGCTATAACCATGGAAGTACAAAAACAGCTTGCACTATAACAAACTAGCTGCGAACGATTGCAACTATAAACAATCTTGTGCGTAACTTTAAGACCAGTAAAGAAAAATATACCAAATACACGATCTCGCCATCAACCAAAGGTGATTACTGCATTACCAGTTGATTTCATGGTTAAGAAAAGAGCAAAACTACGCATTCAAAGGAATTGGGAGGAATGAGTAAATCGTAACTGAACAGGGACTGTTCAGAAAGGCGGCCGGTATATGTAACAAAAATAGAATTTTTATTGCTTTTATTACTTGCTTACGCAAATTAACTTAAAAGTAATCATCACAAGGTTATGCATTGAGCATAATCTAACCTAACGTTTTCCTAACCTATCAAACACTTGTTTACTAGAATCTAGAAGTCCTAGCTAGATCGAAAAATTGACTGCACTGCAAAAACGCAACCCGAGAGAAACCTTACCTAACTGCGAGAATTTCAATTTCTGGAAGAGGGAAATAAGTGTAGGTGAGGCTGTTGCAGGCTAAATACTGATAACTGCAGTTATTAGACTTTTGCAATAATACTATTCTATAATATAAATATTTATACAGAAAAGTTAACAATTTGACATAAGCTAGTTATCGGTTTGAAACAGACAAGAGTACCAGCATAAGTACTTTATCAGATCACTTAGTAAACTTTGGTGGCTAGAGGACTGAGAAACTTAAAGACTGAATGTGGAATATTATCTTCTATCTTTATGTGTACACATCGAATAAGAGTGTTTCTATTCATAAACACGGATTCATTTGATAACAATCAATCTTGTAGATATCATAATCGCGGATAGTAAATAACGGAGATAAAAAATAAGAAAAATATAAAGTAAGAAAAAGAAAAGATGAGAGGGAAATTTTTGGATAAATAAAGACAAACATAGTCTAGTTGATGCTGAAAGAAACATAGAAACAATGTGGCAGCAATTGTTATCAACTGGTCACACTTGAAGTTTGAAAACAATATGAACGCAATCAGATAGATGTTGGTAGTAGTTCAATGATGATATCAAACTCAGATATGGATTGTAGTCAATACAGCATTGAAAGAGATATAAATGAAAAGATACAAAACTATAAAAGAAATGAATCGATCCAAAGTATCAAAAACTAAATCTATTTTACGGTTAATCACTTTTTCAGTGGATTCGAGTATAAGATAGCAGTTTGGCTTACTTTTACATCACCCTCAGTCCCACAAAATGAAACGAAACAAATGTACCATTTAATTGATTGAAAAGTTACAAGTTTAGATAAGAACGAACTCTCGAGTTAAAAGCTTCAAATCTTTCCCTTTAATTTTACACAAAACTCTGGATAGAAACTTATCATTAAGTATTTTTGTCAATTTTGTACAATTTAATTCTATTTCAAGTTGTGATTAAACTTTTTCCAATACTTGTTATTCGCAATGATTGATGCAAACAGTAATGTTAAACTTGTAAAAAGCCCACGCTTAAAATTGAAGATAAAGATGAAAACCAGCATAAACAACAGTAGATCAAGTTAAGTGGCTTAATTTAGACTATTGAGTAAACAAAGGCTAAAGAAGGGTTAAAAGCCTCTTTTTGTTATTACATTTGTTCATTCACATCAGCTTCAACTAAAAGACTAGGTCAAATCATTGCATCTGTCAGTATAATTGCAACTCGAAAAGCTCTTAATCAAATAGCTTAGAATGCACAATTGAATAGCAAAAATACTGTTCTTGAACGTGCTAACAATTGCCGCACAAAAAACGCCTGAAGTTGCTTTAACTTTAGTTGAAATGAAATTTCACGATATTTAAACAAACAAGCGTTCTGCTTCAAATTTTTCTCAGAAAACTCAAAACATTGAATTTAAAATGCACACAAACAAAACGCCATCAACCTTCAACACCTTCTTCCTTAAACTAGGCAAATGTGTGCACTTTTGAACCTTTAGCTTTTCTCAATTATCCACTCCAACCCTCTAACCAAAGTAGCAACTTTTCAATTTGACAATCATTTCCAGCCCAGTTGATTGCGATAAAATGCTAAACCCTTTAAACTGTATTTACTCACAGCTATTACTGATGAGACTGCCGAATGGTCAAGCTTAATTCGCTCTTGTTAATCAAGACTAAATTAGACACAATTTAATAATGCATATCTAATTTATTCTCATTATTTTCAATTAGCGATTCGTGTTACAGTTGATCATTGCAATCACATCTTACCTCAGTGTAATTAAATCTTAATACCTTGATGATTAGCATAAGAGGTGAAACCAAATGTTGAACATTTTCTTTGCCTTCGAACCAAAGCAAAAGATTGTCTAATAGATTTACAGCTGAAAGCAAAGCGAAATGCGAAACCCATAGCAGATTGAGTTGGTCAAACAGAAACTCACCATGAAACATGTTAACAAGAAATGTTAAACAATGATTATCTGTTAATCCCAATAAGTATTGGAAACAACTGCACACTGAATTGCAACCGCATTAATACAAATCTAAATGTTATTAGTATTATTTTGATTGTTTACCCACAAATGCATACAAAAAGATGATCAATAAAAAGCATTTACAATAATACTTTACTGTCATCAAATGCAGAGCAAATAGCAAGACAAGAAGAGAAGTAAAATCTACTGTTTATCAAGTTAATTGCGACCATTTGGTCCAATGGATTGGTCCAGAAACAAAATGAAATATTGTCTCACATTGAAATATTATATTGTAAGCTACCAATTATTGCATTTACAGTCGTTATGAGAGTCATTCTCGGGTCATTTTGTGTTCACTTTGAGCCAACTCTTAATTCATTTGGAGTTTCAAAAGACATTACTTTACTCTGGCTTTCCTTGCCTGTGCAAAATTGAAAAACATTTCATGTATAAGCCTGTCAAATTGATGGCAGTTGAATCCATACTTGACATTTGATAGTGATTTTAATTGGCATCAAAATTAAATTGTCAAATTATGTTTAAAGTGGCAAAATAAAGAGAACTGTTTATCCATTTTGAGTTTTATTTTCAACTTTTCATGTTGAAGGCAATGTTGATCATTATGATGATGAGCATGATTAGTTTGAGCATGATTAGCATGAGTTTGACGATGAAAAATGCTACTTAAGATGCAAAATGCTCAACTCTGCAAATTTTGGCTTCTTTCCTTTCACACTCTACAAATTATCCTGTCAAGCTATTCAACGTTTATACCTCAAAGCAAATTGATCATGAAATGCTGAGTTCAACAATTGATTAGCATTTCAAGTGTACAAATGTGAGTGTAAAAAACGAGTTGAAAGACCAAGAATAAAAAGGGAATTTAAAATGATATAAAAGATCAATTACAATTTGAATAAATAAACATAAACAAATGGAAAGCATTGGGAAACAGCTTAACACAGCAAAACATTTAAAAGTAACGGATATAATGAGAACTGCAGCTTAATCAATTGATATATTATATTTGATTTGGAGTTTAGTTAATGATGGTAATTAATTACGATGCATTGAATTAAATTTAAACAATCTATTTGTTCAGTTTCTATCAGGATGCTCGAATTAGGTTGAGTGTAACTGCACTTTTAGTTACTGGGGAAAACGTTTCAACTCGTCGACAAACAAGTGAAAGTTGATTGACTCGAATTTACAAAATGAATAGTTTGCCTTTGCACTCAACTAGAATGCCATTTTGTGCTCACAATAAAAGCAAATTATGATACATTTACAGTTAATGAATGGGTCAAGTTTCACTTTAAAGTAGCATTTCAATAGTTTTCAAACTCAAATATTGGTTGACAAATAAAAGTTAAACCATTTAAAGTCAATAGCTTGTACTTTCAATGAGACTCAAATAGTCTTCTTTTGGTTTCCAAGTGAAAATCATTCGGGAAATTTGTTTGCGAATAAAGTAACACCTCAACCAATATCAACGAGTAAATGTCTTGTTTTGATTCGAATTAGATTTTCCTTTTAGATTTTCTTCTTTAGTCTATTGCAATGAATGAATGACTCAAATTTAACCAGAAAAGGGCGAATTATGATAAATAAAGCTTCTGCACGAAAATGCTGTCTTCTCGTCAACACAGGGCCAGATGAAGCAATGATTGAGCTTTCATAGTCGAATATGAAACAATCGAAAGCCGATCAACTAGTTTAATACGTCTCAATGTAAGTATTGTTTCTGAATGCAAATCATCTTTTGTATGAAATGAAAAGACATAACTTCAACTTACAATAAAAAACAACAATGAAATGGCATTAAAATATCTAGTTGTCATACCACCCACTCTCGAGTTGACATTATGTAAAGTGATTGTCTAAGGTAGTTTCGAGCTGGGAAGATGATTTCTGACTGTTTCGGATAAACAACGAAATCAGTTCACTGCAAAGCGTTAGGTTTCACACTTTTAAAGACCTAAAGTGAGGAAACTAAAGCTTTGCAGCATTCCGTTTTTGTAATTTTAACTCAAGCAAAAGGTAGAGATGAAAATTTTTGATATAAAGACGAAACTCAACAGAAACAATGATTGCCTCTACAACTTATGCCTTATGCTTAACAAATCGTTAAAGTATGAAACTGTGAAGCTTTGTAAAGAACTGATCTCGATTTTTGAGCGATTTCTGTTGCTTAAATATCAACTTGAACAAAACTTAAGTCTAAAAGTTTGCTCGAAAACAATAGCCTGTTTCATTGGAAACTTTTTCAATGTTAGTCTTTATTAATTTTCCCTTATTTTTTGTTTGTTAAGCAAAACCTAAAGCAAAAAGTTAAGCTTGGGATCCTTTGGTGACTATTGCTTGTCCTAAAGCAGAACCTTGTCCATTCAATGGGTGAGGGAAGACAATGATGTGACTATCAATGAATGTCTGCGAGTCAAGAGCTTTGTCTTGATCATGTAATTGTGTGATAATAGAATGATGATGAAAGAAAACTTTGGACTTGATATTGAACCAGACAACAAAAAGAAAGTAGTTAACAGAGTAAAATCATATTTCATGTATTTACTGTTAGTTTCTTATTCCCTGTTGAAATGATTATCCGTTGTGCCTGTAGCTATTACTCAATTTTTTGAAGGCAGCGACAATGAAAACATGAACATTTATTAACTCAACTAAACTTCAGGTTATTATTATCGATATCTATCATGAACATGATGAAACTGTATTCTTTTTCCCTCTTCATCGCTTTGTTTCTCATCTTGAAATCTTTCCTCACATTCTTTACTTTCCTTCAGGGAATCCAGTGTTGAGCCTATTTATAATGTCATACTTATCATGTTATTATTCCCTGATTCTTAATCTAACATCTGAATAGCAATGAATGCGAAAAGGGTGAAAAGAGTAAAGCTTTTGTCTTTAGGAAAATATGAATACAAAAAGAGCAAAAACAGAAACGAAAATTGTTATTCTCAGAATTTTCAGCCTTCCAAAATGATTATGATTTAATGAAAATTTCAATTTTTTATTTGTTAATTCAATTCGTTATTGTTGTTAACAAGAAAAGTTCAGAATATTACAATTATGATGATGATGAAGATAATATTTCAAATCTGATTAACTCTGAATATGAATGAAAAGCGAACAGAATGTAAGTAAAAAAGTTTTCCTTTTTTTTTCTTTACTCAATTTTCACGGTTGAATATTGTTTAAATTATTGATGATAAACATTCAGATAATAAACTAAAATGCTGCAAGCTTGTTTGTTCAGCTATTTATCGAAGGAAACTTTAATTATCGTTAATAAAAAAAGCTGGAAACTCTAACATTATCAGTCGGTATTAGAAACTCAAGTGCTCTTGTAGCAAAACTAATGAGCAAATTTGCAACGAAACAAAAGTTCTGATAAATTCAATTCTATTTACTTTTTTTTACTTCAAACGAATGCATGATTAAAGTGCTTGCAATGATAGGAAAAGATCGAGCCATCGAAAAGGATAATCTTCAATATTCAAATGTTCAATCTTCAAAGTAGAAGCGAGAAAAAATGGAAAAAGTAACTCATGTCAGGGAATCTTTAAAGATGATTATTTTCTTGCTTCTTCTACCAAAATTATGGAGCAAATTCATTTTCACCTGATGAATGGGATTCTTTTTGTTTACCATGAATAGTTGATTGGCTTTGCTGTTTAATTTCAAGTGGTTCCAACAGGTTAAGAGTTTCATCAAGGTAAACCCATGAAAACAACAAGTTGACTGTAATTTGTTGCTTTTAAAAGGGAAAGATGTGATCTTTGCTTGCTTCAAGAGAGTAACTTGACACTTGTTTTGATTCACTTGGCAATTGTAAAGGTAGAGAGTAAAAAAAGCTGAAAATGGTTAAATGATATGGAAGAATGAAAAGTGAGGTAAAAATTTTCATCAAAATGTAACCTTAGACAGATAACTGGATGTAAAGAATGACTTTTTGACAGGGAAAATGCGATTTCCTAATGCTGTGCGAGAAGCATTTCACTGATAAAAAAAAGAAACATAAAATTGAACAATGAAAAGGGAGTGATTATGAGGATAAAAACGACAAGGAAAATGTGCAACACTGGCAATTTATGCAATTTTCAGTTGAACACTTTGCTCATTATCTGTTTACCTCAATCAATTTGCAATTTAAATAAAACTTTATTTGTTAACATTCATTGAGAGATGTTATCAGGTGAAGTCAGTGAAGAGTGTTTCAAGTGTAAAAAAGCAACAGAAAAAAAAGAAAAAAATTTCCCAGATTGATGCATGATAAAACTTTTCCATCTGTTAATGCTGATAACGGATAAACTCAACTCCCTGACTTCGTCAACTTAGTCAATTTGAATACTAAACTTATCCTTTTTTTATCACTCAACTTGAACCTCGGCCATTAGAGCAAGCCAAGCCTGATTCCGGTTTCCTTTTCGCACCATTTTAAAAGGAATTCACCTTTCAACGCTATCATGCATTATATCGTGAAAGAAGATAATAGCGGGTTCACTCCCAGCATTCATTTGTTAATATTGCGCTTTTCATGCAAACACTTGGTCAAAGTTGAATAATAGTCTTCAATGGTAAAGATGAATGGTTGAACAAGCTTAAATAGATGGATAAGAAAGTAGACATTTTTAAATGGTAACTGATTCGTGAAACGAAAAGATAACTAGAAATAATAATAATAATAAAAAGAGAAAAAAAAGTAAATTCTATTGAAGGGAATGATATTATTGAGCGAAGCAAAAGGGATGAGAAAAAATTGTATTGATATTGTTGTGAAAGCAAAGCTTTTGCTATCAAATATCAAATTTTTAGCAAATAAAAACTATTCAAACATTTAATTCATTCACTTGGAATATTATGGAAAATGATTATTACTATTATCATTATTCAAATGGAATGGAACAGGGAGTGAAATAGACAGGGAAGGAAGGAAGGAAAAAACTAATAACAGCTCATTCTTCTGTCATCTTATTACATATCAAATGAATTTCGTGCTCTTCTCGCCTTCAGGTTATTTACTTTGAATGTTAACGAGTTAACACAATTGGATTAATTTACTAACATGTAAAGACAATGGACATGAAATAGACAGGAATAATGATAAAATAATATTCGCACTCGATTTATCTATTGAACAACTGCGTCTCGTTTCGTCAAGTTATTGATATCATTATCATATCAATGCTTCTCTCTCCAATTTTGTTTTTCCATCAAAAATTCCATGGATGATAAAAAAAGAAATAATTTTCCCATTCAACAGTTCTAAACTGTTAAAACATGAAAATTGTTGAACCATTATTTTAGTGAAGAAAATTTTCGAGAATAAATTTCATGATGAGTTGTTTGGAAGGGAAAAATGAGATGAAATTTGACAATTTTAACACTAAATAAGTACAAAGTGAATGATGAATTTTGTTAATTTTGAACAGTTTCCAATTGAATGAAAGCTTTTATTGAAAACAATTTTCAAAAGCATTACAAGTCTCAGAATCTCTGGTGATTATGAAATGAACAGATTCGTTGCTACGAACAAAAATGAATTTTCGATGGCCAAACGATTCATTACGAGATAACTATTCAGATATGATAGTTTCCCTGGAAAGTCTCACGTTTATTCAATTGAACCTCAAGCAGGATCTTTGTTTTTTTCTCATTCGTTAACAGCATCTCATTAATACGGTACTTCAGAGCCTGATAAAGATATAATTTTCAGAACAGAATTCGTCAAAATTAGTTCATTTGCATCAAAAGACAAAATGAACGTAAAAATGATTCGGAAAATTCTCTTCGATTCTATTGAAATATATGAAGTTCTGTAGATAATACACTCTAAAGAAGCTGAAAATCGTCAGAATCTTCAAAGTCATTTATTGGATTGAACCTTAACCGAATTTTGATTTTTTTTTCCTGATTCTTTATCAGTATTTCATTAGCAACTGAAGACAATAAGAATTTGGTAAAATAATTTCACGAAATTCTGTTAAATTTTATTCGAATCCACAAAGCTCAAAGGATAATACATTCAAAAGAAGCTATGAAAATCGTAAGAGAATTTCGATGATTTCGATTCAACTTTAGCAAAATTTCTTCCTGATTCGTTATAAACATTGATCTTTACATTAATTTATCAGAAGGAAATTATGATAAAATTTTGCAAAAAGTTCTTAGAAAAAATTTCTTTGAATTCTGAGCGTTCAAAGCTGTGAAGAAAATTCAGTAAAAGTAACTACAATAACATGTATAAAGCTGTAAACTTGCTCAATTCACATTCAACGAAAAGAAGAAAATTTTGCCAGAAAGTGACTCTGATGATATTAATAAACTTGTGTATAAATCAATAGTTTATTAACAGGTATAAATTACAATATGTTCATTCCCTTTGGCTAGGTTTCTTTGATTGCTAAAAGATTATTATTTTCATCATTATTGACTCAATTTGACTCCCAGTTGTTGATGGGAAATGGCTCAGAACTGTAAATTGTTGAAGCAAAGAGTCTCAATGGATAACAGTTTTGATTCACAATCTTTTCCCATTGAGTAAATTTAATTAAGAAATGAGATTAAATTTTCTTCATTTCGTTACAGGGCAGACAAAAGAGTAAAATTATTTCAAATAATTTATTTATTTTGCTTAATTGCCATTTTGACTTTTACTGTTTTCACTTTGCAGACTCATTCATCATGAAAATAAATACATTTTTTCACATTCACGGTTTCACAGATTTTCTTATTCACCATTAATCATTTCTTTTTGTTGTTACTCCGTTATTATCATTTATCGTCAACTCAATTAACTTACAAGTTAACTTACGTTGCCAATCAATTAGTCGTTAGACCTTTTCTATTAACCAAATTGATAATGAGAAAACATTAACATGATTGTGATTAATGATGGACTACAAGTTAAACCCTTTTGTTTCTTCTCTATTTGTATTGCACATTTTATATCATTTTTACCAATTGTTTGACAGAATAAATGTTTGTCTTTCAAAATTGAATTAACTCCAATCAATAATCGTAAATATATGTTGCTTCGTCTTCCCTGTCAAGTCACTTTCAACTGATTTATTTAGTCTATTTCTGTGTGTGTCTCTCTCTCTCTTTACAGTCTTGTTAACATTGGTAAAGTTTAACTATTTACAATCAATCTTAATTAGATTTACTCGTTTTCATCACACAATCATCAACAACTTTACCCAAAAAAGCTAACCAAACTTTGGTTTCATTTAATTTACTTCACAAACATTAACTCTAAACTTTGACTCTAACCAAATATCTATATTTAGTGTTGAACCATTTGTTAATTAAAATTTAATGAATAAAGTGATTTGATTGTATTTCACACGCAAACCGAGTTTAAAATAAAATGTTTAAAGTATCTTTTTTTACTTGGAAAAGTCGAAAATCAAAGAATAGCATTTCTCAAACATTTTGTTGAATGATCGACAGTTTAGGCGATAATCAAAGAACAGAAAACGTCAATCTAATTGAAAAGGCATTTATGCACAGAACAGTTCTTGCAAATTGTTTCTCATTGTAACTAGATTGCAATTGAAAACGGCGACTGAGTTTACCATCAAGTCAATCTTTTTTCTAGAAATTGAGGCTGAACATGAGTAAATCTTGGGGATTGAGCATTGAAACTTTGTCAAATTTTGGCATAAATCAAACATTGAAAGGTCCAGAGTTTATTCAAATTCACTGTTTAATGGTGACTATTTAGTTTATTGAAACCTCAATCATGATTAAATGAATAAGTAAATGGGAAAAAGTGAACAATTGCATTTATTCCAGCAAACAATTATTAAAACAATGGTTCATTGAAGAGTTTTGCATTTGGTCTTTGATTTTATCAGCTTTTTTCCCTTCTATCTGACAGTAATGTTATTTAAGATGTTGGAAACCTTTTGACTCAATCCACTTACAGGTTGATCATGATGAGTATAATGATGATAATGATAATAATGAGGA
Source organism: Tetranychus truncatus (assembly GCA_028476895.1). Classification (NCBI taxonomy): domain Eukaryota; kingdom Metazoa; phylum Arthropoda; class Arachnida; order Trombidiformes; family Tetranychidae; genus Tetranychus; species Tetranychus truncatus. The sequence continues at coordinate 10,506,481 of CM052061.1, forward strand.
TGATAAACAGGGAAGGAAGATGGTGTGCATGGAAAACAGTGAGGTATTAAGAATAAGATGAAAGAAAAGGTGAAATAAAATGTTGAGATACTTGAAGATTGTTGAGTAATAATATCGATTCATTCAATTCAATCTTTTCCACTTAGAATGGTTACCCTTTAATATATTATTTTTTGAGTGTGTATTTATATCCATTCCAATGAATCCAATCTTCATCATCCTCATGATCGTCTTCATCATTTGCCCTTTATTTTTTTTTATTCAAATCTGGATGCTTCTCTCAATTACCAATTCCAACAATCTCTCCGTATCCAATTGTACTCTTGCACTATTTGCAAATCAATTGAGATGAATTGTGCCAGATGCAAAATGAACCAGATATTTACGTTTCAAGTGGAAAAGTAGATGAAAATGGTTCGCATCCATGCAACTGATAATATATTTACAATCGACTAATTGTGTGATTGATTAGTAAACTTTTTGCTTTCATTACAGAAGGCAAGTAAAAAGCATTACAAGTTCATTTTTCATGTAATGCTAGATTCAGATGACTTGACATTTGAGGTGAAAAGGATGATAATGATGGCAATGATGAGGGTTGATAGGCTTGTATAGCCAATTAACAGTGATATTACATGTTAATGTCAAGTTATTTTTTTTTCTTGTTCAACTTGTTTCTGTTGTCCTTCCCATCTTAATGTTTTATATTAACAAGGTAATAAATGTATTTGCTAAAGCAGCAACTTGTTAATATTAATAAACATTTTTTGCCCAAATTAATATGTTGGTTGAATGCAACTTTGGGTTCAACAGTTTAAAATGTAATACAATAAAAGTTGAACTTTAATCATCAGAATATCAAGTCTTTAGTTATCTTGTTACAATGCTGATGCAAAATAGTCCGATGATTCAATTTTTAGTCAACCATTAAACTTTGACTCACTGATAAAAGTTACCAGCTATAAACTTTGACTCTTACAGATTGGTGGGAAAATTGTTGCTGGATTAAATTTGTTTGCCTTGGCTTATTGGTCTTTCCAAATTTTGGACAATCTTTTGATATTCCAAGTCATTTCATTTTAAATTGAACCATGATCTGGTTATGATCCTAACCTAACCTTACCTAACCTAACTTATCCTTAACTGGTCAAAGCGCAATTTAAGTGTTTCCATGTAATGATCTTTTGTTCCAAGATCCAGGCTCATTTACAAGGCACATTTATTCAACCTCACGGGAAATATTACAGCAAGCAATTGATAATGAGGTGGAGAAGAAGACTATCTTTACCTCTTTAAATTTGCTGGCTAAAGGTGGACTTTTTTCTGCTTCTGTTAAAACCATTGGAGGCAATTTAGCTTGAAATGGTGAAAAATGATGAAAATGAAATGCTTAAGGTTGCCAGTTGTAAATGGGAAAATATTTTACAATTGAATGGATAAAAGTGAGGAAATGAATGAAAAGTGATGAAAAAAAGGAAGGCGATAATGATCAGGGAAAGAAAAACTTTTTTTGATCTCATCTCAATTTGGGATTATTCAAGTTGCTTAAACCAGCTTTCAATGATTGGTTGAATTAAACTTGCAATGACAAGCTGTGACTTGTTTACCATTCATATTCAAGTGCAAACAAACTGAACAAATGAATTGGCAAGAAAAGGAAGAAATTATTTAATAAATTGACAACTTTTCCAAGTTATATTTTCACTCCAACTTTACACTTTTTTTCTCATTTTTGTTTCACCATTTAAGCCTCACTCTTTTTGCACCTTATTAATACATGAAACACTGAGAGAAAAAAAAACGTTTTCAGATGATCATGCAAAGTCTTCAATTTTTTTGCTTCTCTCGTAGACAATGGAGATTGGATGAAAAATGAGCATTTATTCAACTAATGGAATTGAATGAAAATAAAGAGATGAACAAAAAGTAAAAGTAGAAAAGAAAAATTTATTCAAACTTTTGTAGACAAAAAAACGTTTCCTTGTTTTTTTGCATCAAAGTTTCAATTCGAAGAAAAGAAGAAAAGTTTTCTATTATCATGCAGAATGATTTTCAAAATGAAATGAGATGAAAAAATTGAACGAATCGAGAGAAAGAAGAAGGCGAAAAAAAAACAAAAACTCGAAGTTAATCTTGAACAACCAGAAACCTTTGCTTCGATTATCATTATACTGGCCTTGAAACATCATCAATAACTCGACTCATCTGGTTCAACTCAAGTAGGTCAACCAAAGTAATGAAGAAAATCACAGAAGAAAAAAAAAGTTTTCAGAATAACTTATTGATTATTTCATTGTTTACAATTCAATATGAAATTACATGAGAAGATTGGACTTGAGATGAAATTCCAACTTTTCACCAAAGTTGCTCATCATGAAATTCAAGTCAACTTTAACAGATTAATTCCAATGTCAAAATATGGCAAGAAAATGCAATAAAAAATGTCTCTTTCCAAAGCACCATTCCAATCATGAGAATTTTCAGAACTTTTTTTTCCATCCAAAATTTGTTCAGTTTACATTTGCAAAAATTTGATTCTTTCACTTTGACAATTGATGTGCTTTAATGGGTTAAAGTTGAAATTTTTTTTCATGTTTTATTGATTACAGTTTTGTATCAACAATGTCACTTTAGTGGATCAAGAATGGACTTGAAATGGTTAACATTAAAGTTGACTTATTGCTTGTTTAACTTGAAGTTGATTAAAATATTTGAATATTTACACTTTCCATTTCACTCGACTGTAATAAGTTGAAATGAACAGTTGAGTTTACCAGAAAATAGTTGAAAGAGGAAAAGTGTTGAGTAAAAAGAGAAATGAATTTCAGGAGAAAAGATTGCACGAAAAAAAGATTCTTAATCTTCTTTATTCTTTCATGATAGAGAATCAACTTTTGTTTCAATGAAAAACTGGAAACATTTTGTTCATCTTCCGCAGTTGCTCAAAAATCAAATTAAAATGAAACCAAATTGTCAATTGAACCATAATTATTTGACCCACTAAAGGCTTGCAGATTCATTTCATTTCTTTTAATCAATAACATGATAATGTTGGAATATTTTACTCTTTTTTTTCCTATTCATTAATCGATTCACAATTGCAGTCACTGGGAGTGAAAATTATCGCTTTTCTTTCCTTTCTCTTCAATTGCTCTTCAATTCATTCCAATGCTATCAACAATTTATCCGAACATTTTTCAGCGATTCTTATCATCTAATGGATAGTACATGATGATGCATTAAATGCTGTAATTTTGTTTCCCTTAACTTCACTCATAAATAGTGAAATACATTTTCATTTGAAAGGTAAACTTGAATAAAAATTGTATTTACGTTTTTACTTTGAATGCAATTTTTTTGCACATAACAATAAACTCTTGATTTAACAAACCCAATCATGTTCATTTTAAATGGCTCATATTAGGGACAAAATTGATCATTTATAAGGATAATAAATAATAGCAAATTTAAACACAATTTACATGAGAAAAGATTCCAATAATGTTTACTTTTTTATTAAAAGTTTATAAATTATGTACATTAATAGTAAACATTTACGATTAAATAATTGAAATGCATTTACTTAGTTTATTTCATTAAAATTGAAAGGCAATATCAATAAAGGTTTAGAGATTAACTCAATTGTTGTTAATTTGGTTTTGTTTTCAGTGTTTTTTGTTGGGAGTTATTTTGTGAAACAATGCTTGGCTGCAATTGAATCAGTTTAATTGTTGAGTGCTAAATGATGATTAGTGAAATAAATTCATGTTATCAACTACATTGATTTTCGTTTCATTTTATAATTATGGATTTTTATCAGTTATTGTTTGCAATCATTCATTCAGAGTAAATTGAATTAAATTTAACTAAAATTTGCCTAAATGTTCAGGATTGTTTGCGTGATTATTACTAGTCTGATCTGATGATGTTTAAATGAACAACTAGGAGTCTTAGTGCTGATTCAACAGATTTGAATTTGTGAACGTTCAAGAGCTTAATCTATTATAATTAGATAAGTTTGCATGACATCTTTAAAGCATTTTCACCTTTTACAAGGTTACGGAGTTATTTGACCTCTGACAGACACTTGAAGGTCATAGAAATAAAAACAAGCACTAGAACCTGACCTAACAAATGAACCTCGATTGCCATCATTGTGCAGCATGTGGTAAACCAGATCACAAAATCGAAAACTGCAAATTCTTCGAGAAAACTTCAGCTGGCCAAAACAAATGAATGTTACGAAACCAAAACCTACTGATAAGCATCTTTCATTAAAAGCTAGAATCCAATTAACAAAGAGAAAAACTTTACCTAAATAAGGTTTGGTGGACAATGCTAGGTACATGATACCAACCAGAGACATCTCGTTAACATTAATCTTCGCCTCTTTGGATGACTCAAATCCTGCTAATCATCCTCCTCCTGGGCATCAATCCAGTATCTTCTTTATTAATATACTATGTTTTATTTAGTTATTGTCTGTCTTAATAAACAGTGAAAAATCATCAGTAGACAACTGAAAACAAACAATTATTACAAAGTGATCAATAAAATGGGTGATCAAAATGATCAACAAAGTGATAAGCCAGAAAGTGACCTTGTCAAGGACACAGAAGGTGAAAGCGTGTTCTCAGACTCCAAAGTGGTAAACAGCAGCGGAACAATTATTGAAAAATTACCGAACAATAAAGATACAATCGAATGGGCCCTCAAACTATACAAGTACGGAACAAACGAGATAAACGACGAACATTGGAAAAAAATAACAGACACCGATAGACAAAGAATTTTATCGATTGGAACAATTATTGAGGACAAAACAACAAAAAGCGAGCTAAGAATTGGCCGAGTAAAGACATGGAAATTAAAAGCCCTAATATCAAAAGTGGAAATGGAAACCCAGAATAATTCCAAAAAGAGTTCAACAGACCCAAAGAACACATTAGAATCAGGGAAGAGAACAAGAACAATTATTCAAGATGGCGAGATATGTTATCCCAAAGACCCAAAAATTATTAAAACCATCACAGGTAAATCCACCGAACCCATTCCAACACGTTGGTTAAAAATAAACGAAATCCCTAAAGACCCAATTATCCTCGCAACCAAACAAAATACAACCCCGACTAAAAATATACCGACTGAAAGATAAAATCAATGACTTCATTGAAGAGGTAATTGAGGAAAATCAACTAGGCAGAGAAAGTAAAATGATACTAAAAAACAACAAAAATAATTATTTGCTCTTCAGAGTAAATCAGACAGTAAGAAACAGAATTGAAGAATTATGAATGATGAGTTCAGATGATTGTCAGTGGCATTAAACAATTCTGGATCAAACCCGAAGTAGCTTTTCAGTACGGTTTGGTTCAGATATGGTCAGCAGAAAACCAACTCCACCTCCTCGTGGTGCTGACTGGCTAGCTAACGGAGCTCTGGTAGACAAAAGAAACAAAAGCTTGAAAAAACCTCAACGTTGTGTGAGAAGAAAACTTGAAATTGAAATACAGATATCTCAAAAGCTAGTGAAGTTATGACTTTAAACCTTGACATGACCTTGTTACAAATTGACTTTTCTTTCTGAAAATCACCTTGAAATTTGTCTGAGGTCATCAGGAACGATTCCCAACAAATGACCTTGAATGACCTTGAGACTTCAAATTTATGGTCCTTCAATTCTCAAAGGCATACAACTTCGATATTATCGGCCTGTCATGTTTTGTTCATGAGATATCGATCGAAACGTGAAGTAAATGGCGCTGAATAGCCCTGTATGTTTGACAAGTCATTACTGAATCACCTCAAACTGATAATACCATTGATGTACCAGAAAACTGAGACCATTGTTTCCCTTAGCTCCGCTTTGACCCTTTTCGGCAGCTCTTTCGGGTCTGATACCCGCATTTTGGATTCCGGAACTGTTTCTGGGTCATACAGCGGGATCCACGTTTCATCCATTGTGAAGATGGATTTCTTGGATCGCTCTTGGCCTCGGTTATAGAGGCTTAAAGCCGCTTGACACATGTCAACCCTTTGCTGCTTCTGAGCATCTGCCAGTGAGTGGGGAACGGCTACTGGCGCGAGTTTTTTTTTCCAAGCATATTACTGACAACGTTATGCATTGTACCGATTGAAACACCAAAACGATGAGCTAATTCCCGCACTGTCAATTTCTTGTCTTTCTCCAAGGCTGAGACCACAGCGGGTACCAATTTCGAATAATCGATTTCAACTTCACTTCCTTTCGGAGTCCAGTCCCGAATATCAACTCGGCCTATTTTGGCTTCGTGATACCACCATTTAATCAAGATGTTTGGACATTTTTCACCATAAGTCTCTTCCAGGTCACGTTGCGTTTCTTTTAGCGACATGCCTTTTCGATAACAGTTTAAAATAACGCCACGAAACTCTAAATTTGACATTGGGTTAGAAAGAAACGCTCACGACTTTGAATACATTTTTCCATGAAGCAAAATTTACAATACAAGACATCGTAAAAATCGCAGGTTCAGAGTATTGTGTATAGCATTATTTAAATTACATAAAAAATTCTATCCGAAAAAATTAGTCTCATGCGATCCTCATGGGGCCTCAAAAGAGTTCACGAATAACGCCCCACGCCCCATGATTTTTAGAAAAGCATACTCTACTAATTGTAAGCTTATATATATGGCTAATATTATCTAAATATGAGACCGATTTGCCTATTGTCCTTTTTGGGATATGAAAATTTTTCATGATAAAAGGAAACAAAACGATGAGCTGATCATGAAGATAAACGTCTCTATAAAGCCATCCAACACTTGAAAACCATCCATCCAACAAAGAAAAATGATCAAATTGAGAAAAATGTTTCAACGCTTTTAAAAATGAGTAAATTTACCTAATTTTTCCTTATCTATTGCCAACTAGACTTATGCTTAAAATGCTTACCCTTTTATTGCCAATCACTGCGTTACCCTTAATTCATCTTCATATTACATCAAAAAATGGTTGAAAAGAACATTGCAAAATTTAACAAAAAAGTGGCGGTGGTCGTGTTGATTCAGAGTTTTGGATAACTATGACGTTCTTGTTGGTTAGTCACAGCAAGCTAAACTTTCAGACTTCGTGGTACTTGTTTGAAGAATACTAGAAGATACATGGACTTTCTGCATTCCTGCACATAACTGAATAATGCTCAAGCATGTTGATAACTAGTGCTTCAATTGTTATCGAGAAACGTGTTCGTTAAGCTTACCTTTCTTGATCATATGATAAATTGCGAAATTCGTTATTTTCGAGGATGAATATCACTAGTTTTTTTTTTGTTGTATTCAACTATTTATAGAAATGCGTATTCGTAGTTCTCTTTGAACAATATAACTTGATTGCTATTATTACATGTTTAGACAGACAAAAGACATTGTCTTTCCTCTAATCTCATTGATTACCTCTTTGAATAAGCAAATCAAATTAAGTGAAAATTTGATGCTCAATGTGAACCCATTCAAGTCAAACAATATTTGAAACAATCAGATTTCACAAGACAAGACTAGAGTAAAACTGATGATAATCTGTTTTTGTAATTGACCATCGATTGAGAGGAAAAATAAATTCTTTGACAATATTACGCCATTTGATTGGTTAAGCATCATTGAATGTATCATTAGACATTTTGAGATCACATGGAGGATAAAATGGGATCAAAGAAAAATGTTAATCTGATTGAGAATTGAATTGCAGAAGGCAGAAGAAGGAAGAAGCAAAAAAGTCAAATGGATTTAAGGGTTGATTAAAGGGTTTCAACTTTCAATAAATGATTTATCAAATTGATTCCCTTTTTCATTCAACAATAATTAGCTTGATTAATTCAATCATCAATTGTTATCCTCAACTTTAAATGGATACTTGAAAAATAATAATGGTTTACTTTTTTTATTACATTACTTAACTAACATCAACTTTAAACCCAATCAAGATCAGTTTCCTTTGAAACTTTTTTCTTCTTCGTTCTTTTTTCTTCCTTTTTTTTTCAAGAATCTTGACTTTGTTTTCAGTTTTTTTTTCTCCTCAAGATGAACATGAAAGTAAAGATATTTCAAGTTGAATGAAACTAGAAACTTTAATGATAATCACATGAGATAACTGAATTTAGAAGGAAAGTCTTGGAAAACGAATCATTTTCCGTTAAGAACAATAAAAGGGAATCGCGCTTTTGTCATCTAAATTGGTGTTCATTTATGCACAACAATTGGACAGTTGATGAGGAAACAGGTTGATATCAAGATGATCATGATAATTGGGGAAAAATTCAAATGGTTAATCTATTTAGTGGATTGATTTTGATGGGAAAAGAAAGTCATTCACAAATTGTTTCCAGTCAATAATGAAATAAATGAGATTAAAATCTCTTTTTTTACGTTTGTTTGTTAGTTAAATGAGGGTTTATAAACCGTTTTAGATTTGATTTTAAGTTGATAAAGTTAATAAGATGAAGAGATGATAATGATTATAATGATGAGACTGATGATGATGAGAGTTTAAGAAAATGTGAATTGGATAATTTATTTGTTAATGTTGTTGCTAAATGGATTAGTAGAGTAAAAGCAAATTACTTTGAATCTAATCAACATTACCATTTAGATAATTGTCATCATGCATTACAATTAAAATATCTAAAGCAATTATGCGAACCAAATTAATCAATTATCGATGGCTTATTGTACAAGATGATTGATTATTCAGAGTAAACATCATTTCCAAAGCAAGCTTTGATTGATAAATAAGTGATGAATGTTGCGGCACAAATGTCAATCAAGTAAAATTAAATTTTTATCAGGATCAACTTAAAAAACACGACACTTGAGGGAATAAAGGTGAGAATCGCATCAAATTCAGTTTGTTATCGAGTCAAAACGGTTCAATAATATCGAGATATAGTTGCTTGACATCGACAGGTATGATGATGATAAGCTTATCAAAGAAGCAACAGTAGTATAAAGTAGTCCGGGTCTGGCCCAACATGTCCAACCTGGCCCAGACGCTAAATGTATTGAACTATTAATTTTTAATGCTAAGTATTTAAATTAGCTTTTTCACTCTGAATCAATCAACTTCATGATAGTTTTTTGACTCTTTCCTAGTCTATTAACAGCTTTTTGAAAACAATTAGCGTCATTTTTGGATTTTGTTCTCGTTGGTTTGAATAATGCTTGTTTTGGGGTTGAGAAAAGAAACGTTTCGGTAAAAGTGTGGAGTGAATAGGCTGAACCAGTGAAGAGAGATGAGGCCAAGTTTTGAAGGTTATTTATTTATTTGACCTCTTTTTTGTATTGAAGGTCGCTTTCTGAAAGTACATTTTCAAAGAGTTCATTGAACCATTTTTGTTTGATGAAACGTAAGTTCGTTTATTATTTGTGGCAATTGAAATGATCTACGTTGAATTACCAACAATGTAAGTATTTGTTAATTCAATTCAATTTTACTCCAAGCTTGGAGTGAAATATTCTTGTCTAAACTGATTGCTACACTTGAATGGAAACTAGATTCTGACTACATTAGTGCATGTAGACTCATTTCATTTGGCTGTAAACTTTCAATGTTGGTCAATCTACTCAAGTTTAAAATGAAAATTTCCATCCTGGTATTGAATTTCATTCCAATTTTACCTCAAATGTTCAAAAAATATCCAAATTTATTGAAATGCATTAGAATAAGTTAACAGATTTGTTGATTAACATCTAACCTTTTCGTTGTGCAGTCTGAATAAGAGCATTATTGCAATTATAATCAACATTCCCTTTCAAAATCTAGAAATGAATTGAAAACGTTTCATTTGTTTTCCCATTACTTCAGTGAATTGGTTAATTAAACAGCGATCTTATTATGAATGAAACATTGATCATTTCAAATGGTGTTTTTCAAAGTTTCATTACTTGCCTTGAGTAAACTAATGATGTGACATTCATAGACAAACAGCTTTAATATCGATTGGAAACATTCATACAAGAACAAGTTTGTTAATTGATTTTCAGACTTGCAATGAACATGCAAATTAAATGAATTCACAACTAAAAGGAGCGACATAAAAGATTGCCAATTTGGCTTCACTTTTTTTTTGGTAAACTAAAAGTTGATGTTGAATGGCAACTTGAAGTGATTCAAGTCCCAACCTGGTAAGCCAAATATTCAGACAACTCTTCCCTGTGTTTTGGCAACAATTGAATAAAATTTGAAATCGCATCTTTAACCTCCTAATCAAAGGCAAACAATTTTCTGTTATCATTTGTTCAACATTTTAGATCCTTTTTTTGTGCTCATGTTTTCATTTTTATACTTATTAACCTCTTATGGTTTATTATAACAACTGCCCGAAGCAATTCAATAGAGTTTGTCTCATTGAAAGTTCAACTGACCCATTCCATATCATGTTGCTGTTTATCATTCCAATGGAAATCGATTGATTGATCAGTGAGAGACAAAAAGAATCAAACATTAGGAATAAAAGTTGCATTCATCTTTACTCTTCTTGTTGTTGTCATCAAAGATGAAGCATAATATTACAATATTATTATATTACAAACGGCAACTTCAAGTTTCCCATGGTTGACATTGTCATGTAAATTAAATATTATCATTGATCAGTCAAAAGTAAATTTGATAATTTGAATAATTGAAGGAGAAACGTGATTGAACGTGTCATTTGATTGATTTAAATATGAACACTTGTGAATATTTAACCCAAAGTGTCAAACATTTTTCAACTCTTAGATGATAATTTAATTTAACTAATTTAATTGTTTACAATTTAAGAGTATTATAGGTTGAGTAATTGTGAGTTGACACTGAATTTGATCAATTGATTTTGTGGTCATCAAATTGATTTCAATTGTTGGTTAACACAGGTAAAAACTGAACACTCACTGAGGCTTAAATTGATTGTCTTCAAATCAGGTCAACATTGAAATGATTTCCATCAATGTCAAGGCAGTTTCTTCTGGAAGCCAAAAAGGGCCAAAGTTTGGTCCTTTTTTAAGGTTAACCAGCTATGGTCAAAGCTTATTAATTCAACTTGCAATACTTCAATTACCTCAATTCACGTACAATTTCATCGATATCATCTTGAAACAACAGTGAAAAGGGAAAAGTTACAATTGAAGCTGCTTTAGATTCAATGGATGAAACTGTTTCCGTTTCTTGACTAAAATTTTTCATCCAAAATCTAATCAATTTGAAGCCATCAGAAGCATCTTCAAAATCAAGTTGCCATGAAACGTATCAATCTCTTGTTACAATAATAATGCAAAATGATCCGACAATTTACTTGGATGATTCAGAGGAATCACTGTAACCGATTAGTTTCAAGAAAACTGTGCAAGTGATTTATAGTCAGCTGCCTTTGGACTGACTAACAAAGTTTTCACCAAAAATTTACCGATTTTGATGAGCTAAGGCAAGCCAAATAACAGCGTATTTCGAGGCTTTATATTGACGGTTAAAACTTTTCTTTTAGATTCACGATCAATTGACATGAGAGACTAAAAATTATCAATGGTGAAAGTTGACTAATCTGGGAATTACATTGAGATAACGACTAATTTGATAGCATTTAAATGTTCTCAACTAATCACGACACAATTAACAACATGGAAAGGCTAATTTGATGTTTCTTAACTCAATTAGTCGGAAGAAAATTTTGATTGCTTCAAAGCCACTCAAATATCTCGCTTCGGCATTCACGGTAATGTGACAGATACACTCGAGTGGCGTAAATTTATCTGAGGTTTATTGAGGTCGAACATCTGAAAATATTAATTTTCAATCAAATTGTTGATCAATGGTATCGCTTTCAACATGTAGTTCTGAGTTGGATTTAATCAAGCAAATCAAAAATTAACATTTAGATCGATTATTATTTTCCATCAATTTTTCTGGTTATTTTAATTGGTACGAGAAGGGGAGACAGTTTAACGTTAGTTACTTGACTTTGTCAATGATCTCTAATTAAAGCTGAGTTTAGTCAATTTTGAATATCATCAATTAATTTCCATTCCTTTAATTATCAATCAACTTAATTCAATTTTCTTTCGTTAAATGTCAATGAAAAATTCGAAGAATCAGCTTAAACGAGCAACTTAGCTTGAATTGATCTATTAAGGAAGATTGAATCTCGTGAATTACGCTGTCCGACAAGAAGTGTGAATAAGCAATTTCAATGTATTCTCATTATCTGCCTCTTTACTGAAGTTAAGCACATTTCAAATCTATAACAGTTAAATGTTTATTAAAATCAAATCAACTTTATTCATCAAAGTAAATGTAGAAACGAGTCTGGTCAATAGCAAGTCACTTTATAATACAAATGGCTACATAACGGTTGGTAAACTTTCACCTTGTTTACCTTTCATTTGAGTTGAATGGTTTATTCAGTCACAAAGTCAACTATATCTGTTAATGTTGAATCTGTTTCAACTGAATTTACACTCAACAGTGTTTCAACGTCTTAACCAAACCTTCATATTGTCAACACAATCAATGCAACAATGGAAACATTAAACCTTTGAAAATATGCAAAAATTTAACCCACAAATTTCAATCTCATATCGCCACTCTTGCCTTCACTTTTCTGGTAAATTTAAACCTTTTACATGATTAAATCGATTCTCACTTGATATTGTGTTCAAAGCTTCCTGAAAGATTAAACCTTGATTAGTTTGTTTTAATTTAATTAAAAAAATATTGACCTACTTTAATGGCAATAATGTGCTTCTGTACAAGAAAAGGCTTTAATAAGTGTTTGTTAATGGGCAAGAAACACAAAAGTGTTTGAACCTAATAAAGCGTTAAAATTAGGCTTTCTTACTGGGAAAAGGTTAACTTGGAAAGCAATTTAAATGGTAAAGTTAATCATTAATTGATTTGGTAATATAAATTAATATTTGCTTGATAAATGGATGTTTTCAAATTGAGAAGAGAAGCAAAAAGTCGCACTTTAATGATGTTATCCTGTTAGGTTGACTTCAAAATTGAAATGGTTCAATGAAGGTAAAAATATGGCAAAGAAGAAAAAAAAAGGTTTTTTGAAACGTCTTTTGATACTTAACTTTATCCTGATCATTTTCATCCTTTTTTGTTCAACTTTCATCTTGAACAGTCTTAAATCTTTCATCTTCAATCATATTATATTCATATTTGAAAGAGGTGAAGGGAACAAAAATTATGCAAATCAAGGTATTCATTTTAAAACATTATCATTGCCATTTGGATTAATGTCTTTTTATATGTACATTTAGTTATGTCAAGTTATCAGTCTTATTCACCATCTTTTCTTGATACCTATTTTTACCCCTTTCCTTTCACCTGGATTTAAAGCATTTGCGATTTTGAATTAAAAATTCATCTTTTAAATCATTCATAGCATCATAAAGTTGGTTCACTTGAAAAGACGATGTATTCATATGGATTTATATCAATGAGGATTGGTAATAATGAAAAATGTAAATGATATTCAGTTTTGATATTTACATTTTTTTGTGCTTGAAACAAGATGACATTTAAATGGTTAAAACTATTTGATTAATGATTAAAGTTGATAATTGTTGATTGTGAAGAGTCGCGAGAATCACTTTTAATTGAAGACAAAAAATAAGTCAACTTTTCTCAGCTGATTAATGGTCTCTTACCTTGGATAAGGGATGAAATGATTGTTAATAAATAGATGATCATCTTTTTGTGAGTGTGTTTACACTTAATGATTGAATCCAATTTTAAGGTTCTATGTTTGATTGATGACCAAAAAGATTAATAGATTTTATGATTATGATGTGAGGGTGATGGTGGTTCTGGTGGTGGTTTGGATGGTGAAGCGGGATGATGATGGCAAGGTGGCTGATGATGGTGATGATGGTTATCCTTTTTATTTTTCATTCAACTTTCATACCTTTGTATCCGTAGTCAGTTGATTAACTTGTTTCAATCAGTGAATTGTAAATTGGTTCCCGAGTGAAATCACTTTCCTCCGTAAACATTACCAATGTTAACTTTTGATGGTTTAGGCTTCACTCCTTTGTGTTGTAACTTGTCAATCAATATCACTTGTAAATCCTTGAGATTAAGTTGATTAGTGATTTATAAATTATTAGAAAGGTTTACATGGGAAAAATACGTGAAAAGCTAAAGGTAAATTTGGTGAAATATTGTGCTAAATGAGGTGACATTTGTAGGTGTAAATGAGCAAGTTTAAGCAAATTGATTTGTTGTGCTTTTAGTTGGGCAAAATTTAGATTTTGATTTATTCTGTTTCTTTTTGTTTTATGTAGCACAATTAAAAGCACATTTAACTGACCATATGGTTAACAATGGGAAAGGGTTGGTGTCAGCATTGACTTTAGTTGACCATTTTTAAAGACAAAAAAAGGAAAAGTTTGAAATGAGTTTCAATTGAGCCTGAATCAAGTTGTAAACTAAACTTTTTTGTTTCCTCTCAGCTTCTTGTTTCTCATTTTTCCTCCCTTTGCTTAAGACTCAGCCTCACTCTTTGATAATTTTTGTATTGATCCATCATCATCATCATCCTGTGTAGGTAAAGATGCGCAAGAATCCAGAATGAAAGATAAAACTTTAACAATCTCATTTCTTTATAATATAACCAATATCAACTGATTGAACAATCGTGCTTCCCATTGAAATTGACTCAATTTAAATTTAAAAACGAGTCTTGTCTCTTTTGCCTGTTTAAATCTTGTAAATGATAGGGTAACATCAACATTTTCAGATTTTCAACTGTAAATAGCGAGAAATCTGGTAAACCAGGGTTGATGGTTGTTCAAATGATATGTCTTTTCCCTGAAAAGAATAAGATTAATTTTTACAGACAATCATCTGGAAAGGTTGAAATTGGTGAAGAAATAGGTTTCCAGTTGTTGAAGATTTTCTTGAAAGAAGAAAAAATTTGCCAAACATTAGCTTGAAATATCTGCTTAAACACATTTTAAATTTTCTAATGCGACTCTCACAAGGGTAAACAGATGTTAAATCGATAGGTAAGTGTTAAGATGCGAAATAAGTACGAGCTGAAAAAGTAACATTTGAAATCCGAAAACTTAGATAATATCACTAATATAACTTACAATTTGTTAGTTAGTCCAAAATAAAGTTAGATTTATCAATTGATTTGGCAATGTTTCTGAAATCAGAGACTATTTAACATTTTATCACATGGCTCAAAGTAAAAAGTTAATTGCAACTGAATTTGATATCAAATAATATTTTTTTTCAATTCCATAAATGGATAATTTCACACGAGGAAGGCTAATAGAGTCAAATGTGATACATGAACCACAAGAAATGCTATCGATACCGAGATCAAGTGGAAAAAAATAATCAAGAAGAGAAAAGTTCATTGAACAACTTAACTAAAGAAGATCAAGCCAGGATGTTAATTATGTTAAAATTTTTAATTACTTGACTTCGACACATATTTGGAACTACACCTTCAAAAGACGCGGTTTATTAGTTGCTAAGAGACATGAAAGACATGTTATTTTGTATGTTTTTACACATTTTCTTGTGTCTTCAAAATTGAGTTAACTTTTGTAAGTGATAATTCTTGTTTAAATCATTTAAAATATGTATTTAATGTACTATTTGGATAGTAATGGAAAAAGAGTCTATACTCTTTCAAAATTTGCTCCTGATGGCAAAATGACACAATCAGCACATCCAGGTAAGTTTATTTCAAGCCACCGTCTTTCACTTTGAAATTGATTGATTTTGTTTTCTCTTTTTAGCACGTTTCTCTCCTGAAGATAGATATTCACGAGAAAGAATTACAACAAAGAGACGATTTGGTCTTTTGGTTCTAAAGGAGCCTGTAGCTATGAGTGTAGCCCAGCTTGGTTAAATTGTTACGTATTTTCATCGTTTTTAGATTTTTTGGTCATCAAAGTTTAGTGTACCATTATTCAATCTCATGATGTTCAACTAATAAATTGCCCATATTGATACGAACCATGAAAATCGGACTTGATTTATCACAAATTATATTTTATTTATCTTTTTTAGTTTCATCTTCTTCATTATCGGACGAAGAGTATGGGTATAACATTGGTTTATATTTTGACAGCATTTTATTAATTTGATTAAAACTGTTGGTTCAACTAGGAAAGAAGCAAAAAAATTTTCACAACTAGCACATGCTAAGGTTCCATATTTTGCATTATACTCTTTCGCCGTCAGCAGATGTTGCATGCTTCACATATAAAATTTTCGGAGAAGTAATGATAATTGTTGTATTTCGAGAATCTAATGAACCAATTGAGGTGCTTGCTTTTCTTGGTTAAACTTGCATACATTTTTACGAATTTAAATTGGGCTGTGGTTTTTACTTTGGATTCAAATATTTGATGACAAATTGGACATTCCGGTTGTTAATTGTTCATTAGATTATCTGTTTCTATTCCAGTCTCAGTCTTAATATTTCTATCGAATGCGTTTCTCCTTTTTTTGTGTAAGTAAAGAGTCAAGTTCCCGTTTAGAAATTGTTGGAATCGGTGAATGTGGATTTGGCTTTGTTTTGGAACTGGTTGAAGACAGTAATGATGATGATGAGTGCGAAAAATCTTGAATAGCTGGCAAGAAACAAATTAGCTCGATGAATCAAATTAAAACGCAAAAAATTAAATATTGAATTTAAGATATTGAAATACCCGCGGAAAATTTGCTATGGTAACTGAGAATCTGTTGTTGTCAAAAGGCGCGATTGAGGAGAGAAAACATTTCTGTTCTTGTTCACTTCATTTTGTTTTATTGTAATTCGTTAATCATTTTAGTTTATTCCCATTCTTTATTATAGTTAATTTAAGTCTGTTTCCATCATGGGTATTACAGGTTTAAGCAAGCTTATCGCTGACATATGTCCACAAGCTATAAAAGAAAGTGAAATTAAATCATATTTTGGTCGTACTGTTGCCATCGATGCCAGTATGTCAATCTATCAATTTATGATTGCCATCAGAAATCGTGATCAAATGATGAGCAATGATGAAGGTAACACAACTTCACATCTTGTGGGATTATTTTATAGGTAAGAAAAAACTCAAACCTTATTCAATGAATTCAGCTGACTATAAGTCTGTCTTTAATTTCAGAACAATAAAGCTTATGGCGGACGGTATTAAACCAGTGTATGTCTTCGATGGTAAAGCTCCAGTTATGAAATCTGGTGAACTCGCTAAAAGAAGTGAAAAACGTGCTGAAGCTGAAGCTAAACTTAAAGAGGCAAAAGAGGCTGAAAATGTTGAAGAGATTGGTAAATTCAGTAAAAGACTCGTGCGAGTAACTCGTCAGCACAACGAAGAGTGTAAAAAACTCTTACAACTTCTTGGTATCCCAATAATTTGTGCTCCAAGTGAAGCAGAAGCACAGTGTGCCCAGTTATGTAAAGAGGGGCTTGTTTATGGTGTTGCCACTGAAGACATGGATGGACTAACATTCGGATCTCCTAGACTTATTCGTCATCTTAGCTCAGGAAACACTGATAAGTGTAAAGAATTCATTTTGGAACGTGTTTTGGAAGGATTAAACCTAACATATGATCAATTCGTTGATTTATGTATTCTCATGGGTTGTGATTACTGTGATAGCATTAAAGGTAAGTTCAATTGGTACAAAATCATATCTCTTACATCTAAATCCCACTATCTTTTACACTTTTATTACAGGTATTGGAGGTAAAAAAGGCCTCGATCTTATTAAAGAACATGGCTCGATTGAAGGAATTTTAAGAAATAGATTCAAGATTACCGAGTTCATCGACCCAGAAATCGAATATAAAGAAAAGTTGCGCGATTTAGAAGCAAAAAAAGAGGAAAATAGCGAAAATGACGGAGAAAATGCAAATAACAATGAAAAGGTAAAAGAAGAAATGGACGGAGAAGATATTAAAAAAGAAATTAAAAGTGAAGAAGGTGAAGACAACGTAGAAAATGGAGAAAAAAAGCAAGATGAACTCGAAGTTGAAGTCAAGCAAGAAGAAGCTGACAGCTTTGTTGGTGATGACGATATTTCAGAAGAAGAAAAAGAAAAAGAATTAAATGGAAGCGGCGATGAAAGCAAATCTAACATAAAGGCTTCAAAACCAAAAAAGAATAAAGAAAAGGGAAGTCGTGAATCAGTACCTGAAGATTGGCTATTCAAAGGAGCCAGAAAACTATTCTTGAAACCAAATGTTATAGCGAATCAATTTACGGAAAAAGACCTCAAATTTAAAGAAATCGATGAGGAAGGTTTGATAGAGTTTCTTTGTCGAGAGAATGGCTTCAGTGAAGAGAGAGTCAAATCTGGAATCAGGAGAGTTAAAGAATCCAAAGGAAAAAGCTCTCAAACCAGAATCGACTCTTTCTTCAAAGTACTTCCCGCTAAATCTCCTGTTAAAAAAGAGGATCCAGGGAAGAACTCAGGGAAAAGATCCGCACCTGCTGGTAAAAACACTTCCAACAAACGTGGACGAAAACCTAGATAATCGTTTAATATTTAGCTTTATTTTGTTTGGAAAAAGTTAACGTTTTAAAAACAATTTGATATTTGATTATTCCAATCAGAATTACCTTTTCATGATAACATTTTTTTGATATTTCATTGTGTAAATAAACACCTTAACGATAAATCTTTTAAATCTAAAAATAAGCTACTAGGTGTCAGATCGATCAAATTGAATGATTTGAATTAGACTCCGAAGCCAGTCGTTTTTTCAACGACTGACTGAATGGGGGTTTTACCGACTGGCGGTCGAATCATTTCGACTCAAAGCACAATTTTTGAAGGGGTAAGAGGGGGGTTTTTAGGAGACGATCTAGAAACAAACAAGAAAGTACATCTTCTGCCTTAAAATGATCTTTTAAGTTAATATATTAGCTTTTTTATTTAATGTCAAAATCATCGCATGATGACATGATTAAAGTTGCGATGTATAAACATACTTAAAACAAATGGTGAAAAATGACGTATTTGGCGTTTAAACTCAAATTTTGAGTGAGCCCAGTCGACTCAGTTGATACCTCAATCAACTGGCGCTCATTCGCATCTACATCAAATGACTCAACGGCTCAATCGACTGACTTCGGAGTCTAATTTGAATAGCGAAATTTGAGTTTATTACACTTTTGTAAATTTAACGAGTGATTTTATCTGATTACATCTTCTCGCAAAGAAAACCATGCTTTTACGCATGAGACCATTACAATTTAGTGATTATAATCCTCCGTTATTTCAAATGATCCTTGAAGCCAGAGGTCTGAGCTCAGGGTCCAGTTCGGTCGGTCAAAGACATACTCAGGTATAGTTTCGCGTTTCGAAAAGGTGTTACAAGTAGTAAAATGACTGTTGAAGTGTATTTAATTTCGAGTATCCTCAATCTGATCTTAACAATCTTTTCACGCAGATTCTACAGATGGCGGTAAAACGAAACTCAACGGACAGCACACTTAAAAGACCATTGTAAATGTTTGTTTAAATATTTCTCTTGTTATCAAAATTGAGTTAACTTTTGTGCGTGAATTCTAAATAATTCTTGTTTAAATCATTTAAAATATGTATTTAATGTACTATTTGGATAGTAATGGAAAAAGAGTCTATACTCTTTCAAAATTTGCTCCTGATGGCAAAATGACTCAATCAGCACATCCAGGTAAGTTTATTTCAAGCCACCGTCTTTCACTTTGAAATTGATTGATTTTGTTTTCTCTTTTTAGCACGTTTCTCTCCTGAAGATAGATATTCACGAGAAAGAATTACAACAAAGAGACGATTTGGTCTTTTGGTTCTAAAGGAGCCTGTAGCTATGAGTGTAGCCCAGCTTGGTTAAATTGTTACGTATTTTCATCGTTTTTAGATTTTTTGGTCATCAAAGTTTAGTGTACCATTATTCAATCTCATGATGTTCAACTAATAAATTGCCCATATTGATACGAACCATGAAAATCGGACTTGATTTATTACAAATTATATTTTATTTATCTTTTTTAGTTTCATCTTCTTCATTATCGGACGAAGAGTATGGGTATAACATTGGTTTATATTTTGACAGCATTTTATTAATTTCATCTGGAATCGTTATTGAATTGAGCCACCTTTTAATTTTACATGCTTTACATATATTTACTACCGGAACAATTGAATGGAAAGGTGTTTTTGGCAGGCAGGAAAAGTTATTTTGACAATAGACAACTTTAGGTGTCTTTATAAACCGTTTAATTGAAGCTTCACATTTTGAACAAAGACTTGTCCCATAAATAATTCTACAACGAACTCCGGTCGCAATTTGGCAGCAAATTTTACAAACATCATTATCAAAATCTACCTCATTTGCAGAGTTTTTAGTTTGCACATAGCTCAAGCTAGCAACTGTTGTATAAACACGGATGTAGTCGTAATCGTATCCTGACATTGGTTCACCAGTAGATCTTAATCTGGGATAAAATTTCTTACGAATCTGATTACGCCAAACATCAATCTTCTGAAACCTCTCAAAGCATAACTTAATCCAACAAGCTTTACATTTCTGTTTGCCACCAAATTGAGATACTTGATTCTTTGCTCCGTCATTTCCGTCCAGACACTCACCTTTTGATTCACAAAAGTAAACTGCTGGTTTAACTAGGAAAGAGGCAAAAAATTGTTCGCAAGTGGCACATGCTAAGGCTCCATATTTCGGCACAATACGTTTTCGCCATCGTCGAATGTTGCATACTTCACATGTAAAATGTCCAGAGGAATTAATAACGATATGTGTATTTCGGGAGTCTATTTGGTCAGCTGAGGCTAAAGGAAAGTTTTTTGGTGCTGTCAAACTAGGATGAATGAATCTGAAATGGGCTCTGGCTGCTGTTCTGGATTTAAATACTCGATGGCAAACTGGACATAATCGAGGTCGATTATTTATTAGATTATCTGCATCTGTTTCAGTTTCAGTCTTATTTCTATCGGATGTGCTTCTCCTTTTTGGTGAAAGTAAAGAGTCAAGTTCCCGTTTAGAAATTGTTGGAATCGGTGAATGTGGATTAGGACTGCTATTTGAACTTGTACTGCAACTTGTACTCGAACTTGTACCCGAACTTGTACCCGAACTTGTAGTTGAACTGGTCGAAGACAGGAGGGACGATGTTGAAATTGACGATGAAGTTGAATCTGAAGATAATGATGGAGATGATGATGCTGAGGATGAGGATGAAGGTAAGGGTGAGGGAATCTTTGAAGGCGTTGTTGGCGTTTCATTGGAAGCTTCGGTGATAATTTGCGGTGTTTGGCTTTCAGGAATAACATAGTGTCGACGAGCTACTAATGCAGCTTGTACTCGAGATGTTGTTACAGATAAATGCCTTCCCTTTGCTGTTAGATGAGATTGTTGGTTATTAATTAACTCGGATGAATCTGAATCTGAATCTTGATAATTCAGTTGTAGCAACTGACAATCAGAGTTCGATGTTTCCTCATTCAATTCTGTTCTTCTTTCACTTACCGAAGCTCTTCGTTCTCTCAGTGTTAAACGCCTCTTTGTTAATTTGCGTGATGAACGCATACGCTCGCCAGATCCAGGAATCCATGATTCATCCTTCTCAACATCATCCGTATCATCGTCAGAAGAAGAAGCAGTTGAACAAGCCTCTATATATTCATCTGATTTAAGTTTCTTTGACTTTTCTCTCTTCTGGTTAGAATTGATGCTCATCTTAGGCACAGAATCTAATCGGATGATTCTTGGTATTCTGTAGTTGTTCTTTGCACAAAAATGACTTTTCAATGCCCATTCATTTTCAAATGAGCGTCCACAATCAGAATGTTCACATTTAAATCGTTTAAAACTAATCTGTAATTTTATTGGTGATAATTCTGGTTGTTGGTATACCAAGTTGCTAGACGATTGTGAGGTGGATGGTAGCGAAGATACAGTTGATTGTGGAGAGTCAGATGGTGGTTGATAAGGAGCGAGTGTCACTAAATTTTCGTCTGCAGCTTCCAGAATGCCATCAATGACGAGCTGTAGGTCCCCCTCATGATCAACTGTACTTTCCTCTTCTTTTATTGTTGTCTCAGCTATTTCTTGGCTTTCATGTTTGGCGAAACAATTGTCCTTCTCTGATTTGCTGAAATAGGCTACGGAACACTTTTCACATTCAGTTAATCCATGAGTAACAGTTTGGTGAACAATGAGCTGTGCATGTTGGGTAGAGATGTATTTACAATCAAAATAACGACACTGGAATGTCATTCTACCAGCAATCGAGATCTTATCAAAGGTTGGTAAAGATGATACCAATCTTGTTCCAGAAGTAGATTTTCTTGCAGATCGATGAGAACGGTATGGTTTGGCTCCATGATCTTTTTTTTTATTTGACACAATTGAATCCATTTTGGATTTGACTTCCTTGAAACTGGAAAACTTAGACAAATGCGAAGATATCGTCTTTTCTGGCAAATCTTTTGTTACTTTCCTTATCATTTTAGTTTTAAGTGGTGGTGATTGGGACGAGGAGGAGGATGATGAAGAGGCAGTTGAACTTAAAGAAACGACCGACGAAGATGAGCATGATGAATGGGAGATAGAGAGTAAATCCGATGATAATAACTCTGCTAAACTGGATGAGGATGGGTTAATGATGTTTGGTGTGAAACTATGAACTCTAGGCATGATTTAATTAGAAGACTAGAAACACTCGATTATGTAAAAAGTAAAATTAATTAACTAAACAAATCGGTCCATTATCTGAACTAAATAATGGAGTCAACACATCTGAAATAACAAAATGTAAACAACTTTGACAAATATCTTTATCTTTAAATATTGTCTGATTGCTGATCAAAAAGTGACCTTTGGCTGAGTCAATCTAAAATCACTAAGGTACTGACGCATCGAATGGCCCATTTGACTTGTTATATGATCACATTAAAACTCTAGGGTCATCCCTTTGAACCCAAGATTTACCGTCATTTTGTCTTCTCCGGTTTAATTAATTTTATGGCAATTGAAAAAGTAAACCATAAAACCTTTGATAAATCTTCTGATTAACCTTAAAGTCGGCCAGCGATTAACCCACTACAACTAAATTGTATAGTAAATGTCGAGTCAATATTAAATGTAAACAATGTTATTGATAGAAAATCATTTACAAGCATAACAGCATTTCATTATAATTGATTAATGTTTGTAACTGTTTAGATACAAAACTAGATTAACAATTTGGTTATCACATTAACTCATGTATTTCTTGAAATCATAAACATACAGATTTAAATGTCTCGGTAAGAGTCAAACAATAAGTTACAAATAAGAAGCAAAAAATGAAAAATTGACTGTTTAGTTTTGTTGAGTCAATTTGCCCCAAAAATCATCAAGATTTTTACTTTCAGTTAAGCCGCGGACAAATAATCCCCACGAAGCAAGCTTTTCCATTGCCATTTCAAGATTGTCATTTGAGCCATCCATCGATGACTTGAACATTTCCATTTCACTTTTAAATTTATCCATAAATTCAATTGTCGTGCGCGATTGTTCAACATTATCCACTTTATCGGTTCTCTCGTCCCTTTCAACTGATTTGACAGACCAATCAACATCTACTGGTCTAGATGAAGGAATCATTGGTATCAAGTCGTTTTCATTATTTGTCTTTGGTATATTAAAAGGATGTGTTGTTTTAGTTGGAAACAAATTGCGAGGATTTAATGGCTCTCTGTCAGGTCTTTTGGAACCATCTTTCGGCATCAACATTGACCACCAGTTTTTAGGATCATCTTCCGTCATATTAGTTGAATCATCATCATTATCAGTGTTTACCATTGATCCGTTCATAAATTTACCAATAGCTCCAAAAAATTTGGATCGAGCACTATCCATTGCTCCTTTCATCCGATCAAAGATATTTGGTTTACGGTCATCGGGTTCATCTGGTCTTGCAATTAACGACTCTAACTGTTTACTTTTACCTTTGCCGCTCCTTTTTCTTAACCATTCATCCATTGTAATCAATTTTGCTAAAACAGTACTTTTACTTTCAACATCTGAATCTAAATCTTGTGACTGTCCAATGTTACCATCAGCATTGTTCACTGATCGAATGACTCGTTTATTGTCTGATTGCAAATTCATGTTGGCCTTTGCTTCATCATCAATTAGATGGTAATCCTCACTTGGTGCAACAGGACTCAACCTGGTCATTTTAGAACTGGTTGCGTTTTGATATTTTTTCACCAAATTGTTCCAGGCGTCTTTAATTCGCTCCTTGGTTTGATCCATTTGATTTTTCAAACGAGTTGCCAATGTTGAACCATTTACAGAGCCACTAATGTCCTCTTCTACTGTAGATGATGATTCGGTCAACTTGTCTTTTGTTGATTTGTCACGCATTCGCCTCATTTGGCCCATCATATCCATAGCTATATTGGTTAACCTAGAGAACATTCCATGAATCATTGACATGAAGCCACCATTTTGTTCAACTTCAACCTCATCATTGCTCATGGAGCCGTACATCCATCCACTAAGGCGAGAGCGAATTACCTCGATCATTGAATTCAACATTGCCATCATTGAGCCTTCGTCCATTTCTGGTACGGATGCCCATTGAATATCTGGACTATCAGCCGATTCTGGTACATCTACATCAAGTGGCTTGGCTTCAGTACCTATTGATTGAGAAAGAAATCGGAAAATTAACAAATCAGATTAACAAGCCAAAGTCATGTCAAAACGCTTCGCAAATAGCTTTTAACTTACCAAAGTTGAATGAAATAAGTAATATGAAAATTAACGAAGAATATTTGACCATCTTTAACATATTCACTGAATTATTTTATTGAAGATGAGCACAAGTACCTAAGCGAAAGACAAATAAGATGTGAATTTAAAATTAATAAAATGTTGACTGAAAGAGTTTTTACCATTGTTGATTTATTTCAGTGGCTTTCTTCACATGATTGGTTATTGCTTTTAATAATACACGCAACTTATAGACAATAACAGGTTTGAGCTCGAAATATTAAAATCCCATGTTCATTAACTAGAATTGAAAGGGTTAATGAAGTGTGAAAAGACAATTTGACAATGGAATAATTAGCAAGCCTTTTCGCAATTCTTTTCCTTATTTTGATCATTGGATGTACGCTAACTAATTAAGCTTTTCTTCGAATCATAGATCCATGGTAGATTTTACAGAGTCACTGATAATAATTGAATTTATTCTTGGAAAAAGAGTTTGCAAGGAAGAACCAAAGAATAAGATAAATGGAAATAACAGGGTAAATAAAGTTGGAAGATAAATGCTTTTTCTATAACCAGTCTTTTAATAACAATTGAAGCAACTTGTTAATTATATCATTTTACATTAAAACATGAAATGTACTTATATACAATTCATTTTTACACATTACCCAATTGAAATTGAGCATTTCTCTGAAAGATGGACCTTAAAAGTTAAATAATTTACATTGTACTACACCGGTGATGAATACATTGTAAAATACATTTACAGGTCAATATAAATTCGTTGAGATGCTTAAAAAATTGTATCAACAAAAATAAAACAAATGGTTTGTCAAGAATGATATGTTTGAAATGATAATCGCTGAATAAGGTTGAGAAAAATAGTTTCATAGGTTGAGTTTTGAGTTGTTTGGTTTTATAACCTAATTTTTTTACACCCCATTACAATAGGCATACAGTTTCAATTAAATGAATTTTCAAATTTAACTGATTGAATATTTCGTGCAATTGAGTGACACTTAGTTGCTGAAAGCAGAAAAACCAAACTACTTGGTAGTTAATTTGATGAGAAAATGTTTTGAACAATAAGTTGATCAGTAAGTTCAAATTTCTATATGGGAGTAATGTTAAAATCTCTGTTCCTCCAGTCTTGCATGATCCATGATCACATCGTATTTAAAGAGATATTAGTAAAATTGATAAGTCTCCAGAAATTAAGGAAAATGTATAGATCCTAAATGAGTTCATGCTGACCATCGACTAGGTCTGGTTCTAGCTGGGATCGTTCTGGTATGGGTACGATGTTGAACCAAGGCATTAAGCGTGTTGTTTCTAATCACAAAAAATAAAAATAATTAGAGCGATTAAACAAATGTAATTATTTATGATTCACTATGATTATTACCTGGTGTATCTGTCGTTATAATTGTTGCGATAAGAGTTTACATCCATTCTGTGTATGGCATCAACATAACCTTTTCTTTCAATTTCATGGCCTCTTGCCTCTTGAAAGGAATGAACTGCTGACCTTGCAGACATTCGCAAATGACTCACCATGTACTGACAAATCATGAAGCCTGTTCGATTGACTCCGTGTGTGCAATGAACACCAATCAGTTGATTACGATTGTTTCGCATAAAGCTACCAACGGTTCTATTAAACTCTACAATCTGTTGATTGTCTGGAAGATTTCCATGTCCCTGCATTGCTATTTTACAATAAATAGCACCAAAACGTGAAATAACTGTGGGACTGTAATATTTAGTGGTGTTGGTGAAATCAATTACAAGTCCAATATTGGGATGCTTTCTGAATACATCTTCAAATGTGAAACGTTCATTGCTTGGCAACCTGTCAATCCCATTATGAATAGGTACTTTGAAGGGAACAAAAGGAGTACCTTCGATCTGTTCACCACATCGAGAAAATCGCAGCCATTTTTCAAGAGAACTTTTATTTCTAAGGATAATTTAAATGAGAACAGTTAAGTTAAAAATGAACCATTACAGGCCATAAAGTGATCATACAAATATATGACAGTAATTACTCACTTAAACATTATGTCAAGGCAATATGGAGAGAGGTACACAAACAAGTAAACATAGGGGTGAAATTGAAATGACAAGAAATTGTACTGTATGGCAATTAAGACAACAATTTTATTTACAACAGACAACAAACCAATTTGATGGTGAAGATGAACGATAACAGTGTTTTCAATGAAAAAATGTCTTGACTAGAATTTGAAAGGATAATATGAAACAAACAATCCTAAGGACAGAAAAACGCTAATAAAATAAAGCAATTGTCAAATCAAAAGCTATTAAAGTTGATAAAGGGTTGAGATAAAGCCTTAATAAAAAATATGCTTACAAAGAAAACAAATCATGCTTAAGGTTGAACTAAATAAAGATTTAATAAGAGTAAATTTGATTTTTACAGGATACATGAAAGTGTGACTTTTAGACTTTTAAAAGCTATAAATGATTTATCCCAATAGATGGCGATGTACGTTCTCTAAACGCGAAATTCGTTGCATGTCGACATCTATTGACATTAGTTTAACTATCGATTGGCTGTGATTTGCAAATTATGATTGATTTGACAATTAAAGCCGTCAACCAGTATCGAATATAAGTTAATGCATGATAATCTTTAATAGCAACTGCTTAGTTGTTAAAACTTGTCTTTAAATCGCTAAATCCGAATAGCTTGCAAAAGTTGAACAAAAATGAAATAAATTTATGAGAATCAATTTTATTTTCAATTTTAAGCAGTTAACCATCTCGATTAATGAATTTCTAGAATGGTAAACATGGTTTATCTTGAGTTTTAATTGAAAACTACAAGCAAGAGATTTTAGTTGACATTCACTGATTCGTTTTTTTTCATCTTAAATTATCATATTAGCATTGAATTTTAGGTTCACCCAAGGATTGATTTTATAAATATATACTATATATTATATCTAATAGTATTATAATATATTCTTAATTATAATTAAAGTGAAAACAAAGGATTCTTTTTTATTTACAAAGTTTAATTGACAAGGCTAGGATTAAGGTAACCCATCTCAGCAATGAGAAAATGTATTCGTTGGTGTTTTTCATAGAGTCAATGTTTAATCCATCAAAATTACTAATCCATGGAAATGAAAAATTTTCACTTTAGCAACTTAATCCAAGTAGAGCTGCTTTTAAGCACAAAACAACTGAGAAGGTTATCCATTATCCAATTAGATGAAAGGCTCCACAATTGACATTTGAGTCACAAGATTGAAAATTAATCACTTAGAATACTGTTAATCAATTAAGGCCTTTTTAAATACAAATTCAGATCAAATTTGATTAGTTGATCCAACCTTAAGACTGTTGTTTACATTTTACTTCACACAATGACAATTACAATTCAAAGATGGCTCTCCTTTTCCAATGGCGGTTTTGCTATTTTAAGCGGTTAAGTTGAGTTTGATTAATCAAGTAGACTGATTTTTTTGTTGAACAAGTTTTTTTAAGACTAACTGAATCTTTTTTATCTGTGTTTTAGGGAATCTCTTGTAGGAATTAACAATACTAGTAATTAATGGTATTGACTAGATTATCCATTAAGTAATCTTGCAGTCTTGTTGGGTATTTTGACGGAGTGATTCAAGACAACAATTTAACACGCAGCATTTATCCAACTTTATCGTCTTTAGACACTAACATTATGCCTTCAATCACATTAAGTTAACAGTTTTTTGCCATTAATTTTTTGGGTAATTATAATACTTTGCAATCCATTTACAGGTTTATCTTTGTGCCTAATGTAATTCTGTTATTCATTTTATAGTAACTAATCCAACGTTTCATTTTATTCCAGATAAATCAAGCTCAAACGATGATTTCTTTTCAATCTTTGGAACATTAGATGTCGCCTTTTTATTATCACAATTGTGAATTATGATGATTCGATTATATTGTCGCCACCTCATGAAAATGGAAAGATAAAGGCGAAGCTGAACAAACAGGAAAATGGTTCCACCAAGAAATCCAATCGAGACAACCTATCAGATGGTAGAAAAGAGTAAAAAGATAATTGGTTAATATTATAATTCATATACCAGTAATACAAATTGAAAATTAACTTGGGTAAGACTCAATTGGAATTTTATCTATTTCTTTTATTGGAGATGTCCATCAACCCAACAAACAACAAAAGCCAAATGATATAAATGAATATTGTATTAGACTTATAGTTTGCTGAATTTATCTAACAATGACCAGAATACAGTTGCTTATGCATCTAAATGATAATGAGATTAGTTTTTCTGGTTAGAACAGTGAACTTAAAATTTATACACATCAACCAAGCAAATATTTTTCAAGTCATCGATTTTTTCATCAGTCAAAAAATATTGTTGATAATATCAAAAAATAGCAAACTGACAGAGTAAATCAAGTCTCATTTAGTATCATGTGTTGAAGTTGAAAAATATTTCATTTTTGATTGAGGTTGATAAACCAGAAAACTGGTCGTTGGTAAATCTATTGTCTTCATTGCGTTTCATCTGGAAAGCAGATTTTCAAGATGATTGAATTTAACCAATTTAACCGTTTTTTGAAATAAACACTTTTTTTTGTCATTTCTTTGTCTTTTTGAACTCATTACTAGGTTTTAAGAAGCAACTTTTGTCTTGTGATATCATCAAGGAGGGAAAGAAAGCGAGTCATGGTTGAAGTGGAGGAGAACTCAAAGAAGGTTAAGTTGAAGAAAGTGAAACAAAGAATAAAGCAAAAGAAAGTAAACCTTTAACCGTGAAATATAATGAAAAAAACTGATTAAACATCAAAATTTTCATAATAGCCGTATGATATTGGAAGCGGAAACGAAATAGATGAGAGAACACAAAGTGACAAAGTTGTAACGTGCTGAGAAGTCAAGGGAATCACGGTTGAAGGATTTATGTTCACCATGTTGATGATTTTTTTCCCTACATTGCACTGTTTTTTAACCATTTACTTTGAGTTACTGGTTAATAGTGTATTTCAAGATGATCATCATGTTAAGGACCATGATTATTGGCAAACAAAAGGTATCAACAGTTTAGGGACTGGGTTAATTAACATAATAAGGAGCTAACATTTTTCCCAATCTGGTTCCGCCTCAAGATAACATCAAACTGGGAATATGTTTCTTTAGTTTACCTTTAGCTTTTTCAGGTAACCTTCTAATTCACGGTAAAAGCATACTAACAGGCAGTTTGTGTACCAATTAATTTAATCAAATGATAATGAGTGTTCTTTTTCTTCTTTCATTGTCTCACCGATTTCAGGTTTATATCGAATCAATCAATTTTGGCTTCCATTTGAAACTGGCGCTCTGGATTGGGTTAAATTTTTTGCTTCTCATTGGGTTCAAAGGAAACAATTGGAATTCTCAAATGGCTTCACTAATTTGATCAGGAAAAATAATCAGGAAAGGGTTCGCCAGTTTTTCAAATGACAACTGAAAATAATTGAAACAATCAACAATACCATGGAAATAGCGTGAGGTTCAACTCACAGAACATGAGATAAATAACAGTTAATGAACAGTTGATATGAAATTGGTGAAGTCAATAAATCATTCAGTGGTAAATTTCTGGTTGATTACCATCTTTAACATACCCTGTTTTCAATAATTTAAAAGTTATAAATGGATAGATTAATATGAGAACCAGCAAACAAATCAATGACAATCAAATGAACAACGATACAAAAGCTTCAGCCAAGGAGAGAAAGAAAAAAAGACAATCTTAACCTTTATATAATAATTAGCTGCTGATTATAATGCTGTGTAAGCATTTTTTCAAGGTAATATTAACTGTTGCCAAGTTATTCAAATTTACTTGACTTCATTTACTGTTACAATTTCCTGTCCTGTTGACAAGCTATTAAAGTGACAAGGAAAGCCTTAGAACAGGGAAGCCTTTAGAAGCAATACGAACTTATGAGATCAATACATTGACGATACAATTAACTTTTAACCGGCAATAATTAAGTCAATTGTTCATCTTTTCTGTGAGAGAGAAACTCGTATTGACAGTAATTAATCATTAGAAATGTGATTGTTTTTCCTTCATTAAACTTGTTAAGTTTATTTGCCGATGATTTACCTGGTTACCTAGGATTTCTCTGATTAATAATGACGCTAATTACAGTCAATGGGAAATTAATTCATCTTAACAAACAAATGAAGCTAGATGTAGAGGCAATTTGTTGATTAATATTAATCTGGTCATTAAAGTGATAATTTAGCTATTTTCTTAAGGATGTTAATAGTTATTGATTGAGTTTTCAATTCAATTTTCTTTCATTTCCTCTCTATTATAAGTAAAATTGTAAATTGAATGGATTAAAAAAATACAAAATTACATCTGTATTAATTTTAAACCATTATAATAATACAATACTGGATTGACCAAATATTTGCTCCAATAATCATAAAACATATAAAAATGAGGACAATATTATTAATAATCATTTCATTATTTTCTATCCTATAGATTCAAGCTTGCTGAACATCTTGATATTTTCCTGCTGATATTTCGCCCAAGAAGATCACTGAGAGGAACATCTTCTGGATTAGTTTCCGTTTCACAAAGGCTTCCATGAGTGAAATCGTCTTCACCTTCACCAGACAATACCCAATAGAGGTTATCTTGAAAGAATTCAATTCTTTCTGGAGGATCGAAAACAGGTTGAACCAATAAAAGGCCAGTTAGTAAACCAGTAATCACAGCGGTTGCCCAGATAAAAAATAGACCAAAAAGTTGATATAAGGCCTGACTACGAGCAGAACGACCTAACCCAGGATTAACTCGATGTAAAATTACTTGAATCTCTTCAAGATCTTTTGAATTTTTGGGTGGAGCTCGAGCAGGAAGCAATTCGTACAGTGCTAAGCCAAATGAATTTTCATCAGCTAAATAGGCAAAACCACTGGAGGCTAATCCTGAAATGAATGCTGGAATACCGTAAGCAGCATGCATTGAAAGAGTATCATGGATGCGTAAACGATGAAGTAAATAGGGATTTATATATATATGAGCTGCAATTGATAAACCACCAATAAACATGCCAGAGACAAACACAGTGTAAGGATATAGCATGTAATGGCCTACAATAGATACAACTACACCCCCAGCTGCCGAACCAATGCGTATATGGCGAACTGAGAAACGATCATTTGAATCAAGAAGTGAGGAAACCGCGAAAGCTGATAAACATGAGGCTGTTACAGATATCCAAGAGTTGACAGCAAAGCGATGTTTCTTATCACCAAGTGAATAGGAGCTGGTAACTGTTGGAAATGTGAGATAAGTAAATATGGTTCCTAAAAGGATTGACAGTTCCCGGTCAGAATCATAATGTTGAGTTTTTCTTCGAGTTGCCTGAGTGAATCTACAAATTATTGCAGAAACACCTAAACCAAAGTAGACTGAGAATACATAGATAACTAATCCACCGGATTCGTCTGCAACTTGCCATAAAGATAAGATGTAATCAATTAAAGATATAATTGGAACCTCGAAAACAGCCAATATTAAACATTGTAAAGGACTAACTTTACCCTGAAGACTTCCCAGTGATAAAGTAACACCTAAACCATAATGAGCTGAGCGGAGGATTGAGTTGATTCCGAGAGTTATTTGGATTGATCGTCGTGCTTTAGATGGCTTCACAGATGAATTTGAATCAAATGGAAGTGAAGAGTGAGATTTTGGGAAATATGTTTGGCTTAGAGGAGCTTTGTGTTTGTAAGGCGATGATAAAATGGATGATAGTGAAGAAGAAGAGGAATTATCTATGGATCCATCAATCGATGATGGAGATGATAAAGATGGTGATGTAGATGAAACTGGTGAAGTTGCTGGAGCTGGTGATGAAGAAAAAAGGAATGAGAATGTTGAAAAAGAAATAGACGAAGATGATGATCCAGATGTAGATGACTGTAATTTAGAAGGTGAATCTTCCCAAATTGATGTTATTAAATGAGGCCAAAGTAAGGCCCATGAAGAGGCAAAGGTAAATGTCAATAGATTGAAGCCTAGACTTGATAACATTGTGGTTGATGAACTTGTCGATGAAAGGCCTAAACCAATTAAAGATAACACCATGTGATCTTGGAGATGAGGCAAGTATCTTTGAATTGGATTATTTTGCGGATCAAGGCCACCAAAAGCTGGAGAAACGGAGTTTAACCGATTAGATGATTCGGCTGTTTCATCGTAAACACTGAACAATGTTAAAAATATGCTGACAATCGTTTGAAACAGTATTATTGTAAAACATAGTTTACCCCGTTTCCACATTACACTATTAGCCTCTGTCCGGCTTCTGATCATCAGTCCATTATTATCCATGGTAAATTACAATTAATGATTAAACATTCCAATCAACCATCAAATCGTACATTCAAAGTCCAACATGTTTATGTTTTTTTTCAGATTTACCATAATTACAATCAAATTTATACCAGCAAACTCAACTTGAAAATGGTTTGCAAAGATGATCCATTGTAAGATAGGTTAACGTCAAAATTAACAACCGGATACATTAATCTCTGAGTAAAATGCCAATTATAATTACTAATTGCATTATTGAAACATTAGCTATTAAGACTTAATTGTCTGCTTTAAAAACTGAATAATCAATTAAGCGATTTGAATAGTCAATCATTTTAAACCTTTCTTTTCCTTTTAACCCAACATTTATTTAGAGGTAAAATTGATTATTCAAACGGTATTTTGAAAATGATCTAAAACCTTTGATTGTCGATTTTAAACCTTTAATAGGATCAACGTTTAAATGTTTAATGTACATGTTCATTGTTGAACTCTGATAGCTCATGATAATATTAAATGTAAGTTGAAAAAGGTTGATAAACTATTGATTTTCACTGATATTCATTTGAACTGAACCATATTTATAAATAATCTTATCAAAGCTTTAAGAAGCAAACATTTGTCAAGTTAAGGAAATTTCAGGCTTTACTTCAACTAAAGTAACATAAGTCAATCAAATAATCAATACTTTGTATTTACTTGAATAACTAAACATAAAAGGCTGATGAAAATCAATTTTAGCCAAAAATTGAATTAATAAATCTCAACCATTTACAATTTTGATTGCACACCAAGATTAAACCAGAGCCATTAAGACAGTCCCAATTGTTGAAAAAATATTCAAATATTCAAGTGAATCTTGAACCCAATTATAACCCCAATGAACTAATTAACACATCAAATTGTAATCTTTATAAACTTGAGTGTTAATACAATTATACTCTGATTATGGAAGAGAGTGAGAATCAGTGTTAAAAGATGTTGAGTATATATTCAATAATCATTGTGATAATAAATGATCAGCACTTTCAAGACATTCACATTATTCCGCTCAGTTTATCAGTCATTTCATGGGAATTATCATTTCTGTATATTAGACTCATTCCAGGTTAATGTCTCATTGAACCATCATTAAATGACGATGAGCTTTGAAGGGTTTATCATCAAAATCAACAACAATCGATAATTATATTGAACCTAACATTTCAACAGTACAAGGATCAACCAAAATCAACTCAACTTAAAGGATGAAAACAAAAAGGAATAACATTTTGAAGAAAAATTTTTCCAATCAAGTTTTTAACATGAGCTGAAGTGTTAGGTTTGGTTGAAATTATATTCATCCTTGGCCTAATTTGTATTCAATAATTTGGTAAATTAGTTGGTGAAAAAAGGCACAAATAAACAGAAGAGAAAAAAAAAATTGCTATTGGATTGATGAAATATAATAATGATGATTATCATGTTTGATGGTTAAAAGGGTGAAAAGCAAAAGCAGTTAACCAGGTTAGGTTTTGCTTCATTTGTTATCAGTTTCTGGTTAAGAGACTTGAACATAAAAAGGGATAAAAATTTGATGGTAACCATGAAATGTTTAAAGACACTTGATAATCAAGTTGATCATAATGTTGCCTACAAAATCAACAATGTTGAAGCCGAGTGTATTGACTTGTAAAGTCAACATGATTTAATGTTAAACAACATTTAATTTACAAGGAGATAACTGGATGAACGCAACACGAAAAATGTTTACGATCAGGTTATTAATGTTGATGACTATAAATGATGCTTAAATGAACAAAACAATTTAATTCCTGTAAGCTTTTATCTTTCTATATTATCTAGTTTAAAAGCTATATTGATTAGGTAAAGTATAATCATGTCCATAGTAACTGGAAAATCAATGAAAAGATATGTAAAAACTGACCCTGATAATGATGATGAAGGGAAGAAAAATGGTTCATCTTTTTGGTCATTTCAATGTAACCAAAAGGTTTTTAATGTAAAAAAATAATCTCATTGAAAGATAATACAAGAGTAATTTTTTTTAATAACTGTCATTGTCAAAATTGAGATCAAACAGATTGAGATTGAATCGTTTTATGTTAATCAAGTAAACGATTTAATATTAAATTTAGTTTGTAGATCATTATGGATGATGATGATGATGGAGTTTATGATGTTGATGAAAAAAAAGGTAATCTTCATGTCCATTTTGAGTAAATACATTGAAGACATTATTGTATGTTTGATCCTAATCATTAATGAGTTGACGCAAAACAAATACAGACGAAGCTAATCACGGTATGAAAACTTCCGCAATTAAAATTGTCGTCCTTTTTTTTACCGCTGTAATAGTCAATATAATGATGAACAAACCATAATTTAACTCAATTGTTACCGTTACTGGCACGCGATTTTTGTCTTTCATTTTTTCTCTCTTCACCATCATTATCATGATTGCTATTTTTAATCAACTCCTACAGTACTTGATCTATTTGCCTTTTGTTGACATCATTTTTCATTAACGTTCCATAAACTGTATCTAAATTGAAACGTTGATTAACTGATTGTCATCAAAGTGTTAAAATAAGAAGAGAAAAAAGGACAAAAATTCTGACCTGTCGATGTCCCTACAATCAACCTTTTATGAATCCTAAAATTGTCAACATGAAACAGTAATTTTCAACATAAACACGAGCATCATGAAACTCATCTCAACAAAACCAATTGAAAGAGTAAATAAGAAGTTATCCTGAAAAAAAGGCAATAAAATGAAAGGAAAAAAAGGCTCAATCAATAGCAATTGTTTGATTGCAATTGATGGTAAAACAAGTTTTTTTAATGAATATGAAAAAAATGTCGATTCACGTCAAACGATTTACAATTGATTAATCAATCTTTTTAGCAACAATTAGTGGCTACAATATTTAATGCAACCAATTGGTAAATTGGTCTATTGATATTAATAGATTACTATGTGATAAATAAGAGGTAAAATTGTATCAATCAAAATGAAAAGATGTATTAATTGTAAAAAAAGTGGAAAAAAGTGACTTTCAAAGTTTGTTATTTTACTATTCAATTACATCGTTTTTTTTCGTAACTACTCATCATTATCAACAGAAACACAATAACAATTGCAAATCATGAATGCATTATTTTCATTTTGATTGTAACAGTGAAATTGTTATCATCATCATAATAAACCAATGTAATCCAGGTAAACCCGGAACCAGAAAAGGTGACTGACTGTTAAGATTATAACTTGTTTAACAGGTTAGTTAAACACAAATAACGGGCCTTTTAAGTACCATAACAGGGCCATTCGGCCAATGGGCAGCACCAACAGGTAGCACAACACAAAAAGAGACACAATTTTTTTACGTTAAAGAAGGAAAAGTAAGAAGAGAAAGAGAAAAATGAAACATCAACTTTTTTTCAGGTAAGATTGTCTGGTTTTAAGATTAAAACTGGAAAAGCAGATTTCTGCTTTGACCACAATTGAAAAGGTCAGAGACACTTGAGTTCACCTATTTAACACACATTGCATTCATTGAGAAAATATTTTCACATAAATTCTTGAGTTAGATTGTCAATTGAGATTTCAAGCTGTTATCAACCGGTGACAAATTGTGACCATCAGTAAACAAAATAGCTTGAAAGATAAAATTGTAATTTGAGCATTTAAAGGTCAATCAGATTGGTTATCAAGTACAAAATTGATAGACAATTTGATCCTTAATAAACATTGAAATTTCCGGTAATTGTAATAAAAGTAAAGTGATGATATTAATGAAATTGCTGAAAACACTTTTTTTAATGTTACCCGTTTATCAATTAAGGGTCGGTCTGGAGTAGCTTTCTGTTTATCTAATTTGAATATTTTCAGCTGTTGGTCAAAACAGTTTCACCGGACGTTTAGATAAATATTTATCTTTGAATATATTGTTGAAGATTTTCTTATCTATTTCAATTAATAATGAGATTAATTCATTTGAATGTTAATTAAACTATTACTGGGCCTAAACATGAGAATGTGTTGAAAGCATTTAATTTGGGTTTGATTGAAAAAGATTGAAAATTTACATTAAAAGCTAATTACAATTTTATAATTAGTATAACACGTTAACTGTAAAGTACAATATTTGGGTTTTGCTTTTAACCAGTTTTAGCATTTAATTGATTTTCATATTTAAATTAATTAAAATTGTCCAATTTTCTTTGATTGTTCACTTTTACCTTTGAGAAAATTGAAAAAATTAAATTTTAAAAGGTCAAGTTTGACCAAATAGGAGCAAGAAAAAAAGCCAAATGTAAATACAAATTTACAAGGTTTTTCATTTTCTGGCTAAAACACTGATTTTGCCCACTTTTTCACCTTAAAACTTTAAATTGCTTCCTGTTGACCCTCAAAAAGTCAAGGTTTGTTTACCTTGTCAACAGCAATTAAACAAATGGTGATCCAATCTGATTGTCAATAGATTAGATTGGCAAGATTAATCTTGATAAGGTTAAAAATAGCATTTGCAGATTTCAAATTGTGATCATTGTTTTGCTTCATGATTGAGCGTTAAAATTAATTCAGTTAACTTTATCGATTATTATAATTATCAAGTTGATTGGCTTTGTGTTTCATTGTTGCCTTTCCGTGTTTACAATACGATTAATATTAATAAGCTAATTGTTGATCAACATGTTCATTGGTAGTCAGATCAAGAGGAAGGTAAGACAATTGATAACAATAGGAGTTGATTATTCAATTGATCGGTCGATAACCTTTCAATCATCATTTTACAGTAACAAAAAAATTGATTCACTATTTTCATTTTGTTTTAACAATTAAAAATTATATCGAAATCAACTGTCATAATCTGTGTGATAAATGTATTCACATTGAAACATTTATTTCCCTTGTTTAATTTGCTTATTTTTACTGCTTAGACCAATTAAAGAGAGTTGATTAGAGCAATTAGGACTAATTTAGTTGACAATTTACAGGCTTGATTGCTAAACCTGTCATGAGTGTTGATTTTATGACAAGGAAAAGGTTTAGTTTTTTTTTGTGGAAAAAGGCAAAAACAAAACAAAAATGAATGAATTATTAAACAATGATCGCAATTACTGGAGTAGACACATTTGGTTATTACGCCAAAAAATGAATGGTTCACAGATAATCAATAGATTTATGATTTGTGATTTGCTTTTTTGAGGAAAGAGTTTTTCAGTTTTTGGATTCTGGTTGATATATTGAGTTGCTGTTTCAACTGAAAATGTGAGTTACCAGTTTTTAGGCTAAAATTGCTATTAGAGCTGATAATCGATCGAGGTAAATTCATCTGATGAAGGTGAGTAAGGGTGGATCCATGAATAGAAGATTTCAGAACAAAGGTAGTTGATGAGGTTTAAGGAGATGAAAACAAGCAAAAATTTCAGGTCAAGTTTGGAGTGTAAATGCTTTTTTTAGCTCATAGAATTGGATCTTTCAAGGAAAAAAAGAAACATGATGATGATGAGTGCGAAACCTTGATTTTCATTCAATCTAAAAATAAATAGGAAACAGCGAAAGACTTGCGAGATGCTTTAATAATGGAAGAAGTGTTTTTACTAGAAAAAAAATCTTAATCATAATCATCTAATAATTATGTTCATTAAAGTCATCTGATTGGCAGTGACTTTCCACGGATTATTCAACTGTTTACATCGTGCAAGTTAACCATCAATTTTAAACAAGACATAGTAAGATATTCACAAAGAAAGTGTCAATTTTCAGCTCAAATTGTACAAGGTAAAGATGGATGAGTTTATTTTTAATTTCAAACCAGCATTGGCTAATTTTTGCTGCCAATTTAATGGTAAATCGATGATGAAAAGTGAGAAAAGGTTTTAACCATAATTTTTTTCGGTAACTTTAATATTGTCAATAATCAATGAAATGTCAAAAATAATCAAATGATTGATTCGAGATGAAAATTTTTACTGTAATTTTGGTCTATTGAAATGGTCAGTTGATGGTCATTAAAGATATAAATCTTTTGGTTTTTTGAATTATTGAAATAGACAATGGAATTGTTAAATATATTAAATAACAAGATTTTACTTACAAGCATTTTAGTCCAAAAGGGCCAATCAAGAAGTCCATATTTGGCTTCAAACGTTGCTCTTTCAATTAGCACATAAATTGACCAGAAAACGCAAAACATTGAAATAAGGTTAAACAGTAAATTATATAACAGTTTACGTCGCTCACTGTTGGACATTTCAAGTCGTTCCCACTGATAAAATCCCCGTTGATTGAAACAAAAAAAGAAACGGATCAATTATTTATTGTTGTAGGGTAATTTGCATAAATTGGGTAAAATATGAAATGAGGAATGATAAACAATCAAACTGTTTAAGTGTTTAGTTGGAAGCAAGGCTGAAATCAATTTGTGAAAGATCTCATCTTTTAAAATCTCATTTATATTTGATTGGCCATTAATTGAAAGTAATGGGAATGATCAGAATTAGATTTATTTTCAATGTTTACAGTTGACATGAATGGATTGCACCTTAAGCTATTCAATTGCTGTTAAATCAAAGCTTTATGGTTTTGTCGGATTGCTGATTGAGTAGGAATACATAAAGATTTACAAAAATTGCAAAATGCTCAACTTACCTTGTAAAGTGGCTTAAATTTTACAGACATTTTGAAATGATATTTACAAAGTTCACAGTATTTATTGTTTGAAGATCGTATCCATTGTTGGAGACAATAATGATGAACATATTTTAATGAACCCGAACAGCAACAAGGTGTAATTAAGCTCAATTCAGAGATTGCATTATCAGATGAAGATGAAGTAGATGAAGTTGAAAGGGAGAAAGGTGAAGATGATGATGAATTAATCGTTAATTTGGTTTGTCCGTTAAAGAAGGAATCTGTATCATTATCACCACTGTGACAAATCCGACAAATGGGAACATCGAGTTGCAAGTTATTTACTGAAAGCTTATCCATCAACAACAAAAATGAATCAATCAATATAAGATATCAACAAAGAAAATAATACACAAATAGAAAATAGCAAAAAAAAAGATTTGTGTATCAAAAATATATAGCAATAACATTAAACACTGAACCGTACATCTAAAAGTAATCTGTCTAATGTGAGTGAACCAAAAAATAAATTTGAAAGAAACATAGCTGCATCTCCCGAATGTGAGTTCACCACTTGTAAGAGAGAGGAAAAG
Source organism: Tetranychus truncatus (assembly GCA_028476895.1). Taxonomy (NCBI): domain Eukaryota; kingdom Metazoa; phylum Arthropoda; class Arachnida; order Trombidiformes; family Tetranychidae; genus Tetranychus; species Tetranychus truncatus. The sequence goes on from CM052061.1 coordinate 10,546,822, forward strand.
AAAGAGCAAAAGATTTTTATTTTTATCCATTTCTTTCACCAACATCGTCAGATGGAGCTACTCAATTAGCTTCTCAGTTACCATGAATACTGGTTACAGTTAACCAGTAACTATAGCAACATATTGACGGTTTATCGCCGCCAAATTTGAAAAACGAAAACTCCAGTTTTCCATTTTGTCGTTTCTAGTGCCATCTACTACTTGAAAAAGAAACTGTTTTAACATTAAAATTACGATTACTGACGATAATCAGAAACGCTTATTATTTATGACTCAGTATTAGCTTTTCATTTGAGTTTCATGCAGCACTTGGGATTTAATGGATACAAAGTACTTTTGACAATTTTATAATCGGACTATCAATTGATGTACATCTGTCTTTTAGATTAGGACAACTCTTGATTAGCTCAACCACTAGTATTTAACGGGAAGCTCAATGTCTTGATCCTGTCTGGTGGTGTTTTGACTGATAGCCTTGTCATTTAACACCTGAATTTCTGGTTCATATTTTAATATGTAGTCTAGTGATTATTTAATGATACACAGTCAGTTGACATGATTGTGATAAATTGGATGCAATACCATCTGGAATAATTTGAGTTAATCCATTTCAATGATTAATCTTGTCTCTAGACAAAATTAATGATTTATTTTAAAAAGACATGAGACCGCTAGATGGCTGGACTGAATACAATCATGACATTAAAGATTCAAATGATGAGATGAAAGTGAATGAAAACATCGATAATTATCGATACATGATGTCAAATTTCGCGTAGACTAAGATGGGTGGGTTATATATCGATACATGTTCATTCAGAAAGTATCGATAACTCGAGTCTCGAGAAACTCAAAGTTGGATAAAAAGCGCCATCTCTTGTCGATAATTTGCATAACCATCATGAGCTCATTAAAAAGCTATGAACAATGTTCAGTGAACATTGAAAGAAACAAGAAATTGAATTCGCCTCTTCCTACTTTGATATCCTAATTTTTCACGCCCTCTCTCGGTAATTGGCTCTATGCAGTAACTTTGTGGTTAGACTGTACGAGTTGTAAAATACCTGGGAAACTAGTGCTTCCCCTCTTACCTACTGTACTTTCACTGATAAATTAATGATCAGTTTTTGCTTTCGAGTTAGATTGTTTTATGTAAATAGATAATCGACCATCCAGGTCAATTGTGTTGAAAGACTGTAGTGTGCAGTCCTTTAGTCCCTTTAGTCAATTACAAAGATAACTAACCAATCGACACAACTTATTACTCTTCAATGAACTCTACCTTTTGGTGAATCTTAAACCCAAAAATATAAATGAACTAAACTGCCATCTAGCGTCTGGTAAATGACTTCCTTTTCATTTTAAAATCAGTCAGTTTTCAGAATCGATAACATGCGATTTTGCACTTGTATTGATTATGGAATTTTCATGAAATCTATTCACCAAACATTCTGTTTGATTTGTGAAATTTTGCTGTGCTACCAGCTAAGGTAAGACCGATAAAGTTTGTCACCAATCTGATTTTAGACACTGTACGATAATTGGCCAAGCATACTGGCACCATTGTTTCACTAGACTTTTTTTTGTTGGATATTCATCCAGGCTGTATTTTGATTTTGTGATCACCAAAAACTTATTAAGAATGAATTGTTACTGGTAAAAACAATAATTTGAAATACAAAGCGAAATTTATTTGGTGACAAACTTTATTGGTCATACCTTATAGTAATTAAAAGTAATTGGGTTTCACCTCGAAACTAGACGGTTTTCCAGTCAAAATTGCACCAGAATTCCACGTAAAAGATTTATCTGATGAATCGGTGAAATAAAGTTAATCAGTGGTTGGACAACTGAATACGTTGAATGTTAAATTGACAAAACTCGAGTTATCATCCATTAGAGGGACTTTGCTGGGAGTGAAATTGCTTGGGAGGTGAAAATTTGTATTCCACTACAATAGCTGATAATTAAGGTAAATTGGTTGAAAATGAGTATTAAATTGAAGGTTAAATGTTTAATTGCGATAATTGAATAAATAGTATATAATACATCAGAGTCAGATGTTGGTTAAGTTGAGTGAAAAGAAACGGGATTGAGTTAGGTGCAAGAAAGTGAACAATAAGGTGTCTTTTTGTCTGGTTTATGGGCATAATTTTCAACCCAAATATGAAGATGATGATGAAAGGTGATAATGAGGATGAAACAAGATGAAGATGATAATGATGGTGATAATGGTGGTGATGAAGGAGAATCATGATGATGATGATCATGAAGATGGTGATAATACAGAGAGAAAGAGAGCAAAGAGAGAGAGGGAAAGCGGGAGATTACAAGAGAGAAAGAGAGCAAAATAGATGTAAAAGGTTTGAAATCTGGAAAATGAAGCAGAAAATTAAATGAATCATCAGCAAAATGATGATCCAAACTGACATCAATAATTAAAGGGTGTAACACTTTGCAACTGGAACAAGAGAAGAAACAAAAAAAGAAAAGAAATTATTATTAGACAAGATTATCTCATCATGGATTACCTGAATTTAGAGTAAAAATCTGAAGATGTGAAGAGTTAACATAAGCTTCAATTGTCAGTAGATTTTGGGTTAAACTGGACAAAGAAAAGAGTTTAATCTTTGTCAAGATTATCCTGGTTACTTGCTACTTTGAGCAGGTTCAAGTGAGTTACACCCTTAAGGTAGGTCAAGATGAGACCGGAAAATAGTCTAAGAGCTAACATTTCACCCTCTTAAGTCAACCTTTTCTTCATCATAATCTTCACCTTCACCAGTTTCATCTTCATTTTCATTTGCATTTTCATCATTTTAATCTTCATCAACTCCACTTGAATCATCATCAACTCTTCAACAAAAGTAGCATTGAAAGCAAATAACCAATGACCAAAGAGTAGAAAAATTTTAATCTTCAATTTATGTTTTCATGTAAATTTAGTTTTCAAATTAAACCCTTTGACTTGATTCAATTAGGAACTTTTGTCCTCTCAAATGCTATTTATTTATCTCTTTATTACTCTTTGGTCAGTGATAGTTTAAGGCAAGAAAATCCTAACAACAATTAGGTTTCTCAATCATTACTATTGGACTTCATGATGATGACAATTTGAGGATGAATGCATTTGATATTCAACATTCATTTTAATCATTAATTTCTGTCTCTGTTTTTGTCTCAACCATTTTATGCTCTTTGTTTTCGTCCTTTTTATAGTCGACCAATAAACTCGACTCGTAATTTTAATTTGATGAACAAAACACAGCACAACTAAAAGGTTGATTAGTTGATTAATTTTAGTCTTTCATTTACTATCAAAAATTTCGTTTCATCCTGTTTTTTGATATTTCAATTTTCACTTTTCTGTAAATCTATTGGGATTCATGGTTAGCTTTATCATGTTCACTTGACATTAGTTTGGATGCAAAAGTAAAAGCAAGACAAAAGGGTTAATAGAGGAGATAATTTTACTCAAGTGATTTCATTGAAACATTTTCATGTTCCAAGACTAACTCAACTTTCCCAACATTATTATCATCATTATCGTCATCATCATCATCATCATCATCACCACCGTCAGAATCATCATCATGAATGGGGATTTGCTTGGGTAAAAAGGGAAAACAAAATAGGAAAAGATCAAGCAATAAGAAGAGAAAAAAAAAACGGGAAAAAAGTAGCTTTTCTTGGAAAAGAGTTAACATCTATTTACTATGCGTTTGGGTTTGATTAGATGTTTAGATAGATAAAACATTCTTGCACATCGGAAATATTGAGTTAATCAATTGCTGGTTAATTGATGATTTGAATTGTTGAACAAGAAGAAAAGTGGCAAAAAAAACAAAAACAATTGACACAAAGAAGCAAAAGAAAAACGGATTTTTCAGGTTTTTTTTGTTTTTAAACGGACATTATTAAAGTTGGATTATTGTTGTTGCTGTTCTTGCTGTTGCTGTTGTTTCGGTTGCTGTTGCTGTGGCTGAGGCTGGGGCTGATCTTTCCGTGGAGGCATCCTTTCATTGATCTTATCCAAACCTTTCGCCTCCTCGAAGCTTGTTATTTTGTGGTTTGGTGAAAATCCAGCCAAAGCTAAGAACAAAAAGAAACAAAAAAAAGATTAATTTCTAGTCTATAAGTGGTACAAAATGAGGGATAAACTGTTTACCATTACGAAGAGACTCTTTGCCCTCTGAGAGAGCCCCAAGAGGCAAAGTTCCCGACGGAGTGAGACCCTTTAGTTGCAGAACACTTTCGGATTCCTCTCGGAGGACTGAAAATACTCGGGCCATTTTACCGATTGCACGTATTTTGTTGCGAATAACCTCTTTTCGAGCCGAGCTTGCCATATTAGCTGAAAGAGGAAAACAATATTTTTTATTAGAAACAGTTGACACATTTTTGATTCTCTAATCAGCTTAATACCTTCATCTGATCCTTCAAAGTTTTCTTCCCCTTCATGCATCAATTCATCATCTGAACAAATATTGAGTACATTGACCAGCATTTCGGTAACCTTTTCACCAACAAAAGGTAACGACCAAGTAAAAACATCCATAAAATTGGGCAACCAATATGGATGAGGTGAACAATTAAACTGCCTAATGTTCATTACATTATTTTCATATTTAAGGACAGCAGCTTTATTATTGTACACATCAAGATAATTTGGTGCACTAAATATTGTTATCAATGATGGGAAACCAGTTACGTTTGATTTACGGTACATCCGGTAACTGTTGAAAATTTCAATTGAAAGTAGAAAAACAAAATAACAATTAGTAAATAACAAAGGAAAAGGCAACAGTTAATTTGAGGACACAAAATTTGACTCAAGTTGAAGTTACCTTCAAGGTAGATTCAATAAGAGAGTTGAACAAGAAAAATACACTAAGTAATAATAAGCAATGTTAATAATAATGGTAATGATTATAATGAAGAGTCTTTCCAATTTAAATATGTAAAGGTTGGAGAAAGGTTATCAAACCAATGTAAATGTGTAAAGATGGTGATAATTTGATTAGTTTTGGGTTTAAATGGTTAGATAATAAATGATCATCTCAAGTGTATGATGGAGTTAACTTGCTTGCCTATTGCCTTGGGTTATTTGTAAATATATTTTTCCTATTTTTACCATTTTTATTGATGTTATCGTCTTTTAATTGTCCTCATTAATGCTTTGTTAAGTAAAACTTTTAGTCAGAATTGAATTAAATAATGAAATGTGTTTCAACTGATTGTAATTAGAATTTGCTTTTTTGAAATGATTTCCAAAAGCTCAAGTGGAAAGTCATTTGATCGGTCAAAACGATGCAAAGTAGCTTTAGCTTTTGCCAGAAAATGTCTTTAACCAGAAAACATTCAAAGACGAGATGATTTCATTTTTCGATGAAAAAATGAAAATTTCATCGGCAGTGCAGAAGCAATCAATACATCATGTTATCAAAATACTTCGAGCAATTTTATTCTGTTAGTATGAAGCTTGCTCAATTGCTCCAACGCATCATCTATTTGATTTAGTTAATGTTAAGAGTTTGAATTCAAACAATCATTTCGCCGGCTCTAGCACTTTTCATGATTTTAAGGTGCGACTGAAATTTTCTTGAAATTAAATTTTAAAATATCACTGACTTACAAACAGATACAATGAAATTAAATTTCAACTAAAATCAACTGTAATGTCAACTCAACAAAGCTTCCTCACAATCAAGCGTCACATCTCTAGAAATTTTTCATCACAAAGCGCTCCTACAACTGCGGTTATCTTCAATCTTGAAACTATCTCAGCAAATCTGAAGATTTCTCCAAATCTAGTGAAAAAATCTCGATGCTAAAATCAACTATGAAATTGGCAGTTTAAAGTTAATTGAAACATTTGATGAGTGAATTTGAGCATTTTATAATTCATTTGAGATTTGATTGAAATCGTAAAACGATATCAATAGATGTAATTAACTTCTATTGTTGATTCAATCACTAAGTAAATTAAATAATCTAGATAATTTGATATCTTTTCAATTAAAGTAGTTGATTTCATCTTCTAGTTTCTAGCTTTTTTACCTTCGATAGCCAAGTTGTCCTAAATTGTTGGATTGAGACAAAAATTACAGTTTAACCCACGCTGTTTATAAAAGCATAGATATATATATAAACATTTAAACAGCTGACTGATGACTGATGACCTAGAAATAGTCACAATTGGATCGATAAAAACTCTTGTTTGGTTATTGTCATGGAAACTTTAAATCATTTATATTGAACAGACTCAAGAGGAACCAGAAGATAAGGTAATCAAGACTATTCAGGAAAGTGGAATGATGATAATGAAGAGAAAAGAGTAAAAAGGTTATGATGATGAAGAGTGAAAGGAGCCCAAAAAAAGAGTGAAAGATCGATGTTTAATCATACAAATTAAGGTCGTTTTCATCTGAATTTTCAGTAAACTAATCAACTAGATGAGTTTGAGTGTAACTGCTTTTTGTGTACTTTTGTTTCACTCATTGTAATATTTAGCTCATCTTCATTTCATCGTTCTTTCATCATTCCCATCATCATTACAATCATCATTAATTGCAACCTTTTCATTTCTCTTTCAACTACTTTACATTTTCTTTCTTTTTCATGCCTAAAGCGATTCAATTTTGTTTCACTGTTTGGTTAAACAATCAACTCAAAAATTAACTATTTTTTTCTCTCAATCAATTAAACATTTAGATTAAACATTGTTAGTTACAATTTATCAGTATTATTCAAATGTACCAAAATAAGTCAAATTAATGATAACCCAATTTGGTTTGATCCAATGAATCAATAAGGGAAAGTCAATTTTAGTTGGTAAATTAACTTTTCACTTTGATCCACAAAATTTCACTGACGAGTCCAAAAAATTGAAACAAACTGTTAATACGATGATAAAGATATAAATAGTATTGTGGTTTCATCAACATTTTATTAAAGCATTACTTGGCTGTGCAAAAAAAGGTTACAATTGCTATTGAAATGGGAAAAAAAGTCGCCAAGGTAAATGATATTCTTGGATGAAAAAAAAGTACATCTGAAGAGACTGGGAAAAAATTTCAAGTTGACAACCCTTTTTTTGCTTTTTTATGCTTTTACAATCAAACCAATAACTGAAACTGACAAGTTTAACTTTAAAAATTTACTTGTAAAATATTATTTCAAACATTTCCCTCTTTCATAACATGATCAAGTTGAGCAATGATAACTTAAAGTCCAGATTTTTTCATTCAATTCACAAGTCAGTGTGAATGAGCAAAGATTGTAATCAATCAATTCCAACATTTTACTTCAAAACTTTTAATTTCACTGTTATGAAACATAATCCAAGTTGAATCATGAAAACTTGAAGTAATGCGAAATCTTAGTTATCAGTAATTTCGAATAATTTGTCTCAATTTTATGAAAAATAGATTCAAATCTCTCCTACGATTCGAATCATAATTTGTTGAATTTGTTTTCGAATTTTGATGAAGAATTGTGAATAAAATTGAAAAAAAAACTGAATTCACAATAAGCAATGAAAGGGAAAATTGTATTCAATTTCCTTCGTTGATTCCAAAGTGAACTTAGCTATTCTCAAAAAGGTTTAAAAGTTATTTTCAAGTGAAAGCAACATGAGCTTTTACTCAATCAATTTGAAATTTTTCAGAGAACCTGAATAATATTTGAGAAAAAAGTGAACTTCGCGTTGAACATTGATTCGAAAATTTGATTGAAAAGTTTGTTAATTTGTTTCATCGTTTGTAGTGATTTTCAATGTCAACAAATTGTGATTATCATGAATGAAAATGAATTTGTTTACTGTTTAATAAAATAAACATAAGAGGCCAATAATGAGGACTTTTTTTTGGTATAAACACAAAATAGGAAAACAAAAATGGGTTAACAATAGAAACATCCGGATATTTTGTTTTCAATCCCTTTTGGGTTTTCAAATGAAGCAACTTTGAGTTTCCGTTGACCGGTCAACCAAAGGAAAGGATAACATTAAAAATGATGTCAACCTTGGGATAAACTGAAAAACGGAACTAGATGATGGAAGAAGATGATAATGGTGAAAGAAGGAAAAGATTGCAAGATTGATTCATTATCAACACAAAGCTATTCAATTTTGATTCATTTGCAATGATCAATGAAAGGACAATCAATTGACCCTTATTATCAATTTCATCAATTTAGATGAACAACAGAAGCAAAAAAAAATGAAACTTTTATCCAATTTAAGGTTATAATGGAAAGGCTAATCTTTACAGTTTCACTCATGGAAATGTAATATTGCATTAGACGTCTTAATGTATTACTTTATCAACAGGTCATTTGATACTTTAATATGAGCTGTTGGTGTTGATGATCATGATTATGGTAATGTTGATACTTTTGTTGCTGTTTGATTAGTTGAAAATAATGATACAAATCAATGAAGGTTAATAATCACCTGGTGTGAGTAAGTCAATATAAGCAACTCAGTTTGACTTTTAGTGTTTGCAAGTGTGCAATATTGATAATGGAAAGGTTTAAATGTGAATTAGGTGAGAATGAAATATTGCTTATTCTTATCATGACGATCAGGATGAAAAAGTAATTTCATGATCAGTTTATTGAATCCATTTACCATCAATAATAGCTAAATTTCAAATTGTTTGATCAATCTGAAAGGCTTTGGGCAAATAAAGGTTGTTGTTTTCAAAGGTAAAAATCTGGACAAATTAAAAGGCAATTTTGGGATGGAAACCAAGAGACGATATTGAAATGATTGATAGGAATCAATAAGGAAAACACCAAGTAGACTGAAATTCCCATAATTAGTGATTGAATGAATAGCTATTTTGATGATGTAAATAATGGTGAGAATTTAGTTGATTTGGAAATTGAAAAGGTTCATTTCTTTGCGGCAAAATAATATTACAATTAAAGTTGACTGAATGGTTGGAGTTTATATCAGTTTAACTGGGAAGTCATTAAGGATGATAGTGTCTAGGATTCAGTCGTCGTTTCTCGTTCATCAGTGATGTTCATCTTAGATTCAACAGATTATTCATTTATTGAACCTTTTTGAATAAAAGTGTAAAGAACATTTCAACTTGTAAATTATACTTGTAAGCTTTTAACTACAAAACAATGGTGAATTAAGCCAATTGCATTGCCAAAATTGCTCAATGCACTAAATTAAATCAAATAAAATAACAACGTGAGCTGAATTTTTGTTCAACTGTAATCGCCAAACTCGAGACAAAAATAACTCCAAATAAGACATTAATCTATGGAAATATTTGCAGAAGAGTTAACTCAATTTGGTGATAAAGTCAAGGCAAAGTGTCATTGTAAAATCAAGTAGAGTCCCTAAGAAATAGTGGCAATGAACAATTCAATTTTTCAGGGAAATTTATTACTTAATCGATAAAAGGAATTTTCAATCTCTAGAAGACACTAATTACTCCATTTTTAGAAACTTTCAACAATCGAACACTTTTCATTAGACCAAGTCCAGAACGACTACTTTTCAGAATTGCAGAGATATTCGTAGCTGGGTTTCCCTCGATATATTCAGATTCAAATATACCATAGACCTTCTCGATAAAGCGAAGCTTTGGACAGATTTGTACAGTTTTCCTCTTCTCTAATCAATCCGATGCCATTTTTCGCAAGCATTGAAAAAGAAAAAATGAGCTTTGTTGCTTAGATGCAAAATTTTTGCCATGGAGTGAAATGACTCTTTTTGGGATCGCATTAGCATTTAAATGGGTAAATAATGAGTTTAATTGTAAATCTGATTACCAATCGTGCAACCACTGACATTGAAAGTGGATATTTGTATGAAAATTGAAATATGATCAAATAAAAGTAGAAGCTCAAATAATTTGAAATGATGTGATAAGAGGTGAGAAAAGGTGAAAAAGAAGGAAACGAATGAAATAAAATGCATGCAAAAGAAAGAATCTTTTGCATGGAAATGAAAGTAAAAGTAAAAGATTTTGGATGAAAAAGAAGGAAAGAGAGAAATAAAGAGATGATGATAATGATGAAGATGATAGGGAAACACTTGAAAAAGTGTAACAACAGAGTAACAGACAATAACTGAAGCATGAAATACCATTCAATGTGTTATCATGAGCCAAGAAAACAATTTTTTGGCACGACGATGATGAGGAGGGAGAAAAGGATGGTGACGATTAATGATCAATGATACCGATTCAATTTAAATTGTCAATGAAAAAGAATCATTTTAATTGTGAATTTTAAAATGATGAGAACCCATGAAGTGACAGTTTTGTTTAGCAAAAAAAAGTCAGTGTTTTAAATTAAATTGTGTAAATGAATGTGAAGCTGAAAGGCAGGATGAAGAATGGTGCAATCAAGATGAAGTGAGTGAAACTAGGAGTGAAGAGTGAAAGCATTTCCGTAATTACACTGTAAATTAAATGTTATTTCCGGTTTTTTTGATGGTTTCATGTACTTCACCCATTTTTGCACACAAGAGCGAGGTGATAATGAGAGTTGAAAAAGTGGCTCAGACAAAAAAGTATGTAATCAAGTGATAAAAATGGATGATCAAGATGAAGATGAAGAGGAATTGCAATTAACTTAAAGTGAATTACAGTAAACTTGTTCAATATGCATTCAAATTTAAAACGATTAACGACTTTTTTCCCTTCAGTTTCTGGCTAATTCTGTATTCAAAGGATTCATCATGATAATCGTCGAAATGAAAATTTGATGAGAAAAAAATGAAAAATTTCATTGATGGACAATCATTGAAATAATATGCTAATTGTTAGGAATCGGGTTGAAAATGGGTTGAAAATGGGTTGAAAATTGGGTTCTAAAAAGGCTTTAGATTGTTAGATAATTGGGTTTAATTAAAAAATGTTGAGTTTCATCAAGTGACGATCATAATGATCATTGAAAGGGTAAACTTGAAACAATGATTAACTAAATTGTAAACTTTTTGGGCAAAAATCGATATTTCAATTAACATAAATTGAAGAATTAAACGGAAAAAAAGTGCTGTTAATTTGATTCAATTAACGTTAATGAAGAATGGATTGATTTTTTTCTTCTCTCTTTTTGCTTTTATTCAACAATTTATTATAATCAAAGGGAAATAATAGAAAAGGTGGAAAGAATGAAAATTAATTGTTAATAATTAATAGTACTACAGATGACGGATGGCAATTACAAGACAGAGACTTGAATAGTGATTAAATGATTAAATCATTGATATAACAAGAAATTTGTGCTCATATTTGCAATTATAATACAATTTGTTTGTATTTTGTTCAACAGCCTTTTCAGATTAAACAGCAACTTGATCAAAAATGGTTTGTCTCAATTTAAAGTGATAATCAGGTTGAAGTTAATAGATATTTATTGAATCATTTATGGTTAACTAAAAGTTACTGGTTTCATGATTATCATGATGCTGATTAAATTGTACAGTAAAAAAAAGTTAACTCTAATAATATTAGAGTTTAAATGTTGGATCCATTTATTTTAAATCAAAGATCATTCAAGTGATTCAAGTAAAGATTTGTCAAAAATGATTTTTACATTTACTTGGACAATAAAGTTGCCTTTTTCAAGTCAAAATCGCAATTGAATTAACATGTTAAATTCAAATTAAATCAAATTAATGTTTACGAAAATATCTCACAGTTGCATCCAATAGAGATTCAGTAATCCAAGAAAATTCAATTTCAAGTCGATCCTTATTGACCATCAAATTTTCATTTCACTTTAACTTTCAAATTTTCATCAAACAAGTTTCAAATTGCAATTGAATGACGAAAAAAAAAATTCAAACTTAATTAGTCAATTTGAATTTGAATTCAATCTAAAAGGTCAACGAAAATACAGAAATTGATTTCACCTGTAATTTAAATTAATTTGAGTTGATATTGAAGCAAACACAAGAACAATGAAAATTCAATTTTCATTTCAACACAAAATGAATTGCAATTTTAAGCTAATTTAAGGTCATTTCAACTCGACTTTAAACTGATTTTTCATTTCCAATGTTGGAAGTGTTTTAAGTCAAATTTTGCATTTTCAGAGTTCAGTTGAAATTGGATAAGCAATTGTTTTGAAATGAATATTTTGTTTTTGATGAAGCCAATTTGAGTCTCCATTGAATGGCCAATTTAGGTATGAATATGAGGAAGCATTTGAGAGGGAAAAACATGAAAGGTGAAAAAATATGTAAATGCGACATTATCACAGCAAATTAAACTATAAACACATTAATATTGTATATAAATGATAATTGAGTTCAACTTTTTTTTTGTTGTTTTTGGGCAAGATTAGTGAGGCACAAATTTGGGTTTTGAAAGCCACAAATGAGAACTGGTTAACGAACAATTTCATGGCTCATGGAATAGCCTTGAAGCTATAAATGAAAGATGATGAGATGATAAGGATGACAAGAGAGACTTTATCTACCTGAGAAAGCTTAAAATGAAACAACAAGCTGGGAGTGAAAAGTAACATGAAAAGCTTGCAAGTATTGATTGAGAGTTTTCACTTTATCTTGTTCAAAAGTTTAACTACAATCACAATTACAGTTGATTATCATATTAATTGGAGGAAAAATAATTTAAAATAATGAGAAAGTTAATACTCCAGCCTCACCTTCAACTCTGTTTTTTTTTTGGGTTAAGACAAAAAGAAGAAAAAATTTGTAAAAAATATGATAATTTCAATAGAAAGCATAATATGGATAAAATTGAAAATATTAATTATAACGCAAAACTGTTTCATGTTTTTTTTATCCATAATCAGTGTTAACACTTTGAATATTAGTAAATATGTTTGCCATTGAGATCAACTTGTTAACATTGATTAACAGGCAATTGTATGGATAAAGATTGAATGTTACAGATTATTGAATAATAATATAATAATGATAATTGTTCATCAGGCTTTGGCTTGATCAGCCTGAAAGTTGCTCATCAAAATGAAAAGCTTCAAGACATCAATATTAAGTGGTTTAAGGCTCTTAATCTTTAATCTGATTTTCTTGCAATTGCTTTTATCTTTTGAGAGAGATTACAGTTTGTTTGTGTTTTTACTTCAATCATCATCATAACAGTAACATGATTGTCATCATCATTACTTTTGGATATCTTCATTGTTGCAATATTTTGGGTTACCATTTCATCACATAGCTGCGAGTTAAGTGGGAATTATGAGAGACTTTTGAACACAAGATTTAGCAGCACATAAAGATATTTTCATTCAACATTCATCTAAAATAACATGTTAATGTTGGTGAAAGTTGATCTCTTAATCGATCATCGATCAGGCAAAGTTATTCAGTCAACTTGGAAACAAAATTTTCCGATTATTGATGAAGTTCATGTTGCACTTTTTTTTTCACTCTGCGCTTTTTCAAAACAAAAGTAGAGACAATTTGATGAAAAACAGTATTTCAAACAATATCAATACTGGTAATGATGATGATGATAATCTTGTTTACTTTCAATGAATCTCAAGTTTAGTGAGGTAAAAGTAATTATTGAGTTGACTTGGGTTGAGAAGAGGAAAGGTATTGCATTAAATAATTGAAAATCATGACAGAGTTTCAATATGGTCTGAATAAGATGAAAAATTGATTAACTTTTATCATTCTCTGGATAATAATTGTAACTGCTTTTGGTATAAAATACACCAGACATGAGCATAAGTTTCGAGTCTTTTTTTTTCTCAGTTGAACAAAAAAAAATGTTAAAACAATGATTGATGATGAAAGTTTATCAAATAAATTTTGCATTCTCAGGTTCATTATATTAACATTTCAGCAGTTGATTAATCAAGACATGGTTATTGTTGGATGCACGAAAATGATAAGAGATTGAATCAAATCTTTTAACGCTATTAAGCATGGTAATAATGAACCACTGTATTCAATGTTTTTTATTATCTTTAAGTTTACTTTAATCACAAAAGAACCACAAACTTGGACTTGTCACAATAATAATGCAAAATAATCACGCTGGATGAACTATACAGTAATAATGATGAACTTGTGTTTGAGTATTTGAATTGAAGTCAAAAGTCTTTTTGTTTTTGGTTAACAATGCAAGGTGACCTGATAATGTCCATTGAAAATTGAATGGGAAAGGTCGACATCAGTATCTTTAGTCAACAAAAACCGTGCGCTTTTACAGGTTTCGAATGTTTCTTTGAGATAAATTGATAATCGATTACAAATGTCAATCAATCAATTTTTATGTTTTAATGATGAAAGTGAATCTTGATGAGAAAATGTTTGACTATTTGAATTGTCGATTTGGAAGAAAATGCTGAAAAAGTAAAGCTCTAAACGTAAAAAATGTCGATTCTTGGGTATTCACAAGATCTATTGGTGAGTTGAATCCAAACTAATTGACAAAGTAAAAATACATTTGTGACTGTATTGAGCAAATGTTGAGTTTAAAATCAATATTTATAGTCAGCCATTTTCACCTGGATAACCTAATAAATCACATGTTTAGGATAAAAAGTCAGGTTGAGTAACACAATGATACCAATCATATCAATCAATTTGATTGTTTCAAGTTTAATCAGTTTGTCACAATGCAAAATAATCCAATGGTATGAGTTGAACTTGGAGTTAGCCTGTAAGGCAGGGAAAAGGCTCATAAACTTTAACCTTATATTTGACAATAATTCATTAGGATTAAATCAATAGCCTAAGGTAAGCTGATGAGACAATGGATCAGTTTTTAGTTTCATTTGATTTATGCCTTGACAAGTGGGACAACTGGTTAAACCTTCTGACCATCGGTTCAGCAAGTTTACGGTTCGAACCTTGCCAAGGCAAATTGGACACTTTAAAAAGTGCATCCAATTGGACTGTTAAAGAGTCCAAATTTTTTTGCCACTCAACGAGAAAGCAAAGGTTTACATTAATGAAAAACATAAATAAATGTTTAAAAACGAAATTTAAACAAATTGAAAAATTGGTAAACATAAAGTTCAATATTTTAAAGCTATCTTGTTGTCTACATTTTAAGGGCAATTAAAGTTTTGAAGAGCAATTTTGGTAGCTAAAGGCTTAAGTGAAACAATACAACCAAATCGTGAAAATGGTAATGGCAAGAATATTATGGGCGAAAGAGCAAGAACGAAATTCTGTCTAAACACTGACAGAAAGAGCATGTCTGATGATGAAAAAAAAGGTAAATATTTAGACTGACATCATCATCTTCAGCATCTTTATCCTTTTTTTTCTTAGACTTTGCTTTCTTTATTTTGGGTAAAAATTTGTCAACCAGAAATTCGTGATGAGAAAGCTTATGGAGTAATCGACCATAGAGGAAGATGACTTGATTTAAGCTCGATTATATCCAAGAGCATAAAGAGGAAGATGAGTAGAAGAGATGAAAAGCATTTCTTTTTATGAAAAAATACCAGAAAAGTCTAGTGCGAGGAGAAAAAAAAAATGTTAAAATTGAAAAAAAACATCACCATTATGAATGGACTGAATGGTAATGAGTTGATGAAAAACATGAACCATGTGATTGTGTTCACTTTTTCTGTTCATCCATAATCATCATATTTATAAACCTTATCATGGTCATTATCATCAGCATCATGGTTGATGGTCGACAATTGTACTAACTGAAAATGATGATCAAGAATTGTTGAACAAAGTATTCAACTGTCAACAAAGTTATGAATAAAAATTGATATGGAAAAAAAAGTAAAAAAAAACATGTCAAACAAGATGAATGAGGATAAAGATAACGATAACTATGATAAAAAGGCAGAAATGTAAAGGTAAAGGTAAATCTTATATTAACCTACAATTATCGATAAAATATATTTCTCACCTTGGATGTTGAGATCGATATCAATGCTGGAAACTCAATATTGCAAGGGGAAAGGAAAAGGTTGTCAAGTGAAAGACAGAAGTTGCGAGATGGAAAAGTCTGTAAACTTTGAAGGATCAAAATTGTTCATTCAATTCAACTTTTTTATTCAATCATAACTTTTCATTTTGCAATTTTTACTTCCATTCACTTTTTATCATCAAAATAATGGCATGAAAAGGGTTTACATTTGATAATTTTGTCTATTAAAAGAAACCAATTTTTACCTTCATCAATGGACTTGTTAACCTCGAGAAGATGATTTGGAAAAAAAAGCATTGAAAAATCATTTGATTAAATTTGAATAAATTACCTTTTCTTTCAGCCATCTTTTTCAACAATTTACAATATTAGGATAATTGGATATAAATTGTAGCTAATGGTTAAACTTGACAAACTTGATTTAAATTGATAAACAAGAGTCAAACTGATTAGTTTAATGGTTGTCGAAGCATCTAATTAAATTGTTATTCAATTAATTGTTTACTTTTCATTTGATTACGAGTTATGAGCTATGGTTAAATTGTAAACATGTTTAGAGTAACAATGATTATCGGCGACATTTACATTTGTTATGTTAACCTGTCAATTAGCTTTTGATGAGGACAAGCAATCTTGCTATCAATTGAAACAATTAGTGAAACATTTTTTTTTCATGCAAACTCATTTGGCTGATCACTTTAAATTATTTATCTGAAAAACCTAAATTGAAACACTTTGACCCATCAAGTTTCATCGTTGTAATAATGGATGAAAAATAATGGATAGACAAACGTAAATGTTTGGTTTTGTTTGAAAAATTGAACCTTTTTTGTTTCCAGATTATTGTATTAGTATTATTAATAATATTATTATGATAGTGAAAGGTTCTGGTAACAATCACATGAACATCTTATAAACTCAACGGACATTTGATTAATGATTTAGTTAATGATGTTTAATAGATTACAAATCATGTTTGTTGTAAAGAGCAATAACCTTTTCCAATTTAACGTTACTTTAATGCAAACAAACAATTGATTAAATAATAAAATAAACCATTGAATAGAGCAAAAACTGAAGCCGTTTTTGTTTAAAAATACAAATTCATGTAAAATGGTCGGTTGTGATTGAAATAAATTATTGCTAATACAAGAAACAATCAAGTGATGAATACGTCTGAGCTTGTAATTTGCTATAAGAAAAGGAAAGTGAAATATTACGGGAAAAAAGTGAATACAAAACCTAATTTAGGACAAAATGAAAGACTATTTATCATCATCAACTTTTCTTCCTAATGTGATTATCATTAATGAGAGAAACTATGAACTTTATGTTGTAAGATAAATTAACTCAAAAGGGTTAAGGATATGGATTAGGTGATGATCAACAGTCGGTGATTAAAATAAAGTACAAGTTGAAAGGAAACAAAAAGGTTGTGTTCAATCAAAAGTTTAATTTGAGATCAATATTTGATATTCAAACTTCGTACTCATTATCGGGTAATTTTACAATACAAGGGAATGGGTAACATTGGGACGAAATGTGAGGCAAAGTCAAAGGTCATTTTGGTCAAAAAACAGGTTTACGGATCACGGATTTGGCTTTAATTGAACTCGATTTATCTAATGATTTGCATTGTGACTAAAATGTTGGAATAAAAGGGTTTAATCAAAATCTCGTTTGAACATTTTTCGCATTGAAACATTTAAGTTTGGGTTTGTGGATCGTATGAACTGGGAGTTTAATACATGTATTTGAATAACTGGTGAAAAACTGGTTTGACTTTAAGTCGAATGGGATGTTAAAAGGTAAAGACTGAAATTTTGATCAACATTTTGATTTACCTTGATTCGCAACCTTTGATAAAATGAGATGTTATGTGATGGCGATGAAGAAGATGAGTGAAATGATAAGAAAATAAGAAATTCCCAGCATGAATTGAGAATTTAGTTGAATCTTGAAATAAAATGATGGAAGGAATAAAATGAGTAAAAGAAAAGAGAAACTTTTGAGAGAAGATGAAAGAGGAAAATATATTGTCAAGAGGAAAAATCAAGATAAGGACAAAGAATGACCGAAAGAAAGTTATCATGAAAAAAATTTTAAATTCCCAAGTCAATAATGATAATATTGTTATATAAGAAATGAGCAAAAAGAGATTTCAAACTAAAACTTAGTTATATCACATTATCATTCTGGTAAAGTAATGTGTATATAAATATATTCAGGGTGACTTCACAAACGGGACAAGATGATGTGCTGAGATTGAAATGCCAAAATGAATCTTGAACAGCAACAATGGTCAACTCAGAGCTGGTATCGATAACCAGAAAAGGTAAACTTGATTCAAAGACAAATTGGTTGGCAATTTTGTTGGCTGAACAAAAAATGATGAACAGTTTTGGAAACAAAATGAAACTAAAGACAAATAAAGGAAAAGTGATTTTACATTTGCTAATTGAACCATTGATTAAATTTAAGTGTAACCTTGCAAATTAGATTACTATTTGGAAACAATTTGCAATGATTTATGTTGATATTAAGAGACTGAATGGCAAAAGCAATATTTGAATCTGTATTATCAAATTATCATTTCAATGAACCAAGTCAATCAACTAAATTGGTTCACTTTATTTTGCACCATTAATATCATTATTTGATATGCACGAGTGACAGATTATTACTATTAATATAAATGTGCCCTTTTCAAACTATTACTGTAATTTAAATTATTGTTCACTTCGCTTATTGTAAATTATTGGTCTTGTTGAGTTCAACTAATTTCACACAATTTCAAGTTAAATCAACGAAAAACAAAACAAAGCAAAGTTCAATTTGGTTTCAATCTCGTCATCAGGGTTAATCTAGTTAAGGGTTTGGTTCTTGAGTTAATCTTTTGTCAAGAAATCAAGTTCTAATGAAAACACGATTTACAGACAGGGTCATTTCATCTGATAATCATTCACGATTCACACCCAGTGGTTACAAAGTTTAGGTGAAGGTAGTCAGTGAAATTGTGTTAAATTGGGTTAACAATAATTCAATTTTATTAGCAATTTTGATTGTCTTTTTTTTTGAGACGATTTGAGCTTGAAATTGTCAAGATGATCATCAACTAGAGATAATGTTAATCCATGGCAATTGATTTTTAAGGATTTATGAGCATCAAAATCAACTGAATGAGATTAAAATTCAAATTGATTTTGAAGTAAACAGAAATGAGAAAATTTGAAATCCCAAAATGCTTGGCAAGTTTAGGTTTTCCTTGTCAACCTTTAGATATCCATTCGAGATTGATTTTCATTCTGGTTCAGATTGATAAATGGATTCGATAAATGATGAACAGTTTTGATTAAAAATTGAGATTTGATCAAAATGAATGAAAATATAAAATACAAATTGAATCGTTTATTTTCCATGAAAAGATGAAACCCAAAATTTCATTTCAATTATTTTTTGATGAACAAGGTCAAAAGTTCATTGTAATATAATTAAATTAGTTTTTTCTTCCCGTTATCTATCTTTTTTAAACAACATTTCCATGAGACTTTTCAAAATGGAGCAATCAAACTTTTAATCTGATTCTGTTTATTAAATTCTCAGTCTATTCAGCTCAATATTTTTGACATTGACTTTGACTCCGAGATTAAAATGTTAACAATAGAACAGAATTTGCAATTTTTAAAACAAAAATTTCAGTCAGTTTAATCGAGTAATTTTTATAAAAAGATCCAGACTCTGGCTCGAAACAATTGAACATTATTTGGAGACTGATTTTTAGTCATTAAGATCGCGACTTTGAACACAGATTTTTCAGTATAAAAACTCGTTTTCAGTGACTTCAATTTTCCTAATACACAGAAATTTCTGTAAATTTACTTGAACGATGAAGATGACGATGAGCTCAGAGGAAAACATTTCATGGAAAAGGTCGATTTTTTCAACTTTTACGTCATGGTGATGATTATGGGTGACGTTGTACTTGTCTTGACGTTACTGACTTGGGATACATTGATCAAGAGTCAAATGTTCAATCAAGAAGTAAACTCAACAAGTTTGGACACTTTGATTTGGTTTAAATTGTTGCGATTAAATTGTCAATAAACTTGATAATCATTGAAGCATTGTCCAGTAAATTGATTTTGCAAGGTTAAATCTGGTTGATAAGAAGCAGTAATAATTTAAAAACATTGGTTTGAGGAAAAAATAAAAAAGCGTAAAATGAATTATTCAAATGAACTTAAATTGGATAAAATTTTATTTCTCTTTTTTTTCATAACCAATGATAATTTTGTTTGTTTAGCAAGAGAAATGAAGTTTTGAGTGAAAATATGCAAGACTGACAAAGAAATAAGATTCAACTTTATCATGCAAAGTATTGATTGAATGGTACATAAATTTCATGGCAATGTTTCAATTTTTTGTTTCTTTCAGTGAAATGATAAAAATTGATAATTTGAGCAAAAGTACACAATGGGAAAACAAAAAGTTACTAAGCCATTAAAATAGCATTTTTTGTGTTCCTGAATAATAAGGTGTGATTTGTAAACTGGTAACAATCAAAGGGAAACAAAAGGTAAAGGTAAAATTGAAAGTTTGTTTTTTTTTTCTTCTTCATTCAACACATTTGCCATCTCAACGCATGATCAACTTGCAATTGAAAGTTTTTCAGGTTAAAATGTTGAGATCGTTTTCCGGATTGAATAACAGGGAGACAGACAAAGCTTGGTAGTTACAGTAGTAGTTGACGATGGCGGTGGTGGCAGTAGAGGAGGAGGAGGAGGATGCAATTGAATAATGTGTGTCAAAAGGATGTTGAGCAGGGAAAATGAAGAGATGAGCATTACTCATGAGGATAGCATAGGGAATGACATTTAACTTGATGGATGCAACCAAGATTCTGATGAAAGTTCAATTCAACTTAAACTGATTATCATTCTCACCATCACTCACTATATTATTATGATAACAAAACAAATAACAATAACAACTTTCCATACAATGGATAATCATTAACATTTGCTTATAATAATATTACATTAATTTTGTTGCCTTGTTTCGATATTTTGGACAAAATCAAAATGTATT
The DNA here is from genome assembly GCA_028476895.1 of Tetranychus truncatus. Taxonomy (NCBI): domain Eukaryota; kingdom Metazoa; phylum Arthropoda; class Arachnida; order Trombidiformes; family Tetranychidae; genus Tetranychus; species Tetranychus truncatus. Next base: position 10,567,782 of record CM052061.1, read on the forward strand.
CTAGTTTCCGAATCCTTTATTTTTATTCAAAGTTGCGGTCATTATGAGATTGAAAATTATTACAAGATTAAAGTAATCTGTGGTTTCAATTATCTTCCACTATAATTGTGACAAGAAATTGATAAGAGTTAAAACTATATTGCTATCATTATCATTATATGGACAGAATTTATTTTGTCTCAATAAATATTTATGCTGAGATTTGATTGAAGCCGCTTTTCTGGGTTAATATGAAGTTATAACCGACTTGAGTCATGTTACTCGGGTTTTACATAATTATTGAGCCATTAAAAAAGGTAAATCTGGTAAACAAAGCAACAAGCATTGTAAACTATTTATAAGTTTGGTTTGGCTTAGCTTTCACTTTCAGTGAATGTTTTTTTTGGGTCACAATGATTGGGAAGTTTAATTCATTAGTCGGGTTATTTTACATAATTATTGTGACATTAGTAAGATTTGAAATTGCTTGGACTAAGAGGTTGTTAATGATGAGTTTCAAATTTAAGTTTACATTTTAAATGTTAGTGAATCTGGTTGAATGTGAGTATCTTAAGTTAATCCTTATTTGCTTGGTTAAACTAATGTTCACTACTGTTATTGTCAGCTTGACCTGATGAGCTTTTACCTATATCAGGTTGTTAGAGTGAAATTTCACATTCTCAAATTAATTGAGTTTGCATGATGATCAGGATGGTTGTGATCATCATCATGATGCTTTGTAAACAAGGATAGCAAATTGGTGAGAGAGAGAGAGAGTTAATTTTGCATTCAAAGCAAAATCTTGAAAAGGAAATTGAAAAAGTAAAAGGATGAGAAATGTTAGCCTGCAAATACAGAAGAAGAAGAGAAAAAAAAAGATTGAACAGAAGGACAGAGAAAAGTTTTACCCTGAAAATAAAATTCAACAGGAAAGATGATGAATGAGAATGAACAAGAGCCATTATTTGACCAACATCAAAAGATAAATATTGTAATATATATTAACATGCACGAAACATGAGATGATGGTGAAAAAATAGACTGAAAATAAATCAACAACAACAAAAAAAACTACAACCAAAGTAACATGAAAAATCTAAATAGTAAAATGTGTAAGCTAAAAACAGTAAAATTGAACATCAACATGATGAAATTGATTTGAAATGAGCAAAGTGAAATTTTCATCATTGCGGGTAAATAAAAATCAATGTAAAATAGCAACAAAAGATAAGCTAAAAATGTAAAGGTAAAAGAAATGGATTTATCTTTTTACATGAGCAACAATGAGCCAACATTTTTCAGGTTCATCATGAGTATAATGATCATTAATAAATGAGTAAAAATTGTAAAAGAAATTATCATGTCAAATGTAATATTTCAATGGGTCAAGTGAACCAGTTTTTTTTTGGGTTTTCATTTTGAAGGTTCATCTTGATATTAAATTATCACGGGTAGAAGGTGAAAGTTGTGGATCAGTTGAAGATGAAGGTAAAAAGGAAAGATGAAAATAAGAGTTACAACAAGTATTATTCAGGTAATAAATTGTTACCCAAAATCATCTTTCATAAGGTTAACGAGCTTATCCTTTTTGCTCAATGTTCATTTCATGAGACTGCGCTTTCAAAATGAAATGATAACAACGATAACAATAACAATAACAATAAAAATAACAACATCAATATCAACAGTAAAAACAGAATATGTGACTCCCTCTCTTCTTCATCTATCTTTTTTATCATCTTCATCATCATCCTGCTCTCTTCTCCTTGTAGTAACCAGTTTATTCAATGAGCCTTCAAGTACACCTTCAAGACCATTTTATCGATTCACCAAAAAAATAAGTTCTTTTTTTCGCTCCTTTCTCGTTGTTGCTTCACCTCACCATAGAGTTTCATTTTTTTTATCATCTTCATCATCATAATCAACAACAGTGGTTGTAGTAACAACATCTTTTTTACGTGAATCTTATAAACAGTTAGATACAGAATCTTCTTCTTCTTCTTCCTCATCTTCATCATCCGAGTTAAGTTCTTCTCATGGTTTATTCTTGTTGCCAAAATCCTTCAAACAGCCATTACATCTTAAGAGTAATCCAAAGAAGGATAAAAGGTTAGCAAGAAGAAGGATGAGAATGAAAAGGAAAATGATGATCATGATGAAAAATGAGTGAGAATGAAAACTCAGAAGGAGGTGATGAAGATGTGTTTTAGTGTTTCTTTTCATCATTTTTTTCTCTCTCTCTCTCTCTCTTCTTTTTCTTCTTTCTTTTCACCATCTTCACCTCATACAGCAAATGAAAAATGATAATAATGAAGATAATGATGATCAAGATAATGAAGATCAAAAATGATAAGGATGCTGATGGAGGAAAACATCCCTTAAGGGTTTTGACTGTGAGTTTTCATGCCTATGAATTTGGATGAATATGATGATTATGAAGAAAATAATAATAATATTTAACCCGAATATGAAAAAAAAGAGATTTTCACAGTCAAATATCATCTTTCTTCTTTTCTATTGAACCATTCATCACTAATATTATTAATATTATTGCTATTATCATCATGATTATTGTTATGATAACTTTATTCGTAAACATTAGATATGATTATCTTTATCATAAAGAATCAAGAAAGTTCATTTTCATTTTTAATGTACTTGCAAGGCTACTAAATGTAAAGAGCAAATGAAATGTTATTGATAAAAGTAGATGGAAATTAATATTCAATAATCAAATTATCCACCAACAATCAAAATTTAAATACAATTAAACCTTATAATTAGATTAAACTGGTAAAAGGGTCTTTTAATTAACAAGCAAATCATGGAAATGAAATTACAATCAAGAGATTTGCAAGGTAATTGAAAAGCTGTCAATTTTCCATTGAAGTGCTTAAAATTTCATTGATTACAATTTACAAAACTATCATTTGAGCAAACAATCGATTGATTAGGCTGAGCAAATGATGTAAATTTTAAGACTTTAATTGCGCTACTTAGCAATTGGTAAATGAGTAAACAGAGACTATTTTAGTCTTTGTGAGGTTGAGTTATACTTTTCAATGTACCAGTTTTCACATTGAAACACATTTAACTTGAGTATATTTTGTGTCCGTAATTAAATTGAAATGAGACTCACCCTGCATCCTGGGCTTCATGGGCTCTAATGATGCTTAATAAATTATTTTGCTGAAGAAAGTCACAACATGCACCGTACGAATAGAAGTACGAGCAACCTCTAACAGAATTATGAGTAAAATGCTCAACACCACTTTTCTCGTTACCAAAATCCTCTAACGGGTCAGACCTGTAGACACAATGAAAACGATTAATCAACTGTTCAATAAAGATGTTTAAAACTGGATCCATGAGATAAAGTGAACCAACCATAAGAGATCACACATTGGCCCAAAAGCGGGTGGCTCTTTAAAACGGTCTAACTTCTTGATATCATCGAGACTATGGATTTCAGGTGATAAACCTAGACGAATGGGAAAACAAAGAAACAGAAGTAAAATGTTAATTTAAAGCAATTAGTTAAGTTGATTAATTGATAACATCAATCAGATTAGAAAGCGAAAAGTGACAATCAGAGAAACTGTAATAGCGGAACTATAAAACTCTAATTCTCGACTGATTAGTCATTGAATCGGTAGACAAAGAGTTGACTGCTTTTTTCATCACACAATTCAACTTTATTAACATCATTATTATTGCTAATTTGTTGGAGATTAAACTTGTCCAGGCACTTTAATGAGCAACTAAAGGATTAAACAGACTTCTTGATTCCATCTTCAATTTTAACTCTGACTTTTAGGTTATAATTTGTATGTTCAATTGAAATTTTATAACATTGTCTGTCTTTCAGGTAATTCACTCAATTATAAATCTTCCTCTGGAATAATCCTTAATCTTCAAATGTAAAACAAATTTTGATATATAAATATTAATACTGGTTCATCAATTTTTCACGATCTTAAAGAGTGGGAATGCTGGAGAAGAGGATTCCTTGCTAATATCATTTGAGATTGGACAAAATTAAATCTACTGGCTTCAACAAAATGGACAATTGAGATGAAAAGTCGTAAAGTCTGTCAATCTGAAGCGTCAAATAAGTCTTGTCAATCCTTTTTTGTTTGTCAATCCGTGAGTTTTTTGTTTAACTAGAGTTGATCCACGATGATAGCTTGTTGTTGATGGATAATGTTGAGCTTTGGTTATTGTTTCAACACATAAATCTATTAGCCTAAAATCATTTTTAATGGTTCCACTGTGATTACTTAAACTTTCAGGATTTCAGCTTGGATTCAATTATTATCTTAAAGATGTTTGATCAACATTTGAAGGAAATCAGACAGACTTAACCACCGGATTAACTGGTTAGGCCTGCTTTAAAGCTACAGTGATAACTGTAAATACAGCAATTAACTTTGATCGTTAGGGCAAGTGAGAGTCAATTTACCTCCGTGAACACATAAAAATTGACCATTCATAAGAGCAGCCAATGGAAGGCAATCAAATGCGTTCATGCAAGCGTCGTACACTCTTTCAGAGTATTTTATTTTGCCTGTTGGAAGAAGGAAAAAAAGAAATATTAGTTAATTGAAATAATTAATAAAAAATTGTACACAAAAGGAAATGAAAACAGTGGAAATAAAAAAAGGAATACAGTTAATGGAAGCAAAGGGATGAAAGACATTTGATGATAATTTGGTAAAGCAAAATATCAAATGCTAATTGAACTGTTCAATATTTAAAATTAATATACCATTAATTTTAAATTAAATTGATTGCAATAAAAAGAGGGAGAGAGTGTAATAAGAAATAAATTTTCTTGTTATTGATTGATGTGAGTCTCGTAAAGGTGTATTTATTCAATGTTAACCTGATTGAAAGGGAATAAAAATCATAGGTTTATCTAAATTAATTAAATGATTTACAATTAAATGTATAATTATTATTATTATCATGATGATGATGATGAAAATAAATATATTTTTTACTGATTATTTTATAACCCTAAATATATATTAATGATTTCTGTTGAATAAATAAATGCAGTTGTGAGTGAGTATATTTTAGATATACATTTCTATAAGAGTATAAAAAATAAGATTACCTTCATCTTCCTTCTTCGTCTTCTCAGTATCATCTTTTCATCGTCTTTACCTGAGTATCTTTTCATTCAGTTCAACTACTGAATTCTAACCTCGCTTTAGTTATTTTTTGCTAATCTCTGTCTTCAATATAAGTCTATTCATCTGTCTGTGCAGTTCAGTTCTGTTTCCTTCTCAATGACTATTCAATCTTTACGATGATGATGATGGTGATGATGAAAATGATAATGATGACGATGATGATGATGAGAATGATGAGAATGATGATGATGATGATGATGAAGAGAATGATGATGGTTTATTTCCCCTTTCTTTTTTTCTTTTTCTTTTAACATGTATTCTTCTTGATTCATGGTAACCTGATACTCAACATTTCAGTCTTTTCATTATTTTCTGTCTTTTTTTCAACAATTGGGCTTACAGTTGAATGTATTTAAGTTTGATTTTAAAGGTAGTGGTAAAGGGAGGAATGGTGCGAGTGTTTGGTAGAAGGAGAAGGTTGAAGGTGGGAAAAGAAATTAAATTTTACTCACATTCAGTTTTAAAGGTAAAATATTCTGTTAAATGGCGACATTCATGGTTACCTCTCAATAAAAATAGTGTGTTTGGGTAATTAATTTTCAATGCCCATAAATAGAGAACACATTCAATACTGAAATATCCTCTATCAACATAATCACCAAGAAATAAATACTTCGTGGTTGAAGGGGAACCTCCAACTTCAAATAATTTCATTAAATCGTAAAATTGACCATGTATATCACCACATACGGTTGCCGGTGCTTCAATGTTAATCATGGTATCCTCAGCTCGTAATAGTGCGGCACCCTCATTGATTATCCTTAGAGCACAATTTTCATCTATTCTTCCCTCTAGAATGAAATGATTTTTCAACACTTCTGGACGAGGTTTATTAGTCTTTGAATCATAGACTTCTCCAATGGTTAACTTATTTGGTGGTGGTAGAGGTACACTTTTGATCACTCTCTCGGTTGTAGATAACTTGCTGGATGTAGTTGAATGTGATGAATTTGAAGTTGTTGTTACACCACCACCAGAAGACATTTTGGCCTTTGAAGGTTAATTTAAATTCACAATATATATTTTAAATACAGTACTACATCCAGTTATGTTGTACCCAGTTAGGTTGTATTTCAGCAAAAAAGTCCTAGCATAACAAGAGCATGCGCTATACTAAAGATCTGCAGATCTGCAGATCTATGATGCAGTACAGTTGAGTACCTAAAATTGTCCATCGTTTGTTTTGTCATCAGATAAAGCGCGTTATTCAAATACAGGAAAAATCTTGCCTTTAATTGCTCACATTGATTCTAATCAACTGAATTTAGATTCATTTGCTTCGCTTTGATAACAATTTTTAATTTTCATCTATTAAAGAGTCTTTTGGATTAGTCAGGTTAACCTTGACAGTTTAATCATTGATTTTAGTTCAATTTCCGTGAAACTGTCTCCTTGGCCCTTCATTTAATTTAATCTTATTGCACTTATTGTTAGCTTCTTTAAGATCATTTTTAAATTTAATAATGCATTCAATTGAGACGATTTAATTGTGGATTTGATTATTGTTTGGTTCAAATAAAAACTAACTTCAACTCTGGTAGCCAAACTGGTGACATCTATGATTTGAAGACAGCACATGATGCTCATCAGCATTAAAACGTGGATCATTTAGAAGCCGCTTCTCAAGTGATTTGTTTATTAATTGGTTGTTTATCTATTATTTTTAATTATTGTAGTACATCTTTATTTTTAAATTTGTAAACCCTAGCTTCTTATAACTATGGATGATAAGAAGCCATTCATTGCCCCTGAGATCCAGGATAATCCAAAAGGATGGGGACCTAGTTCAATAGCTGAAGCTTACAAAGATATGCCTTACCAGCCCTTCTCTAAATCAGATAGACTTGGAAAGGTATGTTTTCAATTATAATTTTTGTTTAAAAGTCTTTATTGTTTAAATCTTGAATGTTTTCTCGCCTTAGATTGCTGATTGGACTAATCAAACTTATGCTGATAAACGTATGGCTAGTAAATATGCTTCACAATTCGGAATCGGAGCTCAATATGCTTACATTCAAGAGGATGATGAAAGCTCATTCCAGTTGGTTGATGCCGGCAGAGGCACTACTAAAGTTCAAAGAGGTAAACTTAAGATTGGTCAGAGAGTTCGACCTCGAGGAGGTAAAGCTGGACCTGGTGGAATGCAAGTATTATCTAAAGGTCTTAGAGGCACTGGTAGGGGTATGGGTGGTCAAACTAGGGGTAACAAATGGCCTACAAAGAATGCTGGTATGAAGGGTAGATACGATCAAAAAGGTGCTGCTGCTATGAAGAAAAGGGAAGCTTCTGTTGCTATTAAATCTACTTGGAAGATAATTGAAGAAATGGACTTTCCTAGATTAGGAAAACTATCTTTACCTGCGGTTATCGAACCTAAAGATATAAAAATGTGCGGGGCAATGGACTTCTATGATAAAACGTATGATCGAGTAACCTGTAAAAATGAAAAAAGATTAATTAGGGTAAACAGAATCTTCCATAAAGTTACGACAACTGATGATCCAATCATCCGTCAATTATCTAAAACCGAAGGAAATATTTATGCCACTGATGCTATTGTTGCAACATTAATGTGTGCCACTCGCTCTGTCATTTCATGGGATTTACTTGTTCAAAAAGTTGGAGATAAATTATTTTTTGATAAAAGAGATGACCCCGATCTTGATCTGCTTACTGTCAACGAAACAGCTGCTGATCCACCGTATTATGACGAAGATAACAAAAACAGTATCAATTGGCCTAAAAATCTTGCTCTAGAGGCTACTTTCATCAATCATAACTTTTCTCAGCAAGTTCTTAAACAAGGAGAAGAACGTTATGAATTTCCTGAGAAAAATCCGTTTATATCCGAAGATGAAGAAATTGAACAAGTAGCCTCTGTTGGTTATCGGTATCGTAAATTTGATCTTGGCGATGGTATTGAACTTATATGTCGATGTGAACATGACGCTGTTTATGGATCTAATAAAAATGAAATTCAATTTATGAACATTAAAGCTCTAAATGAATGGGATTCAAGATTTTCAGGTGGAATCGATTGGCGTCAAAAATTGGATGTCCAAAGAGGAGCTGTTTTAGCCAATGAATTGAAAAATAATTCATGTAAACTTGGAAAATGGACTGTTCAGGCTCTTCTTGCTGGCTCTGACTATCTTAAATTCGGGTATGTAGTAATTTCTTCTAAGGTTTTGTCTATTCTTTGCTTTTAAATTTTTACTAATTTTTAAAATTTATTTCCTTTTCAGTTACGTTTCTCGAGTTCACGCTCGTGATAGTACTAAACATTCAATCCTTGGTACTCAACAGTTTAAGCCAAAAGAATTCGCAGACCAAATTAACTTAAACATGGATAATGCTTGGGGTGTCTTGCGTTATATTATCGATACATGTATGAAGCTACCCGAAGGAAAATACCTTATCCTTAAAGATCCAAACAAGCCGGCTTTACTTTTGTACGATATTCCAAACGATACTTTTGAAACTGATGATGGGGAAAGTGGATCTGGCGATGATGACGACAACGGACTTGACAATTAAATGATCTTCCCCGTTCTAATTTATCATCTTCATTTCCTTTTTGTGTAAAACGATGATAATATAAATTAACAAATTGATTTCTAATCTTAAACGTGTCTTCCGCTTTATCTGTGCTCATGGTATCAGTTTTGAACTTGATATGTTTTTTAAATCAAAGTTTATTCATTTTATTCCTCAGTGAAGCCTGAATTAAAGGTTCATTATTAGTTATAATTAGTAATGATTAAATCAGTAACCCTAGGCTTTTCAACTCCAATCATATGGTTTTAACTAATATAATATAAGTTGTAATAGGTCGTTATAATTATTAATCCTTGTTGCAATTGAAGGTTAACATACTTTTATGTAATGGTCAATATTACATGGTTATGAATCAAATTTAACTTTATTCAATGAGAACCCTCAACTCTTATTACGTCAGATTTGCGCGAGTTGCATTAAATTTCTTATTCAATGAGCTTATAAGACAACAAACAGATCGATAAAGATTTGATTAAAGGAAAGTATCTCTATTTAAAGATTTCACTAGGAAAAAAGTTGAAATCATTCACATGAAGAGTAATAATCAGCTGATCTGGAATTTAATTTACATTATACATTTACATGCATTTCTTCCTTATAAAATTATCACAGCACATGCATCGCCACCCAGTTTATATTTAATGCAAAATAGCCAGACAATCGTAATAACAACGTAAAGAACAACGATTAGATATAAAGAGAGTAAATTAAGTAAAAAATCAATCGATCGATAGATTAACAAAAAAGTAAATAAATTTTAAATTTCAACGAATAATTTTTGTCTATGATTGACCCAGATTTATTGAATATTATACAATGATTATCGGTATTAAAGTTTCAGAATTATTTCCATAGATCGAATGAACCAAACATGATTCCCTAGAATAAGAATCTTTAAAATTCCAATGATTTTGTAACTTGTTTACCCAGAACCCAACTATTTCACTGAATTATCTTAAACATACTAACGTTATTATATTACTAACAATCTTAAGAATAAAAAACAAAGTCAAACGAGTAAACTAACAATGAATTTAAACAGTTATACAATTTAATTGAATGATTTAGTGTTTTCAAGCAACTAAAAGGCTGAAGCTAACAATTAAACGATTTATTTATAATCTCATAAAGTGAGATTTAGATGAAAAAAGATGACAATATGCCATTGTTATTGAATGAAAAGAGTTGCTTTGAAACAATTTGTATCCAAGGGAAACCAAGAAATAAGAATAAGATTTATAAATTGACTTGTTAATCGTCAATGATTAATATAATGGGTTCAATGGACTTCATGGTCAATCATATCAATATGTATTTTTTTGGTCATCTTAACCATTTGACGACGCTAATGATGACAATGAGGACTTTATATCAATCATGTAACACACTCCATTAATATATATTGACATCTTTTTTTCTTCATCTTCCTCTTCATCTTTTCATCTTTTCCCTCTTCATTCATCCATCTTTCTTGTGTAACTGACTAAATCCTTAAAAATATTAATCGATGGGAAAAAAACCCAATAATAGCTGTTACATTCTGAATTATGGGATAACATGTACATTAACATTTATCATCATCAGCAACAATTTTACAATTGTTGGTATTTCTTGCTCTTACATCATGCACAAAGTCAAAGATCAAAAGATGGTGATAACGGTTAAAAAACACCCAAAAAGAGGATTGAATTTAACTTTTTTGATACTTTCATTAGCTGTTGAATGTTGTTACATTTACACTTTTTTACATGTTAATTTATCATCATCAGATTTCAATTACCTTTCAGTGGGAAGAGCGATGAATTTATAGTTATATTTCAAGGAATTAACTTTTTTTCATCATCATAATAATCATCATAACCATAACCATAATTATCAACATAATCACTTTAACCATCAACGGCAACAACATTGACTCCTAACTGTGAGGCGACCCCCGTTTTAACTGATGATGTAAACCAAGTAAACGGAAGCTTTAATGCTTAAATTTAACTCTTTTTCACTATTTTTCAACTCAAATCAGTCAATTTGTTCAATATGAATGGCAACATTTAAAATAAAACCAGATTCGGAGTAAAAAATCTGATTCAGTTTGGTTATGTGTAGTCCCAGGTTTAACAGTGAATCAAGCCCAATTTTGCCCAATCTAAAATTTTATTTCCCAAGTTTTTGAGTTAAAAATTGAAAATTTGATGTCTTTTTGAGCAGTTTAGGCACCAGCCTTAGTTGCCAAACTTTTACGCGAAAGTTTAACACATGCTCATAATACCCTCAAATTGGACCAAAAAGTTATTCCTTCAGATTCAATCGTTACAAATACGGATTCTACATTTGCCCTACCTCTATTTTCGAGTAACTCTTAGAAAAACTGCATTCTGAGATATATTGTACAGACAATATGTTAAAAAGATTCTTAAAATTATGCAAAACTTACAAACTTTAATTGTTAGCATTAATAAAATATAAATTGTCTAAAATTACTTTCGATTTTAAATTTAAAATAGTAATACAGTAAAGTAAGTAATAGACCAAAACAGAGTAGTAAGTTAGAGTGAGCATTCAAATGGCATTCTTTTAATAATGGATAATAAGCAATAAAATCGCTTTTTTGCAGTTAGGCCAACTTATGGGTAAATAAATCGAAAGCAATGTCCGTTCATTAGTTTTCATCGATGGGAATGAGTTCCAGCTCTTCGTTAAACTCTGTTAGAAGGGTGAACTTGATTGGTGATAATTTGAGTGGCTTTACCTGTTTCGAACCCGAACCCGATTCCATATTCAATCAAAATTAATGTAATAAAATTTGTTATTCCAACTGCAACTAAAGCTGCAAAAATGGTTTAACTCTCTGCTCGTTTTTAATCCAGTAAATTATGTTATTTTGTTAATTAAGATTGTTCAATTAGCTGAGTTAATCAGTTCATTAAACTATTGAATGAACTGAATAGGGTAAAGATTAATAGTCTTTAGTCGCTGAAGATTACACGGGGGTTAACATTAACATGTGATTTCTGGTTCGTTGTGGTTAACAAATTAATTTACACATTCAAAGCAGATTAATTGTTAGAGTTGGGCAATTAGATGAATGAGTATTACCAATCCACTCCTTACTGATTTAATCTTAACACCATATAAACGACTTACTATGAAAGTGGTTAATCCATTGAAATGCATTGAATAGACAATAATGACCATTTAACTCCAGTAAAGCATCTTAAACTGATGATCAGTGTAGCTCCACTGATTGACTGGTTCATTATGTTTATTTATGTTGACTGTATCGTTATTAATATGATTATAAAGTGATTGAAATGGTCCATTAAAATGTGACTTGGATTATCATTGGACGTAAGGCTAATAATGAAACAAAAGGCTAACAAAGATGAATACGGCTGACCGTCAGTCATTAGCATCATAAATCATCAAACACAAATGGGATAATCCCAAGTTGAACAGCCATTATAAAATGATTTAAATCGTGGATCAGGCCAGATCTCACGTCTTTCACAAGCAAACAGTCAACGAGCTTAATAACCTTAGCCTTGCACACATGTGTCCAATATAAATAAACAAGTAACTCCTTCCCTTGCCTTTTATATCCTATCTGAATAATACACCGATTAACTGATTATTGCTCTTAATAATAATCAGAATGGTTGATGACGATAACTGTGAAAGCGACGGATGGAAGCTTTAATCCAATGCAATCACTGAATGAAAACTAGAATAAGAATCGTATTCAAAATCGTAACTTGTATGCACCAGCAACCAGTTTTTATGAATATTTACTCACATCCATCGTCTGATATATTTTATTACAATTAAAGCGCTAAATAAGACAATTTAAGCAATTTTTGTTCAAGAAATGGAAAGTAAATTTCAAGATAATTTGTTTTTTAGGTTTTCATAATTCATCCACACATGTTATCCATGTGTTAGTCCCTCAATCGACATATATCATGTTTAGCTGTTACAGTAAACTAGTTTTATAATTTATTTGGTCAATAAATGCAAATAAATATGAATCACAGACTAAAAAGGTCAGTTTCTGGTTATTTAATATAAATCACATCGATTGGGAAACGTGAGTTAACCCAAAGTTTAAATAAAAAATGGTATTGTGGACTTTATCCAATAATAAATATGTGTTTTCATGTTTACATTCCGACAATTTACAAATTTTAATCGCATGATTTCACCATTTAAGCAGCTAATGAATAGCTTAACCGTTTGATCATGCTTTCTCCTCAGATTAGTCGTTTGATTGTTAACGTGATTGGTTGGAAATGATGCGAAATTGAAATTTTTATTGAGACAAATTCAATGTTATTATACCTTTGTATTTCCTTAACTTGAAGCCACTTGGTTTGGGTTAAAGCTTTACACTGCCAGGAATCGTTATTCAATAAATTGTTGAATTCAATGTGATCCAAGAATTTGGTTAATCTGTATCATGGATTGCCATAAAAATTAACTTTTTTTACCCAAAAATGTGTTTTGTTCTGGATTATCATTTCAAAACTATGTTAGTCTCACTGAATATTTCCTTTTTTTAACTTATATTTTACATTGTATTATATTTTTGATGATTAACTTGAACATTGGAAGCTTACCTTTTTTATTCATTCAAGGTCTCACATGGATAAAACTCATTAATCCATCATGTTATTCAGTCAATTAAAACAAACATTTGAATCAAGTCCATTAAACAGTAAAGTTGTGGTTAAGGTAAACATTTTGTCCATCTTTTGTTGATCCATCCATGGATTTGGCTTCGTATACTTCACCAGATTAATTTATCAATCAGATCAGCTAAATTCACAGTCCAATTACACATATTTTAGTCAGTCGGTTAAATCTGATTTACTATTTACCTAGATTAACCAGAAATCTCAAACTTTTAAGATCATTTCAGCCAAGTCAAGGTTAATTTCATTACTTATCTAGAAATTGCCAGCAAATAGATTGACTGTCTTTTATAAACACTTTCATTTAGTTTCAATCATGGGATCGTAATAATTATAGCACTGAATTTATCGTGCTTTGCAATTAAACCTTTGTAATTCCATAGCAAATCACCAAAGTAAACAAGATAAGTAACAAGGTAATAAGATGATGACGATTAAACGGTTCTTGATCTTGATTATTAAACGCTGATCAAACAGACTATTTTTAATATTAACTTGGAGATTAATCAGCAATCAGAAACTCTATCATTCTTTACGATTAGCATTTGTGGAAATATTGAACCATAACCAGCCGACCAGAGACACGATACTGAATATCTGTTCAATGGACTGTGCAGCTGTTTGACTTTTGTTTGGTTTCTTTGACTGATCTTAACCTTTTGTATTTTGATTAAGTGACTATTCAAAGCTGCTATTTCATCGTATATGGAAATCAGGGAAAATGTGACTTCACAATTGCTAAAAGTCGACAGAGATTGCAGTAGTGTTTATAAGAAAAGTTGAAGTTATTAACAGATTTCTTCGGCCCTGATATGAAGTTGGATTGTTTCAACTTTTATAGTTTGAAACTCTTATTAAACTTTTCTGCTTTTATTACTGGTTGGATTATGATTGAATCTGTTTCAGCATTAGTTTTTGAATGAAACATATTCGCCGTTTATATCGCTGGATATCCGATTGTCTCATTTATGCACAAAAAACACAAAAGGACAATAATGGAGAGAAGCTGAAAGAAAGTCGATATGCTAGAGCGGCAAGAAAACGAGTCAAGATTTTATAATGTGCCTGGACTTACAGAGTTTAGTGGAAATCGGCTCTAATTATACCATGTATCGATATAAATCCGCCGAATGAGGGTTCAAGATCACTTACTTTGCATTAAGTGATGTTTTTTGGGTTATAAATGCACTAAGAATAACTTATTTAGCTAAAAGAATTCAATTTAAACCATTTCTTGCTACATAAACCAATTTTCTGGTTAAACTTAAAGATGAAATGCAAAAAGGGCGGCTGAAGACTAGAACATTTGTGTAAAGATGTTAAACTTGGTGGAGTTGTAGCACAATTAAGACAGAACCCATCAGTGCTAGCAAAACCATAATCCGATGGATAGTTTTTGAAAAAATCGAGGTCAAAGTTAAAACTTCGATCTCTGTTTGTTCGACTATTGGCATAGATTTTTTCATGGAATTCATACACATGATATAAATTTTAATGCCTAACCATGAAATGGTCTTATTTTGGAAAATAAAATTTTAATTTCCTGTAAAACAGATCAAGTTCGATTTTTACATAAACGTGTCGCATTCTATGACCGAAAAAGTTAGCGAGCTTAAACTCATTATCCGTCAATAAAAGTTGATTGTTCACTTCATGGGTTCAATAGTTTTTTCAATTAAGCAATAGTTCACTTGATTTTGAACATTGGCCTGCAAACTTTGGACCTCAATATTTCGAGAATAGTACACTCTACAAGCGTCATTCTTCGACCTTACATTAGATTTTATCATGAAGTATTCAATGATATGACTGAGTACCTAATAAAATCCTAGCTGATATATTTAATAATGAAAATGATAATATCATTGTTTGAGTACACATCAACTTTATAAAGAAAGTCTCAAATCTGAGAACATAAAAAATTAAATGCTATAACTTTTATTGTGTGAGCTTGAATAATTTAATATTTCAGTGCATTATAACTCATAAGAACATCGAATGTAAGGTCAAAGAATGACGCTTGTAGAGTGTATCATTCTCGAAATATTGAGGTCCAAAGTTTGCAGGCCAATGTTCAAAATCAAGTGAACTATTGCTTAATTGAAAAAACTATTGAACCCATGAAGTGAACAATCAACTTTTATTGACGGATAATGAGTTTAAGCTCGCTAACTTTTTCGGTCATAGAATGCGACACGTTTATGTAAAAATCGAACTTGATCTGTTTTACAGGAAATTAAAATTTTATTTTCCAAAATAAGACCATTTCATGGTTAGGCATTAAAATTTATATCATGTGTATGAATTCCATGAAAAAATCTATGCCAATAGTCGAACAAACAGAGATCGAAGTTTTAACTTTGACCTCGATTTTTTCAAAAACTATCCATCGGATGATGGTTTTGCTAGCACTGATGGGTTCTGTCTTAATTGTGCTACAACTCCACCAAGTTTAACATCTTTACACAAATGTTCTAGTCTTCAGCCGCCCTTTTTGCATTTCATCATCAAGTTTAACCAGAAAATTGGTTTATGTAGCAAGAAATGGTTTAAATTGAATTCTTTTAGCTAAATAAGTTATTCTTAGTGCATTTATAACCCAAAAAACATCACTTAATGCAAAGTAAGTGATCTTGAACCCTCATTCGGCGGATTTATATCGATACATGGTTTCATTTTCATCCAAATTGGCTAATTTACAAGACTAAACCCATGGCCAATAGAAACTTTAAGTTATTTTCTTGCCGCTTTAGCATATTCATTACGATATATATGATATTTCATTTAATGAATCGTGTAATCGAATATCCATTCTACCGTTTAAAATACTCTTAGTATATCAACTAAATGTGCAATAAGGTTAAACGGTGTTTTTTTCGTCCTCGACTATCAATAGGATGTCTATGTTTTGGATTTTCACAGCAGAAAATTGTTAATTAAGGTTTCAATCGATTGAAAACTTTCTTTAACGCGTCTCGATCTGAATATATCTATGTTGCTGATCGCGGCGCTTGATGAAACTTCATTAGGGTACATGATTACTAGTGCCGATTCCAGATATGGATTAATTTTGAACTTTAGAGGGCGCAAAATAAGTCAATTATCGAAAAAAAGATACATAAATACAGTATTGCTTATAATAGGCCGTTGTAATAATTTTCTGGTGTGAAAATCCAAAACATAGCACGATAATTGAAGAGTCATTGCAAATACAATGTTTCATAATCAAATCTATTTCTCCCCTACCCATCTACACTGTTTGTTTTCGTGCTTTGTTTTTTTTCGTGAATATTTCATGAACGATAGTTCGGATGAAAAAAATTTACATTTTACATTTTACATTTTACGTTTACATTTTTAGAATCAGCATAAAAATCTACATTAGAAAAATTATTCCGAAAGCGATCTGAAAACAGGCAACTTTTGACATCCTCCTTTCAGCTAGAAACACATTCTGATTAACTTGAATTAAAGCTTTCGATCGTACAATACCGATTGAGTATTTCTTGGAATTGAATTCGTACCTGGTTGCGTTACTTACAAATACGAAGCCTAATAATAAATTATGATCCAACTGTGTTTAATTGTTTACAGTTTACTGTTCTTAATATGCTCAATTCTTAACTATTGTTAAGATCATCTTAAATACTCGTTAAATACATCTTAAATACATGGTTTTGACATACTCGAGTTGTAAAAATGTATGTTAATGAATATAGACAGTTATTATTGTTGATCAATTCGATTGTTTTTATTATTATAGCTTATTTTATTTTGATTTTAAGCAAATTGTTATTGTTTTGTACATTTTAAATTTATTTGACAGTTTTGTATTTAATGACAAAAAAAGAGGCAAATTTACTTTAGGTAAAATTGAATATAAAAGTATAAAAAGAATGATATTTCATTTTGTTCACAATTGTCTGACTAATTTAGCTTTGGTCATTGTTTGTCGAGTCTTGAGATGGTTATTTACAATTTGTTTTTGATTTGATTTTTTTTCAAATTTCGGTATTTCAAATATCTCTTAAGAAGGAGAATTTCGATTTGATTAATTTTTTCAAATGACAAGATGTACTACAAATAATTATTGGATTAAGAACAGAGTTAATAAAGATACACATGAATGATGTTATCCTTGCTGTCTGCCAGAAGAGAGCATCATTAGATGAGATTGGTTTAAAGTAGTAATACAAATTAACTAGGTGATGAGGAAGAAATGAGAGTGCAAATAGTCCAACCAGAAGGAAAGCCAAACGGATAGTGAAGGTTGCCTTGCGGAGAGCTCGATCTTTGGATGTTTTACGGTAAGTTAATTTATTTTTAACATTGTAAACCAATTTACGGGCTACAATGGTATAACAATACGAAGTAATTAAGATTGGTACCAGGAAGAAGATGACTGTTTTCAGAGCGGTCAGTATTTGAGGTCCAGGCTTGGGAAGAAAGGTAAATCCTGGTGTGCATATGAGTAGAGTTGAACCCGAGTCCAGTTGTGTTCGGGTTAATCGAGATGATAGGGATGTTGGCAGAGCTAGCATTATTGATATTAACCAGATTAAATAGATTGTTGCCAGTGCTAGGTTACGATGTTTACGGTCAACTTGTTTCTGCATCCAGGCAACAGCTGATAAAACGGCAAGGTAGCGATCAAGAGAGACAGCAATCAAGGTTAAGGATGAAACAGAGACTGAAATGTCTCGTAGAGTGTCCGATAAAATACACATTGAAGAGGCAAGTGTTGGTGTTATAAATGATGTTGAGCTTGGTGAAGATGTATTGGAGGACGAATGATCATTTGATAGGGTTTCCGTTACATATGTTGATAATAACATTGGTATAAGGCCTAAGATTGTACAAAGATCACCAAGGGCAAGGCAAAGAGTGTAAATTGTTGATGAAGTTACAGGTATTTTTTTACGTAATATTGTCACAATTAACCACAGGTTACCCAAAAGACCGGTAAAAAAGATGGGAGCAAACAAAATGGAAACAATTATTACTTCAGCTTTACCATTGTATTCATTGCGGATCCAATCAACATCAAATAATTTCAACATGACGATAAATATAGTTGACCCAGTGGATGATTTAATCGTAAATAAAGATGTATGTTAACAAATAATTAACTGGAACAATTAAAAAACACTTAAATTAAGATTAACGCTGCTAGTTGGTTGACTAGGGATAGACAAAAGTAGCTAAGAAGAAGCCAAAAACGGATGTAGATTTAGCGCCTAAACCTTTGTGTCATGTGAACATGTTAACAGTTGTTTCAATAGTGAATCGAAATTTACTTCCATTGACCATTAAGTAGTCTAGAACTAAAATTTTATTCAATTCAGAATAGATTACATGCGTAATTATCAACTGAACTTTTCTTCCCTCCCTCGTTGATTTTTACATTGAATGGACATCAACATAACTTACAGGTTAAACAGTTTCTTTAAAGTCCAATACTATTAGGGATTTGGCAAAAAAACTGACCGTCTAATGTCAATGAAACTTACAGTGTTTTATGAGTTTGTGTTGTAATATGAATCAGTAATTTGTTACGTTCCCAGATTTAATTTGAAACCTGATTAATACAATGATTACGTATTCAACAAGTTACCAACAGTTGTAACACATGTACATAAATATTATCTAAATGGAAGTATTTTCACTTTACCTTTTCTGTTCAAAAAGCATCAAGTTCAAGTTTATCTTGCCCGTTTTTAGTTTAATTATCAATGTTTTATTGTTGTTCAATTGAAAAGACTTTTTATTTTCTTTGTCTTTGACAAAAGTCTTTGTAGTCAAGTTTGGCTATTGATTAGTTTAATCTATTCAAATCCTAATGATTTAACCTCTCAAATTTTCAAAATTAGCTTATTATGCCTATTAGTCTAACTAATCATTTTCATTCATTATTTGTAAAGATGTCGATTTTCACTGGAAAGGATTCGTATTCACTAAATCAGTGTCAAAGTCCTCATCAACCAGCTAAATTGACTTTCAAGGACTTAAAGCCTTAAAAATTTAAAATTAACTCTTTGGTATTCAAGTATTTAGCTTTCATTTTTCATGATAATTTGCCTTCGTGGAGTGTTTTTACATTGATTAATGTCTATTTACTCGCGATTTTTCCGCTAACAACGTGCTTTGAAATATTTCCACAATATTTGTCTGAGCGAAGCGAAGACATACACGGTGAATTTGCGATTTTTTGTTCAACGATAACTCAAAAATAAAAAACACGATTTTGATGCAATCTTCAGAATAGGTTTCGGTAGGGGTCAAAAGTTACTGATTAGTTTTTGGTAAAGATTGGCCCACTCCCAAATTTTAGGGATTTAAATTGTCACTAGATAGAGCCAATAACAAAATTAACACCTTCTATCAAGTAGTATCTTTTGGGAGATCGGCATCCCCCCTCAAATACTGTAATTGGTTGAGAGTTTAACAATAAACATCTACATTTGTATATTCAAAAGGATACCGAAAGGATATTCAAAAAATCATATCAATCGCTCAGACTACACTGTTTTGCAGTAAATCTAGTTATATTTATCTTTGAAATACTTTGGTCTAAAAGCGTTTAGAAATTATATATAAATTTTATATAAAAATATCACATGCATGAAAAATTATATATTTTCCGAATTAAAATTGGTTGAATTTTGGGTCATTGGTTAGAAGATGAAATCATCAGAGAAAAAGTAAACGGAAGATCAACATTTAATTCAGGGTCTACCTATTTATTTTCGAAGATAATTTTCATTTTAGTCCTTATTGCAACAAGTAGTAAGTGTTAATCAATAGATTCATGGCATCCAATTGTAAAAATATATTTATCAATTGAAAACAATCAACTTGTAAATCCCTCCATTTAACTGTCATAAGGAGATGGTGGCGCTTTATGTCTACTTTAACTGTTAGACTTTAACAGGTGAGATATCCCAACAAAAGCTTTTACATTTCAAAACAATGATTTGAGTTGTTGTGTCAGATGTTTTTTCATTTGTATTATTTATTGTTTACTCTGATTGTCATCAGATAACTGCTGTTTTATCTTGAACTATAATAAATGATGTAACTGTTTTTATCTTTAGATTAATTGTGTTTTCTTGAAAGTTATTTAGCGGATGAAAGCTCATATTTCCTGTTCAATTTAATGAGCATGGTAATTCGGACATATTTCCAACAGTTAACTTTGATTTTGTTAGTTTTTTCAATTAGCTCACTTCTTTTGCTCAATGAACAGCACTTTCTGTGTACATAAGCTATTTCAAGTCATTGACAATATCTGGTACTTCTGTGTTATAATCTTTCACGATGGCTGATATTAAAGGAAAGAGGAAACGTATCGTTGTGATTAAAAAGCCGAGCGATCCTGATCGACTTGTGGATTTCTTTAACTGTTTTGATGATATATATGATTTATCTTGCCCTGTTTGTTTCGAAACCATTGAAGATGCTCAAGTGACGACATGTGGTCATTCATTTTGTTCCAAATGTATTTACCAATCATTTGCGTCCAGTAAAAGATGTCCCTCTTGCAGTCATTATATTGATAAAGTTTTTCCAAATTTTTTGCTTAATGATATTCTTATGAAGAAAAAGAAGAGATTAAAAAGCAGAAAAACAATTACTGGACAAGGAACATCCAAAGCGTTTTCTGAATGGAAATATCTCATCTCAATGAAAGCTAGTCGTCTTACTCGTGAGGATATTGATATTCTGTTGGCAACATTGATGGAAAAGAAAAAAGAACTCAATAAAAATTCAAAAACTGTTAAAGATGTACTTTTGCAAGGGTTTCTTAAACTTTCACGCAAGCGGAGACAAGATAAACTGGCTACCTTGATTAGTGAACTGCAAATTATTGAAAGTGATGCTGAAGAACTGGGTCAAACTCTTGAGTCACATGCTAAAATTCCGTCGTCATTATCAGCCTTAACTAACAAATTGACTTCTGCAGATTCAGAGATTTTATTAGCCCCAAAGGATCCGTCAAGTTCGAGAGTACAACCAGTTTCCGCAAACTCACATGCTTTAGCTTCATCTGTTACATTTGGACATTCAAATCTATCTATTCAATCACGCACTGAACCAAAATATTCTTCAACCTTCGAGAATCAACCTTTATCGGTTTTTGATGACCCTGGTAAACAACCTATTAAGGGTAAAAGTAGTTCAGAATCTCACTTGAATGATAAATCTCTCGAGACTGGACTATATGATTGCACCATGAGTGAAAGATGGGTTAAAATGGAACACCATTTAGAAGATTTAGAGGATCTTTATCTTACTGCTCGAGTTGGCCAAGATCATAATAAACCATCACAATATGATTTAGAAGACTTTAAAGAAACACTTGTTAGGGCAACAGCTTGTACCACTTTCAAAACACTAACGACCTTATCTTATGTATCTGATCCAACGCTTGAAACGAGTATTGTTTCTAACTTATCATTTGATAAAGATAATGAGATTTTCGCCGCATGTGGAGTTACTAGGTTAATTAAGCTTTATGATTTTGCATGTGTTGCTCAAGATTCTTTAATTTCTAATTATCCAATCGCCACTTTAAAATGTAAATCAAAGGTTAGTTGCACTTCTTGGTCATCTTATTTCAAGAATTCATTGGCAAGTAGTGAATATGAAGGTTCTGTAACCGTTTGGGACGTTTCAACAAAACAACCCGCAATCTGTTTTAAAGAACACAAAAGACGGGTCTGGAGTGTTGATTTCAATAAAATGGATACAAATTTGATATCATCGGGTTCAGACGATGGAACAGTTAAACTTTGGTCTTTAAATATGGAATCATCCATCGGAACATTAAAAGCACCTGCCAATATTTGCTGTGTTAAATTTAATCCAAGATCTCGATATCATCTTGCCTTCGCTTCAGCTGACCATTGCCTTTATTACTATGATCTACGCAATACCAGAGAACCAGAAAAGATTTTCAAAGGTCACCACAAAGCCGTATCTTGTGCTTCATTCGTGAGCTCAGACGAGGTTGTCACTTCTTCAACTGACGGTCAGCTCAAGTTATGGAGTATTTCCAAAAATGTTTGTCTAAAGACATATAAGGGTCATGTAAATGATGAAAATTTTCTTGGTTTGGCCTCTGATGGTGATTACTTTTGTTGTGGCAGTGAAAATAATGCAATCTATCTCTACTATAAAGGATTCCATAAACCAATCATGATGTACTCATTTGAATCGGATGAAGCATTTCTTCCGTTGCAGGTTAGTATAAAACTTATGAAAATATTGATTGTATTCTGATTAAATTTTTCCAGGAAAAACCCAGGAATGTGTTTATATCTGAATTTGTTGGAGCAATTACCTGGAAAATGGATGAAAACATATTACTTGCTGCTAATAGTCGGGGAATTATAAAGGTAACACATCATTTTATTGTATAGTTTTCCTATGAAATAATCTTTTACTCAGATTTGGTACTAATTATCAATTTCATTGTCTCATAACAGGTCCTTGAACTGGTTTAACTATTTTTTCTGTTTTTATTTTTTTAGCCAATCAAATTTTCATCTTATTATTACATTTGTAATACATGTATGTTTTGTTCATTATCATTATCATACTCTCTGTTCATTATTAAGACATTGTTTTTATAATGAACAAACTGTCTATGTATACAAAAAAGTTGCCTATTTCAATTTTAAAAGCCATTTGCCAGTAAAATTTGAAACTGTTGTTAAATACCGATTTCAGGCAACTTCAGCCAATATTAACTCATCCATTGATTTAATCTTTAAAATTTATGCTACTCAGATGTTGCTTCGATTGCATTTCGTTCAGTCGTAGAATCAGATATTGTTTTTTCTCATTGGCGATCATTTTTTCAATAGGGAGCATTCACGAAGAGAATAAGCATTACAGTAAGTGTTAGGATTAATGATTGCATTAAAGCTCGTAATGTTTGTTTGTTTGTTGAGAGTGAATAAAATACAGAGTCGGACCAGTAATTGCGCATAATATTTAAAATAAATGATACAATGATGATATTTTCGTATGATATACACTAAAAGTTAGATGCAAATTATTGAACATTTTTCATTTGGTATTTTTAGCTATTTGAAGGGTCCAAAAGACGCGGAAATTCGTGAGTAGACTATAAGCAGCTCACTCTGGCCCACCGTTCTGGCCCACTTGGACTTAGAGATGGACGATTACCTCGATTATATCGATACGGATCGATTCTTTTTCAGAAAATGAGCATCGATTAGTTCTTGCGAGAATCGATAAGCTTCACATGAGCTAAAAATTTACGAATTTTGCGATTCCGTGTTTGCAGAAAAAAAATAAAAGGGAAATCTGCATAATTTTAGCAACTCAGAATCAAAATACTTGACTCTTCCAGTGATTTCAGTGTAATGCAAAAGACTAATTTTTACTTTATTGATGTAAAGAAGAGCCTCAAACTTGGAGACTTTGGTTTAATGCTTCAAGATTTAATATTTTCCTACCTTGATTAAGCATCGATATAATCGATTCCCTTGAGCGAATCGCTAAAAATATCGATTACCTGATTAATCGAGAATCGCCCATCTCTACTTGGACTTCGACTAGGTCAAAGTCAAAGTGGGCCAGAGCGTTGGGTCAGAGAAGGCTGCTTAGTAAAGGGGAAAGAAAGAGAACGTAATAAGAGCAATGTATGACAGTAGTAGTGAAAAGCCATTTCTGGCTCAATCCGAAACCAGTTATTCAACGCGAAACGCGAGTTTAACCCGCAAAATAGAGACCAAATTTTAAAAGAAACAAAACTTTATTAATATTCAATATTATTTTGAAACTTGAACCCAAGTGTCACCTTGGGTATCAACAATTATTTTAAAAATAAGTGATGCATTTTGTAAAATGCTTTTAAGTTTATTTAATTCCTCATTTAGCTGGTAGCATAAAAAATGCGCAATCGATACCATGTTCTCTAACATTTTGATGGTCGTGTTTGGTCCATCTTTTGTTGCATCGCTTCAATCTTTGTAATCAAAGATTGAAGCGATTTCATTTCTCCTCGTCAAGTTATCATCCAAACAGTAGTAAAAGTTAACTTTTACTTTCTATCAAGTCCATCTGTTCAACGATACTTAAAGGCAACTTAGTCAACCTAAATCAACTACTACAACCAAACCACTATCATCCTAAAGCTAAATATAGCTGATTTTACCACGAACATGTTACCAATTAAATGCTTGTTAGTTAGTACTCACCAAGCCTAAGAGAATAATATTTTGCATGTTCTGATCAAGCAAATAGTTCCTGAGATTAAGTGTGCACAAGTTGGTATATAATATGTTTTCGAACTTGACTTTGGTCAACTTTAACTCGAGATTTACTTGTTGGATTTGCGTGTGTTTGATATCGTTAGTTAGGTCTTTATAAGCTTAATAAAATGATACTTTAGTAGTATAGAAACATACGCTTTTGTGGTACAGACCGGAAATGGAAACTACTTCCGGTTCATTGACCCCATCAAACACCATCTTTCAACGTCTTAACTTGACCTTGAATTTCGAGAATACCATCATTTAACGTCTTCATTTAGCCTTGAATTTCTAGTTCATGAACACTATCTTTTAACGACATTGAATCTACGCAGGGGCCCGAGCTGAATTTCCGTTTTCACCTTATTTTAACCTATTATGATCTGTTTTCACCCTATGTCTATTTTAACCTAATAAGATCAATAATAAATAATATAAGTTCAAGTTCAAAAATTCAAGTTATACTTGAATAGACATTTTTCTTCGAACCTGAATAACTAACGAATGGTTTGTTTAAATGATCTCTTCTGAGGATAAATCATACTTGTCATTATTAGCTATCATTCGATAGGTAAATTGTTCATCTATGTTGAATATTATTCTTGATATTTCATCTCGCCTCTTCACATCAACTAATATTGGTAGACGTGGAAATTTTCTTACAACTTGTCTGAATAAAACATAAGTACAGGGTGTTAGAAAATTGACTGCCGACGTTTAAACTTGCATAGAATTTCAACGGATAGGAATTTTTTCAAGGTTTTCATTTATTCGAAAGAAGAATGATTGATTTACTATGGAATAACATTTTCAAAATGTCGACCTTCAACGTTATGAAGCAGATCAAGCCGAGTTACAAAGTTCAAACAAATGGCAACACATTTCATGGGTCAAAGTTTCTGACGCTTTTTTAATGGCCGCTATGAGTTGTTTCTTGTCTTTTGGAGCTTCTTTATAAACTTGCTCCTTAAGGATCCCCAAACAGCAAAATCACAAGGATTCATGTCAGGGCTTCGAGATGGCCACTTGATTTCTTTGCCGTCTTCGGATTCGAAACTAAGTCCGATAACGCGATCACCAAATTTTTCTCTGATGGCATTTTTGACCAAATTCGTTCGGTGCGCTGTAGCTCCATCTTGTTGCCACCAATACTCAGCAATTCCATCCCTCTCACTTATTCAGGGGAAGGCAAATTCCTGCAGCATCTTAAGATAGGCTGCTGAATTCACAGTTCCAACAAAAACGCTACCCGAAAAACCTTAAATGACCTCTCTACTACTACCGGTCATCGCGCAGGCTCATTTCAAACATCAGCAGTCAATTTTCTAACACCCTGTATCTTTATTCTTTAACCAGTCTTCAACTTGTTACAACGTCGCCTCTTTTGGACGGCCTTCTGACTCCTCCAAAGCTGCCGGTACTGTCTGGCGGGACGTACTTGCTTCGGATTGTTCCTGTAATTGTTCCCTTGTATATTGATTTTGAATTCCAGGGTTGGCAATAAAATTTAATAAACTTGGTCTGTTTTGTCTCATGGCAGCAACAACTAGATCAAGACCGTTTAGTTTTCTTGCAACTTTATTATCTAATAGAAAATTTACAATTTGCTATAAATTATTCCGAAAAAAAGTTGTCCCATCAGGTTTTTCACTTGGTCTCTTTCATCTATTAAACCAGGAATACTTCTTATTCCAAGTGTTAATGTCTCTGCAATATCAGGCTGAAAAAGTTATCAGGCATTTTACTTTTTCTCGGTGAGATTGGTGTAGGTCTGTTTACTTCTAATTCAAGCTTTGGAAACTCCGTAGTAAAAGCTTGCATGAGATTTGTTCTTGAAGAAGATGATGCATTAAGGGGTGTTGTTTGTTGGGAAGACGGAGTCTCAAATTCAGTTCTAGGTGTACTAAAAACATTTTTTTATAAATCATCAGGTTCTTCTGCTTGGATAACGGTTTCTACTGTTTTTTCTGTATTTTATCAATCAATCTTGCCTTTTGTTCTACTGTTAAATTTGAATTAATGATTGCTTTCAAATTGATTTGTTCAGGCTTTTTGTCCATTTTCTTCAACATCAAATTGTTTAGTAATCATAGATCATCATCATTTTGTTTTGTTTTATCACTTGTTATTTCATTTAGAACACTTTGTTATTCCCTTTTTCCAACCCATTTGAATGTTCCATATGGAAGATTTTGAATCAAAGAATATCCATACAAGTTGTTAACATCAAGATATGTGATGAATGAATTAGATTTTTCTTTATTGTATTCGGGACAGAGGGGATTATTAGCTACAGCGTGTCTCTTCATTGCAGAAGAAATTCCTCCGCTAATACCTATCAGTAATACCATATCTATATCATTTATGTCATCAATTTCAGCTTCTGTAAATTTGATTGCTGCTGCCCAAGTCAAACCAGGAGTCAACCAAAATGTGTAGGATCTAACTCAAATTCTCTCAAACTCATCCTTCTAAAATTTTGAAAAATTGCTGTTAAAAGGGCAACGTAAAGTTGTAAGTATATGTCATGAAAATCTCCAAGATTTTTACATTAAAATCTCTCCAAATCTGTTGTAATCTTGAGTAGATCTCTTCTGAAATGTTTTAACCAGTTAAAGTTGGATCAAAACCATTGATAGGAGGTAAAAAATCATCTTCAAATTTCTCCCAGATATCGAAATATTCGTACGGTAAGCTTGCTTTTTCTGTTAACAACGAATAGTCCCTACTAGGAATTATTTGAGAGATAAAATACAATTTATCTTCCTTTGTGAGATTAGCAGCTAAGGAATCTAAACTCGCAGGAAGGAAAGCAAAAGAGTCAAGGAAAATAAATTGTTCCATTGAAAAGCCAACATATTTTTCTATAGTTTGAGGAATAAATGTTATTCTCCTGAACATTTCTTTTTTCAAGGCTGTGATGATTAAATGACCGTCGAAGTTTTTGAGATTATCAAAAACTATAGGTATTTTGTAATTCCATTTCCATTTTAAATTACAGTCTTGATGAGATGCACCTCGGAATTCTCCTGTAAGATGATCATACTCACGGACCCTTTCTTGAACCACCACCGAATAGTAGGTTGTGGTGTCATTTCATAGTTAAGACTTTTCATTGTTTGTGACATTTTCGGCATGACATCTCCTTGAACTAAGTATTTGATATACTACTCTGGATAAAAAATCATTTTTTGACCATCAATGTCGAACATTAAATTATCAGAATCCTCCTTTGTAATTTTAATAGGTTTTTTGATGGGTAAAAGTGTAAAAAACTTGGATTCATCTTTTAAATATTCAATGAAGAAATCTCTCAGTGCTAAAAAATCTATTGTGTCAAAATACATCATACCACTATATCTAGAGTTGTTTTTAGCAGATAATGTAAGCATTATTTTTGCAAACCATCGATTAGAATTCTGTGATGTAGAAGCTTCAATTGAAAGATTATATGTGTCTGTATTCTTTAAATGATATGTTGAAACAGGAAAGGTATATGTTTCACTGTCATCATCACTGATAATATCTTGATTATCTTTCCAAAAATGATATTAGTTTCATGAATACCCTCAAAAGGAAAGTTACATTTACGAAGGACCTTAGCAAATTTATCTTTGAAAGAGCTTTTACGAATAATCGAACTAAATCACTTGGCCATGAGAAATGTACTTGATGATACCTGATGTCAAAAGTTCCACTTTTTGTGAGTACATATGATACATCTTTAGTATTCATTTTTATATCATTTTCAGTTTTCAACTTTCTCCTTATTTCATTGAATAACTTGGAAGAAATTTTAGATGTAATTTCAACACCTTCAACGCTATAAATTATCTGGATTGAAAATTTCCAAAACTTAGCATTTGTTAATTTACCTTGTAAATATATAATATAGTGAACAACTCTAATCGATTCGGCTAGGTTAAGTATATTACTTGTTAAATATTTTGTTTAGACTGTATTGGTTTATTCATGTACAATTGAATGGAATAATCAAAAAACTGAAGACTATTTAATAATGTAATAATGAATTAACTAAAAATAAGGATAATTATCAAGGATAGAGAAATGTATTAGTTTCTCTAATATTGAATAGACAACAATACTGTTCATTGTTAACCGTTAACTTCAACAGCCACCCTTGTTGTCAATTCACAATAAGTTTCAATCAACTGTTGTTAAAATTTCTGTTGATAATTTCATGAATCTTGGTCCAGGTAATGGTTTAGTCAAAAGGTCAGCTAAGTTATCAGTGGAAGAAATATAATTAAGATTGATTAATTTATTTTCAACTGCTTGCCTAATGAAATGATACTGAATATCAATATGTTTCGTTCGTGAGTGATAAATAGGATTTTTAGCAAGTTTCAATGCTCCTTGATTATCACCAAATAGTTGCACAATATTTATGTTTATACCCAATTCATTGAGCATTCTCATTAACCAGATTGCTTCTTTTGTCGCTGCAGTCAGTGCCATGTACTCAGCTTCTGTAGTTGATAAAGCTACAGTTGCCTGTTTTTTACTATTCCATGAAATTGGGTTTCCATTTAAATTGAATAAATAGCCAGTAAAAGATCTTCTGTCAATCTTATTGCCACCCCAATCTCAGTTCAACTTAATGGTTATCCTGAATATCGCATTGTCCAAAGCAAAGAAATCTATGAGTTTTTCAAAAACGCTACTTATCGTTGTCAAAGGAAATTTTGTGAAGATCAATTGATAATTGAAAATTTGAGATTCCACTTGACTCGCTGCAAAGTTGGTCCCATTGATTACTCTTTTGATAAGACGTTGCAATTACCGTTTATTGCCGGACCAGTTAGAAACGAGTTACAGTCAAAACCGAAATCCATTTCGGCGTTACTTCCTGCTCATATCAAAAAACAAGATCCACCTAAAACTTTGGAGCAATTCTATCATCAAAAGGCTCTAAGTGTTGCTTTTTTACTCAAGTGTTACGAGGAAAATCCTAATTCAATTACTCCTGCATTGAGAGCTCAAGCAAATTTTGAATCAAACTATTGGAATAATTGGAAACGGATAAAAGATCCTACTGAACCAATTGCTGAGACTGAACAATTTACTCTGGCCATAGGGTTCCCTAGCTGCGCTCCTGAACCAATTCCGGACGTACCTCGCCGCTGGCCTACTACTGTCTGTCCTCGTATCCCGTCATACTTATTGAAAGAATCAATTACATGGAGAAGATGGAACAAGTACATTGATGATGATGGCTCAAGTATTTCCTCATCTTCGTCTTGTATTCTGTATGCATTAGATATTGAAGACCCTGAGTCTCCTTTCATCAGAATCAACCCGTTTGAGCGTCTTGCTCCATCAGAAGCTGAAGCAATTCAGGATTGGTTAGAAGAAAGTTTTCCATCCTGTATTAATCCATACTCTGTATACAAACCATCTCAGCCTTCACAAAATCCTAAGACTATTGAGAATGTTCAACGAATGAGAAATCATTTAGCAAATTCATTTGCACGCCGACCTAAGGCTAACATTCCGCCAATGATGGAAGACCAATTGGCCGTAATTGAAGAACTTTCTTCGAATTGTTTGGATAAACATTTGATCTTTTCTATCAATATGTTCTTTGTCGGAATTAAGGAAGGTAATCAAACTCGCCCAAGACCGTGCTGGGTCACAATCGTTGATGGCAATTGCGAAGTTGTGTATGAAACTTTCGTCAAGTACAAAGAAATTGAATTAGTCGACTCAAGATTTCATGGACTTAAGGTTTGGGACTTAAAGTTTGCTCGCAATTTGGCAATCGTTCGAGATCAAGTATTGAAATACTTAGCCTGTTCAAAAGTTATCGTTGGCTATGGACTAATAAACCAACTATTGAATTTGGGTTTAACTAAGTTTGAGATCAAACAATTGAACGGCAAATTTAGAGAAGTCACAAACTTCTATTCACCGTACCTAGA